>JAYEVH010000216.1:0-349744 GCA_036346255.1 Ampelocalamus luodianensis
TCTTGAAGGCCCGAGCATATAAGATGCTCGCACATTGGTCGTGATGATACAACCAGAGATTCCAAAGATGGTAAGCCATTAATGATTCCGACCAGCTTTACCTACCTTAGTTGATTATTTCCATATTCTTAAATCTTTTCATTTTACTTTACGCTTTATCTTCCGATGAGATTAGAAGCCGATCAAGATGATCCGCGCTGCAGAGCTCGGCGACAAGGCTAGTTTCTCGGATCTTAGCGGTCAAGCTCACAAGAAAGGATTGAAAGACTTAAGGTAAAATATCAATCATTGCTTTGTTGTCATACATATTATTTCGATCAGATATCATAAATCCTCTTTGGTGTAGCTCGTTGGGTTGAGAATCAACGAGGCCACCGAAAGATGTGAGCCAATTGATGATCCGATCTCCTTCGACTACACAGATGTCGCCTTCCGCAGGTAGGTGACCGATCATAAATAATAATTTGATAAACTATGTTCATCGCCTAACTATTTTTGATGATGAATTTAGGCGGTTGTCATACCTTCCAAAGATGGTCATCGAGGACCCATCGCTTAATGAGGCTACTGCTTTGGAGGTCGACGATCTACACCCACCGATCCGATGATCGTGACCTTATCCTTGACGACATAGTCGCGATATCGCTCGATTTTCAATCGCTGGATGTGCAAGATCTAGTCAACCCTACCGTTTAGAACCGTGAAATCTTGACAAGAAGAGAAGGCCAGCAACGAACTTTACTGATGCGCTACAAGGGTAAATTCGTAAAATCAACAAGGTACATATATTAAATGAAGAGGTTGTATTTATACATACCTTGGATCTTCCTTACCTTCTCTCTTTGTTTTTAGATCTTCTCGTGTTCCTGGCCGTGTCCGACTGAGCACCCTCGAAAAGGTTCCGGGAAGAAGTGGTCGTGGGAGATTCCCGATCGTGATACTCCTAAAGGTAAGACTACCGAGGATGAAGTAGTAAAGAAGCCCCGAAGGTGCTTCAACATCCGCTCAGATCCTCTAGTAATCCTTACTCCTTCTCCGAGGTAGTCATCCCCAGAGACCTCAACAGTTCCACCTCCTCCAGAAATACTGTGTTAACAAATTCCCTTTTTCTCCCGATTTATCGAGGATAAGGAACTCGATTAAGCCTGGGGAAAGATATCTGACCGTCAAGCTGAGATTGGTCCAGATACAATCTTTTTCGAATATAACGATATGGCAATTTGGGTAAGTATCCTACGACCATCCTTACAATTCTTTCTTTTGCAGTTTCTTTGAAAGCTTACCAAAGAAAGGGATTTTTATTTTTGTAGCACATGGTCGAAAACTATGCTGTGGTCGGAGGACTAACCCAGCGAATAAAAACTTTGGAGCAAAGACACTCTGATCTAAGAAGTAAGTACATTTCTCTTCTTGATCTTCTAAGGTTTATTATCTTGATTCTCCATATAGCTTAACATTCTCTCTCTATCATATTTGATAGATTTAGAGAAAAATAAAGAAGAGATTGTGGCTAAAGAAGCCATAATAATAAAACTGAGGGAAGAAAATCAGAGTAAAGACCGGTCGATCGAGCATGCGATGACCAGGCAAAATGAGGTTTTCGACTTTGTGAGAAGAAAATCAAAGGTAATCGGTCGAGACTTAACCAGTATTCCAATTTTTTTTAAGTGTGTGTTAATTTTTATCCACTCATGCAGAAAAAACCCAAGCACTTGAACGAGCAGAGAAAACCCTCGAGTTTGAGCGTGGTCAAAAGGCAGCCCTTGTATTTGGCCTTGATGAGAAAATCATGGCTCTTAACAAAATGATCTTTTATATGGGATCAGGATCGAGCTTGCCTTCTTTAGGAGATCCAATAGAAAAGATGAACTACTTTGGTCAACTTCTGGAAGATCTCAAAGGCCTGCTCAAAACTATGAGGGAAAACCATATCCTGCATAATGAAGGAAGCTATTGTAATCGAGTTGGTGTTGCTTTAGCAAAACTAAAGGCTTCCGACCCTCCGTTAATCTTAAAGTCGTGGAAGAGGACTTGGATCGCTCAAAGTGAAGCAACAAAACTTCTCGAGGAAGTAAAACCTCTCTGAGAGAAAGTTGCCGAGAAATGGAAGTCTGTCTCCATCACGAGCGACCACTGGGTGGTCCCAATATGTAAATGGATGTAATATTTAGAATATGCAAAATAAAACTTACCTTTATCAATGAAGATCCCGCTTGTTTTATCGATGTTATTAAATACTCATATATCTCCTAGCCTCGATCGCTTATATTAGTAGATGAACGTTACTAAAAGAAAGCAGAGACCAAGAAATTGAGTAATAACAATGACCATGGTAAGAGTGTCGATAATGTGTATGACAATGATCCAGAAATACTAGAAAATCATGTGGTTTGAACCAATCGACGATTTCGCTAGTCTAGATCTTGCCCATTATCAAGTACTATGAAATACCACTTGTAGTCAAGATATAACAAAGACCAGATTTGCTTGATAAGAAGATATGCATTAAGAATGTATGCAAAGAAAAAGAAACGAAGAGATAAGTACCGTTGTTTAGAAAATATTCGGATTTGGTCGATCGAATATCAAGAATCAAGATTTGTAAAATATTTCGCTAAACGTGTTTCATGATCAAACCGACCGCAATGAGGATCGAGGAAAAGGACCGCTACTAGGAAGCTCCTTCCAGCAAGGTGACCACGCAGAGAGGAGAGACTTCACCAGAGGCTTTCTGTGTCCCGACCAAGAGCCAAACTTGAGTAGAAACAGTAATGTTGAAATAAGATAACAGCTTTCAAATTCAAGAAAGAAACGAAACCAAGTAAATCGTTCGAGTTGGTACTCCTTATACTCGTATGTTTTTAAATCGCTCGTGATATCCTCGCTATAAATACTGGAGTACCCCGCCTATTCCTATTTGAGCCGCCACCCGTGATAAAAACCCACCACACACCGACAAAGAGAGAGGGGAGGAGAAGGAGAGGAGAAAGGGAGGGAGAAGGAGAGAAATCTCAAGAGATTTGGTATTTTCGTCGTGAGCTCCGAGGGTAACAATCTATAACCCTTTAGAGCATCTGTAATTTACGTGCTTAATTAGCCGGTTCAAATAGCTAGATTTGATGCTAGGAACCGATTCCACACGTGGAAGCTGCCTATTCCGAAGCAAAACTCTAGGAACCGATGCAAACTTTTGCATCCGGATGCAAGGGAATAGAATAATATTTTTCATTGGGTGGTTGGCATATGCATTAAAGTTCTGTGAGAGGGAAGGAAATGGAGAGAGAGTGCGATTGAGAGAGATTTTATTAATCTAATTTGACACTATATATTTTATTACATGTGTAGCGAGATGGACCAAATCGATGTATGGTATGAACCGTGTGAGTCAAGAGTACATTAATGGCGTGGTTGCTTTTAGAAGAGCCACGAGTAGGATATGTTGAAGAAGGGGATAAAATTTATGTATCGCTCCATGCATTGATTGCGTAATCAAGATGTTTACCAACCCTGCGCAGATAGAAGCACACTTGATTCAAGGGGTTTCAAAAAGGGTATACATGTTGGACCAACACGTGAAGAGCAGACACACAGAAGTTAGTAATAACGACATCGCCGAGGAAATCAACGATATGCCGGATGTAGACTATTCTTTTGATGAGGATAGGTCGACGATGACAATTTGGACTGAGATGCTACGCGATGCGTAAGAGAACTACAATGAGAGAGAGTTTTGTAAATTCGAGCGCTTAATGGAGGACTCGTGAGACCTTTGTTCCCTAGCTGCAAGCCGGAATACACAAGGTTGTCAACCGTGATTGAACTGCTTAAATTAAAGGCAAGCAATGGTTGGTCCGATAAGAGTTTCACGGCATTGTTAGGTCTCCCAGCTAACATCCTTCTCGAGGGAAACGTGTTGCCCAACACCACCTACCAAGCAAAGAATGTTCTTTGTCCATTGAAATGGAAGTAGAAAGAATACATGCATGTCCGAACGATTGTATCCTCTACCGTAAAGAGTATGAAGACATGCATGTATGTCCCGTGTGCAAAGCATCCCGATATAAGCGCCAAAATATCGCTAGGTTGAAACAAGGACATCCTCGCTAAGATGTTGTGGTATCTCGCCGTGATCCCACATTTGAAGCGTTTATTTGCGAACCCAAAGGAGGCAAGATTGGTGCGTTGGCACCTGAGGACCATAAGAAAGATGGAAAGCTAAGATACCCCGCTGATTCTCGCCAAAGGAGAAACTTCGATCGGAGCTTCAAGAGTTCGTGTAACCAAGGAACATAAGGTTTGGGTTGAGTACAGATGGAATGAATTCTTTCAGAACATGAGTAGCCGACATAGCACTGCCCGTGAATCTAAGCATGTACAACCTTCCTCCTTGGTCGTATGAAGCGGAAGTACATTTTGATGTCACTACTTATCCAAGGGCCAAACAACTGGGAATAATATTGATGTGTACTTATCACCATTTCGAAGATCTTGTGACACTGTGGAACGGGGTACGGTATGGGATGCATAAACGAGGACTTCACTTCACTACTACAAAATGCACTCATACCGCACACTGACATGCACGGTTCCAAAGGAGCCGTGTGTGTTGAACTTATAAAGAAGGTTCCATTTGGAATCGCCTCGTGATAAGCGCCTCATCACACACGGTTCTTATTACCAATCGCTTGTGATACTTTACGACGGTTGGTAATAAGAACCGCTCGTGATAGTTCTCATCACGTGACGTTGATATTACCAACCGTCAGGAATATCGCTGCACGCTGGTAATATCAACCGCTCGTGATGAGGACGCTTATTGCAGATTTGTTCTAAAATTGAACTGCTCAGGAATTATCACGTATGGTTCAATTCTTAGAACTGTCAGAGTATCGCGCATTCGCCATATTAAATAACCGCCTATGATAGTATTATCGCACGCACGCTCCAAGATATAACCGTATGTGATATTTCTTTCCTACCTCTTCAACTCCCGCTGATGTGTATCTTCATCTCACCAACTCGTAACCGCCTCTTAGTCTCGCACGCCAACGATACATCCGCCTCTTTGTCTCACATGCCGCTACTCCTAATTCTTTATAAGATGGAATAATTCATCAAGATTAAACTCATCCCATCGCTTCGTCTCACGGTTTTGAGTACATACACGCAGAATCGCCAAGGTGAGCATGCAGAGCAAGCCAAAGCAGCACCAAGGCGAGGAGGTCGGTGATCGCCACTCTTTCTCACGATGTCGCCGTCGACATCGCCGGGCCGCGGTGGCCGCGAGCCTCCTCATCCCATGGAGGACCTATGCACTACGATTAACGTGACGACATCTTTATATCTACAATATAATGATGTACGCATTTACTATTTATTCTAACATCTTGAATTTTGTATGTACGATATTGAGTTGCAAGGCCTTGTACAAGGTGTCCAAGGAATGCGCCGGGGGGAGACGCGTGGCGCCGAGCGAGAGGAGGCGGCGAAGTGGCAGGACAATGAGCGCTACTCGCCCGCCAACCACCTGGCCGGCGCAAAGAACCCGGGGCTTGTTTCATTGTCGGCCTCGGCTTGTTCGCGCCTCAAGACATGCAACACGCCTCATGTTCCTTGAACGCGCGGCGTGGCCGCCACAAGGTCGCAGCTCACATGCTCGGCCTCCTCTACACGGCCGGCGAGACGCGCGACGCTGGGAAGCACTACATCGCCAGGTTCAGGACGAGCCGACCGGCGGCGCGTGCGAGACGGCCAAGACCAACCGGAGTGCAGGCGTGCCGAGGCTCGCCGCGACATGGTCCAGCAGCGCGTGGGGAAGAAGGCCGCCATCGGGCCGTGTGGGCGCTGCCGAGGATGGCCATCGTGAACGAGCACCGCCGCGGTGTGGAAGGGTGGACGACCACGCCGCCTTCTCGCAGTGGACGATCGCAGGATTAGGCATGAGTATGCCGTTTCTTTGCAAAGGTGTTGGACTATTTGCCATAAAATTTCAGTTTTTAGGTTTCTAGAAAGGTGGTGCAATGACTATTTTCCAAATTAAATGAATTTTTAAATATATGCTCCACAAGGACAGAGGGATTACAATTCCACGCTGACATCAAAATATACGCACGATTATATTACAAGTCCATAACACATGATGTTATGGAATAAATTAATTACAATGGAGCAATTTCTTAATTCAAATATAGCCCTTCATGATGATCGACGCAGATATAGCTAGCTTCACGGGTTCTTCCTCGAGCCCGATGCCATCTCCGAAAGGAGGCAACTCACAAATTGATTGTATTCTTCCTCGCCCACTATATTCTCAACTCCGACAATCCTTCTTTTCCATGAAGAACTACGTGACGCTTCTTATTTGCCGGTCGGTTACATAGAAGACTTGAACAACTTGGTTAGCCAAGACGTAATGGTTCGCTCAGATCCGACACGATCGAGGTCCACGTGAGTGACGCCGCATTTGTCGACCTTCACCGTGGGAGATGGACCCAACGGCACCAAATAGGGGATCTTGAAAAGCACGTAGTCAAGCTCCCATATCTCCTCTATTTGCCCATAGTACGAGCTCCTCACCCATTGGTATCGAATGCATCTATGCGACACCTGCTTGGATCAGGTTTTCCTATCCCGAGCCTGCCAGATAAAATGTGTACCCATTTATGTCGATCTGCCATGTGACAATTGTAAATTGTGGCCCTTTGCCAACCATAGCAGCAGTATCATCACTTGATGACCTCCTACCATGATTCGCACTTTAACCATTCGTTGAATCGACGGCCAGGATCTCTCGTGATCCAAACATCCGACCGTCCGGATCTCGCTGGCGTACTCATGTTTTTGCTCGCCGATGTACGGGACACTTGGGTCATGTGTTGCAAGGCCGTGAAATGGGCTTGAGCGCACGTGATCCGATCGAGAGTGATTGATTTCCTTTCGATGGTCCCGATACCATCCAAACTTTCCTCATGACGAGATAGAGGCACACCCATCGGTTCCACTCGAGCCATGTAGTCGACGCAGAACTCAATGACCTCTTCGTTGCATAACCTTCGATGATGTCGCTCCGGCCGAGATCGATTCGCACGAGGACTTGAGAATTCCCATATACCTCTCGAACGGTACATATGACGAGGAACACAGACCGCATATCTTTATCTCTTTCACAAGATGAACAATGAGATGGACCATGATATCTAAAAATGACGGAGGGAAATACATCTCAAGTTGACATAGAGTCGCCACCACCTCTACCAGAGCATCTAGTCCTTCGGATCGATGACCTTCGAGCAATTGAGTTGAAGAAATAACACACTCAAGATTGCCACTGACCTTGTTTGGCAAGATACCCCTAATTGCAACAGAAGCATTTGTGTCATCAAGACATGACAATCATGAGACTTCATACCAATTAATTTCAAATCTTGCATAGAAACAAGTTTTTAATGTTAGCGGAGTAACTGACGGACTTTAACACCATGCAAGCTTTGGCATAATTCATTTCTCTCGGCCTTGGACATAGTGTAGCAAGTCGGTGGAAGGTATGTTCGCCCTTATCTGTCTCTTTCAGCTAACTCGGTCCTTATGTTCATAACAACCAAGTCATGTCGTGCGTTAACACCATCCTTTGTTTTGCCACTAATGTTCAAGAAGAGACCAATCAAGCTTTCACATACATTCTTCTCCACGCGCATGACGCCGATGCAGTTGATTAACTTCTAAGTGCTCCCAACAAGGCAAGTCCCAAAAATTGACCACTTCTTCCATATGTTCTTCCGACGGGTTTTTAATTTACGCCCTTCCCAAGCATAACATCGATATCCTTAACCATATCATAGACCTCTTTCCTCTAAAAGCCCTTGAGCCGAATCGCCCTCCTTATTTCCACGAATTGTTTCTTCATCTTACTGTATGGGTGACTCGGGAAGGAACCTACGTGACGATATACACGCTTTATGCGAGTTGTTCAAATGCATACACTCCGTAGCATCTAAGAAGTGCGACAGCTTTGGCCCTTTCGCATCAAGCCCGACAGTTACCAAGCAGAAAATTATTGATAGTGCAACAACATGGCGTAAAGAGAAGTTCTCTCGCTTGTACGCATCCCATACTTGTACCCTTCGCTTAACAAAGGTCACAAGATCATCCAAAGAATGGTGCTAGGTACACATCAATATCGCTCCCAAGTTGCTTCACCCTGGATAAGTAGTGACATCAAAATGTACTCCGCTCATACACGTACCAAGGAGGAAGGTTGTACATACATAGATTCACTGCCAAAGTTATGCTCGGCCGCTCATGTTACCGAAAGGATTCATTCCATCCGCACTCAACCCTACCTTATGTTCCTGTTCCGCACCGAACTCTTTGAAGGTCCGATCGAAATTTCTCCACCGGCGTAATCAGCAGGTGTCTTAGTTTTCCATCTTTCTTACGCTCCGAGTGCCAACGCAGCAATCTTGCCTCCTTTCGTTCGCAAATAAACGCTTTCAAACGTGGGATCACAGTGATACCACAACACCTTAGCAGAGGTCCTTGCTTCACCTTAGCAAGATTCTTACGCTTGTATCGGGATGCTTTGCACACGGACACACATGCAAGTCCGCATACTTTACGATACAGATACAATCGCTTGGACATGCATGTATTCTTTCTACTTCCATTCCCAATGGACAAAGAACCTTCTTGGCTTGGTAGGTGGTGCTGGGCAACACGCTTCTCCTAAGAATGTCCGCTAGGAGACATAATAACGCCGTGAAACTCTTGTTGACCAACCATTGCTCGCCTTCAATTTCAGCAGCTCAAGTACGGTTGACAACCTTGTGTATTCCGGCTTGCGTGTGAAACAAAAGTTTCTCGAGTCCTCCATTAAGCGCCGAATTTACAAAACTCTCTCATCTGTAGTTTCTTCATCGTCGTAGCATCTCGATCCGATTGTCATCGCACGACCTATCGTTATAAAAACACAATCCACATCCGCATATCGCTGACTTCCTCGCGATGTCATCATAATTAACTTCCTCGCGATGTCATCATTATTAACTTCCTCAGATAATCGCTTCTTCACCGTGGATCGTCCAACATGTATACCCTTTTTGAAACCCTTCAATCAAGTGCCCTACGACCGCGCCGGTTGTTAAAAATCTTCGACACCGCAATCAATGCATGGACAAGACATAAATTCTATCCCCTTATTCAGCATATCATGCCCGCGCTCTTTAAAAGCAATCACGCCATTAATGTACTCTTCACTCACACGGCTCGCACTGCACATCCAGCTTTCGGTCCATCTACGCTACACACGAACAATTAGTAGTGTTAAATTATATTAATAAACTGCAAATACGCATTCTCCTATTAACCAAATACACTAAGATTGATTAAAGATAAACCTAGAGTAAATAAAGAGTTAAAGATCGTTACCCTGAGCTCATGACAAAATTCCTAATATCCCGTGAGATTCCTCACCGTCCTTCTCCTTCGTGCCAAAGTGCAATGTGTGACTTAAATGAACAGGCAAGAGAAGAGCCACAATAAATGCACCTCCCCATAAGCTTATCCCACTCACAAAACACCCACAGCCGAAACAAAACACTCATTCAATCACAACACCCAAACCAGAGCTACCACCAAAGCCAAGCCTCACAAAGCAAGTATGCAAGCCAAATAGCCATAAGTTCTTCATTCAACCATCTGTGATAGCGTGCGGAGCGTGTATATGCGCAAATAATTAACAAAATGAATTGCCCGGTAATAAATAGATGATAAAAAGACCATATCATCACTGCATTTATAAAAAGACCATATTGTTTTACATCACGCATAATAGATCGCCTTATCGCTTTTACATCACGCATTTATAAAAAGGATGAGCGATCCTATCTTAGTCTTCAAATCTTTGTACGCTTCTCGCCGGCTTCAGGGGCGGATCAACGATCGCCTCACCAAACGCCCACTTGTGACCTTGCACGCCAATTTCTCTCTTGTAGATGTTCGACTCCATAATCAAGTCCCATATAGCCCGATGCCATCAACCCCGGTCTCCACAGCCTGGCTAGGCGGACCCGCTCTCCCGCAATGTCGAGGTCATCCTCGACTGGCTGCATCCTCAAGCGACCAAATAGTTTCATAGGACAATATCCACGACGATGTTTACTCACGGATGCCGGAGAGCCTCGTGACCGGTTCTGTTGGAGGAGGAGCCCAAACGACCGATGATCGCCGTTATGGTCTCCTGAGATGGGAGGGTCTACAACGGATTGCATTGCGAACTGACGCCTTTTTCGCAGCTTGGGCCAAAGTTATACAGAGAGGTGCGAGTACACAACCAAAATGTAGGCAAGATACCGGACGAGAGAGGAAGCCATTTGGAATTTGTGGAGAGAGAGGGGATGATCAAGGAGGTTCGTGAGAAATCCTTTGATAAGGGTTGCCTATTTATATAAAAGAAGTACTAGTAAAGCCGAGCAGAGACGAAGAGACACTCGCGCGGAGATGAAGGGAATGAGATTCATAGCACGTGACGGCTCTATAATGGATCCATTCGTGATAAGATATCATGCACGCTCTATTGAAGCACCGTCAGGATATAATATCACGCATTCGTTCCATTAAAGCACCGCTCGTGATAGCATCAATATCACAGACGGTTCCATTAAAGAACCATCTCGTGATATCATCAATATCACGCATGGTTATTTAATGGAACCGTCAGGTCTTCCATATCACGCATTTATGCTTTATAGAGCCGCTCGTGATATCCTTTATAAAAAGGCGCACCGCTAGGGTTTTGCCTTTACTCGCCACTTCCTCCCGCGCCTCTTAGGCTCCTCTAGGTTCACCCGCTCACCTCCCGCCAGAAGACCCGACACCGCAGCCCTTCATCGACGACGCCTCCGCTTTCGACGACGCGCCTCCTCCCCGTGTCGGCCTCCTCCTCTCGCACCGCCCTCCCTCGCGCCGCCTCCTCCCCGCCGCCCCTCCTCCCCGCACCAGCCTCCTCCCCGCGCCATCCTCCTCCCCGTGTCGGCCTCCTCCCCACGCCTCCTCCTCGCGCCGCCTCCCTCCCCGCACCGCCTCCTCCTTGCACCGTGAGTTGTTGTGCGGCATCCTCTCCGTGAGTATACCTAAAGATAATATGTGAACCGAATCTAGTACTAAAGATATTGCAAATGGATCGTTGGGCTTTGTTGACATGCTCGTGATGAACATTGTCTTATACTGAGATTGAATGTGATAGTTAGTTGATTCTTGAGCTCTATTGTATTACTTGCTACCACAATTTGATATATCGTTAATTTGTTACTTTCGCTGAATGCTAGTTATCACGCATTCGCTGAATGCTATCACAATTTGATATACTGTTGGCTCATTCTTGAGCTCTATTGTATTGACGAACCATCTGTGATGTGACTTTGATAGTCTTTGATAATATGCGAACTGAAATTGATCAGTGGGCTTTGTTCTGGTTCGCTCTGTGATGAACTTTTGTCTTATACTGAGATTGAATGTGATAGTTAAGATCATTTTCTGAATAGCTGAGATCATTTGACGCTTACAAAGTAATCGCTTTTGAGCTCATAGTTTGAATATATACTATCATATTCATTTAATGAAGAGTATAGATAATAGGATTGAGATGGCAAAGACTTGTTCTTTTGCAACTCTCCTTCTGAGAGCACAAATTACCATCAATCCTTCTTATATATTACGCTTGTGCATCATTTTGGTTGTTGAGTAACCGCTTGAATCGGGTCGCTAGAGCTACACATATTGCTTCGCATATAGATAGCAAGTGTTTACATGGCGTCCTCAAGACTGCCTTCGCCGCCATCGACGCCGAACGCGCTTGGATCTCCGAGAAAGTGGTACGTGACGCGAGATGGCAGAGGAACATAAAAATTCTCCCGCCTAATGACCGCCACAGAGGTCAATGCCAATGGGATCCCTACGAGTCCCCAAAGCAAGCGTAGATTCCGACCATGTGCGGATACTTGAAGGGAACGGTCCCCATCACCACACCGAGCCGGGACACCGTGGTCGGATGTTCGAGACGCGAGCCGTGGGACGGTTTTAAAATCGCTCACTTTCCCACCGCAGACCGCGCGTGCGTGGAACGGCAGCGCTGTTTCGATCGAAAAGGCGTGGAGGACCTTCAAGAGCGTGCTTGTCACAAAGCACGTGAACACGGTCGAACGCCTTCACGGCGATAAATTCTTGTCGCGGATATATGGGACGCGCTTGTGCAAATGAAGACGACGCCCAATTTCTTGAGGAAAGTGCGACGCACAAGGCTCTCCGCATAATCAACACTCACCCTCACAAACTCGGCACCACTGGCACGCGGGTAAAACCCCGCAATGGGCGCGGAGACCGTAACGAAACAAGGCCATTTGTCGAGATCACAGACGAGCGCGCCTCTCTTGGTTAAGAGCGAAGGCATCACCACGCCTTCAGCGAAATTCTTCACAAACCCGTAGATCGGGATGGGGCCAACGTGTGGTAAATATGTCTTTGAACTACCTAGTTGTTAATAAGTCCATAACTTCATAATGTCTATAATAACATGATGACCTCTTGCAAGATGAATTGAGTTCCGATGTTCAAGGCTCCTTCCAACCGCATAGGAGAAGGATATACTATCTATGGCTCTGGGAAACAAGGAGCACTGGTCGCACACGAGGCAAAGGGGTTAACGATCTTGGAGGGATGGATTCCTGCATGACTACCGCACGATAGGAGCAGAAGAGATCCAAGGCCGAGTACGACACGTAGTTGGAACATGTGCTTACTACAAAATTTGAAGGAAGAGAACAAAGCATCGAAAATTTGAAGAAAAGATAGCAAGATTGGTGACCAAGTGAATCAACTCCTACCTCAACCAACCGCAAGCCACCCCATTGTTTTGGGAGCCACCCTCCTCAACATCTGAGTAGTGTTGCATCCACGCAAAATTATGAACATGATGACGCCTAATTACCTATCGACGACATCAAGGTAATGTACATCTCTCGAATGCTCCAAAGATAGACCTATAGGACGCCTTAGCTAATTGCGATCGCTTTGTAGGAGCCGACGACCGCACGCCCAAGTGAGGATGGTTGGGATGTCTATTGAGGTCGGGCGTGGGGTGGCGATCCATGCATGGAAGGGATAGTGCAAAGACGGTGCCCTGTGGCGCAGGTTACGCCAGGTCCAGCACATGGTACATGACAATTTTAAGGCCGTCCTACCGAGATTCGCCCAACGATTTACATCGTAACACTAGGGATGCCGTGGTACGCTTTATCCAAAGGGCCCAAGAAGGACATCGCTCGACCTCGCAGCGCCTCAACCTTTGATGACTCCACCCCAACCATCTCGACACGACCATACCTCTCCAACAGACCCAAGAAGGACATCACCGACTCGCAGGCCGCTCAACCTCCGATGACTCTACCTCAACCATCTCTGCATGACCATGCCTCTCCAACAGACCTCCATGACTACACCTCAACCTTCGCCTGGCCCGCCTATCTGCTCCTATGGAGAAGACACCGAACGAACAAAAAGCATGCCAGACGGCCCGAGTCGCCTCACAGAAGATGCATAGCGGCAAGTCGCTCAGACAAATCAAATCAAGAACATTAAGGCGCTCGCTCCTAACACTAAGAAATACTCTTTCTAAGTCCGCTACGCACCACCACAGATTAGCCTACGCTGGATTAGGTTGTCGAGTTTGCATACCCGTACTTGAACAAGACCAAAGAGAAAAGGTGCGCTGATGGAATCACCGCCGATACACGGAGGACTATTTCTCCACGAGCCGCTTCTTCGCCGTGGGCTTTGACGACTTATTCGACCTATTCAACCTCAAAGCCCTCGATGCCTCACTTCTACGATGTCGACATCGTAAGTGTGTACAATCAAGTTCTACATTCACGTAATACCGAATATAACAACCGCTTGCTTATGTATAGATACATGATTAAAAATGCTCGGCGATTGAAAGAACCTGGTTTCGACCCACACGTGGTCTCTCGAGCAAACCATCTTGGCGCACGATCCTACGCCGAAATACATAACGAAAGGATTGCTTGCTCAAAACAACAAGGACTACATAATGGTGCCCTACAACCAGAAGTAAGTGCTTCACTACTTGCTATACAAATTTCATTTGTACTTTATACGCATCACGAACTTAGGTTTAATGACTCAAGTGACATACATGAGTAGGCACCACTGGATCCTTTTAGTCATTATACCAAAGAGGAACCAGGTACTATACCTTGATTCCCTACTGAAAAAAGGCCACGACTTCACCCTTGTGCAAGAAGTACTCAATAGGTGTGCTCATTTCCTCCATACATAACTCTATTGTAGTCTTCCTTCGTTTGAAATGGCCGAGGTTAACTTTTTGGAAACATGTAGGTCGTTCATCTCCTATATTGCCGAGGAGGGCTATACAAGGAACGAACGCCACATTTAATCACAGACATGATTTCGTGACGCTACAACACAATAATTCTATATCATACTGTAATAATGCGCCTCGAACCGACTATACCTATATATGTAATTCTATTTTTGCAAAGGTCGCCAAAGAAAAAGCGTAAGAATGTGCATTCTACGTTTGCCATCATATGCAGATTCTCATGAGTGCTAAGTTGAAGGATCCCGAGGTTGATCAATCTCGCAATAATTATTTCCTAATTATAAATTTAAATATATATGCTTACGACTTTACTCTTGCTAGCTACTGTGGCTTGAATATAGATTTAGATTCACTGCTCGAGAGAGATCTCGTTGTTCGAGGGAAGCTTTGCACCTTCATCATGACGGATATCATCCGCGCCGACGGAGAGTTTCACTACTCCAACACCGCTGAATGATTCAATAATTGTAATTCACTTTGAATAGTTGTAATTCAATTGTAACTCTAGCGACAATATTTAATACATATTCGTTTCTAATTGATTTTGAGTTATAAATGATCACTTTGAGTGTCAACGATTGATTCATCTGTAATGTATCTATTTTCTGCCTGCTTGTTTTCAGAGGGCATGGCTAGCAATTCCTGAGGCTAGCCGAAAATTAAAAATAAATTATTTAGTCTGAAAGAGCTATCACAGACGGTTCATAATTAGGACCGTCTGTGATATATGGCTATCAGAGACGGTTCATAATTGTCACCATCTGTGATATATATATCACGATGGTGACAATTATGAACCGCTCTCGATAGTTATATATCACGCATTTGCCCTAATTATGAACCGCTCGTGATATGTGGATATCACATATGGTTGTTAATTAGAACCGCTCGTGTTGTGACTTATCACAGACGGTTTTTAACCGCTCGTGATAACCGCCGCTATCACAGACGATAAAAACACAGACGGTGCCGAACCGCTCGTGATGACGGTTCCGAATCGCTCGTGATAACGTCAGTAGTAGTGCTTACACATCATGTTGTTCTCGCACTATCAATGATTTTCCCGCTCTGGTAACTCCGCTTCAAGCCAAGACAAAAGGAGCCAAAGCTTGTCCGCATCGCTTAGATGCTACAGAGAGTGTATGGCTAAACAACTCGCAGAAATCGTATACGCGCCACCGTAGGTTCCTTCGCAGAGTCACCCATACCAAAGATGAAGAAACAATTCGATCAAATAAGGAGGATGGTTCAGCCCAAGGGCTTTTAGAAGGGAAGATGTATATGATATGCTTAAGGATATCGATGTTATGCTTGGGAAGGGACGCCAATTAAGAACCCGCCAAGAACATCCGAAGAAGCGGCCAATTTTTGAGACTTGCCTTATTGGGAGCACTTAGAAGTTCGCCATCGATCGACGCCATGCACGTGGAGAAGAATGTATGTGATAGCTTGATTGGTCTCTTATCAACATTAGTGGCAAAACAAAGGATGGTGTTAACACACGGCGAGACTTGGTCGATATGAACACAAGGACCGAAAGTTAGCACCACAAGAGATCGATACAGACGAACGCATTTTCCCAGCCTTTGTCGCACTCGCCCAAGGCCAAGAGAAATGAATCGTGCGAGCTTGCATGGTGTGAAAGTCCCGCCTTGTTACTCGCTAACATTAAGAAACTTGTTTCTATGCAAGATTTGAAATTAATTGGTATGAAGTCGCATGATTGTCATGTGCCGATGACACAAATGCTTCCTCGCTGCAATTAGGAGTATCTTGCCAACAAGGTCCGAGTGGCAATCTTGAGGTCGTGTTATTTCTTCAACTCAATTGCTCGTAAGGTCATCGATCCTCAAGGACTAGATGCTCACAGTCGAGGTGGTGACGACTCTATGTCATCTTGAGATGTATTTCCTCGCCATTTTTCGATATCATGGTCCATCTCATTGTTCACCTTGTGAAAGAGATAAAGATATGCGCCCCGTGTTCCTACGCCATATGTACCCGCTCGAGAGGTACATGCGAATTTCAAGTCCTACGACGAAATCGATTCGACCGAGGGCGATCATCAAGGTTATGCAATGGAAAATGTCATTGAGTTCGCGCCGACTACATGGCTCGTGGATCCGATAGGTGTGCCTCTATCTCATCATGAGGGGAGACTGATGGTATCGGACCATCGGAAGGAAATCAATCACCCCGACCGATACATATGCTCGCCTATTTCACGGTCTTGCAACACATGACCGGTGTCCCCGCACATCGACGAGCACAAAGACATGGTACGCCAATGTAATCCAAACCGCCGGAGGTTTGGATCATGAGAGAGCACAACCGTTGGTTCAACTGATGCTTAAATGTGCGAATCATCGGAGGTTATCAAGTGATGATACATTGCTATGGTTGGCACAAGGGCCACAATTTACAATTGTCACATGGCAAGGATAACGACATAAATGGGTACACATTTTATACGATAGCTTAGGATAGGAAGAGCACACCTGTAATAGCGTGTCCGCATAGATGCATTCAAGATGATGGGATGAGGAGCTCAGATTATGGGCAAATAGAGGAGATATGGGAGCTCGACTACGTGCTTTTAAGATCCCCTATTTCGTGCCATTGGGTCCATCTCCCGTGTGAAGGTTGACAAGTACGCGCCACTACCGTGGACCTTGAACGTGTCAGATACAAAGACGAACCATCCGTACTGGCTAATCAAGTTGTTCAAGTATTCTATGTAACCGACCTGGCAAATAAGAAACGCCACGTAGTTCTTCATGGAAAAAGAAGGATTATCGGAGTTGAGAATGTAGTGGACGAGGAAGCCTCCTTTCGGAGATGGCATCAGGCTCGAGGAAGAACCCAGTGAGGAAGCTAGCTATATGCACACCGATCATCATGAAGGGCTATATTTTAATTAAGAATTTAATCCATTGTAATTAATTTATTCCATAACATAATGTGTTATGGACTTGTAATCTCTCATATATTTTGATATTGATGTCAATGTGGACGTTCATTGCAACCAACAATTGGTTTTTAAAGTAAAATGTGTTATGAGCTTGTCATCATATATACTTGTCACCAGGTTTTATCATCTCTCATATATTTTGATATTGATGTCAATGTGGATGTTCATTGTAACCGACAATTGTCAGGATACCGCAGATTGTTAATCGGTTTTGTCACGCTATCACGCATTTATTCTATTATATAACCATTCAGAAAGTTATGAATCACGCATTTGTTCTAATATAGAACCGCTCGTGATATGAGCTTATTTCGATGGTTATATTTCGTAACCGTCTCGTGATATCCCGACAAAACCTATTGGCAACTGTGATATGAGTTTATCACGCACGTTTTATAAACAAACCGCTCGTGATATGAGTTTATCATGCACGTTTTATTGCATAACCATCTATGATATATCATAGACGGTTTGTCAATACCGCCATCGTGATATGGAACGATCACGCGACGGTTATGATTTAGAGCCGTTTATGATTAATTATCACGCACGGTTATATTAAATAACCGCTCGTGATAGCCTCTTATAAGGTGGGAATCGCTAGGTTTTGCTCACTCGCCACTTCCTCTCCCGCACTTCGAGTTTATCGCGCTCTTTTGCCTCCTCTAGGGCTCGCCTGCTCACCGCCCGACTCGACTGCACTCGACACCGCCGCCCGACCCGGCGCCTCACACCGTCGCCCCCACCTCTTCGCCCGACACCGACGCCCGACTTTCGCCCACACCTTCGCCCGACCTTCGCCTCGACACCGCCGCCCGACCTTGGCGCCCGACACAAGGTTTTGCTCTTACTGTCACTTCCTCTCTCGCCTCCCTTGCTCGTGATGGGTCTATTGATGCTCGTGATGGGCTCGTGATGGGCTCCCGATCATGCCTTGTTGATGCTCGTGATGGGCTCGTTGATGCTCGTGATGGTTTTGATGATGCCTTGTTGATGCTCTATGATGGGCTCTGATGCTCGTGATGGGTTCCGATGATGCCTTGTTGATGCCCGTGATGGGTTCCGATGATGCCTTGTTGATGATCCGTGATGGGCTGATGATGCCTTGTTGATGCTCCGTGATGATAGTCGAAATATGAAATCATATAGATATTTACAAACAGACTTGAGCTTAAGCATATTGCTTTATATGGTCATTATAATTAGTAGCCTTTGTACTTTGTTTTCGCTATAGCGTAATTAAGATACACTTGTATGTTTCATATGATAGTCTAAATCAAATCAAATAAATGATTAGAAATAAGACTTGAGCTTAAGCATATTGCTTTATATGGTCAGTTATAATTAGTAGCCTTTATACTCTTGGTTTTCAGTTATAGCGGAATTAAGATACAATTGTATGTTTTCTGTGATGATAGTCGAAATCTAAAATCAAATAGATGATTAGAAACAGGACTTGAGCTTAAGCATATTTCTATTCTCAATCTGTCAATTAGGCTTATTGTTGATATAAATTTGTGAATTATTCAAGACATATGATTAGATGTTCTGCTTATGTATGCTTTATGTGTTGTAGTTTGAGCTCAAGATCTGTTTTGTAATTATCAAAATTGATTGGTGAAGAGATTTTGACAGAGGACTGAGATTGCAAAGACTATGTCTTATGCAATTTGTCAACTGAGAGCAATTTGTTAGCAAAAAATATGTTTTTATTTGTTCTTATTACTTGATTCTATCTTGTTTCTATGTCTTCATTAAAGGCTATTCTTCTGTATATGAAGTATTAAACCTTTGCTTAGTATTCCTTCGTTTATCTCGACACACTTGAGTGTACCTTTGCTTCATGCCAATCCTCCACGGCATGAAGCAAATGGTACACTCTAGTATGATCTGTTGGAATTAATTATTGTTACATATTTATGCATATGTAAATTATATAGATAGCAAGTAAGCGAGATGGCAGAGGCACCATCTTCCCCATCGTCGCCGACGCCGCAGATGGCAGAGGCACCATCTTCGCTGCCGCCGCCGACGCCGCAGATGGCAAAGGCACCATCTTCGCCGCCTAATCCATCGACGACAATGATACGAAAGTGAGATGGCAGAGGAGAATCGAAGATGCCTGTGGGCCGACTGGTCATCACGGAGGTTAGTGAGTTTGGGGTCCCTCTCGCCCCAAGAGCTCGCAGCGAGATTCCTGACCATGTGCGGATACTTGCAAGGAAACGGGTCCCCATCACCACACCAAGGTGGAAGTATTCGACGAAAGAAGCGAGAGGCTACTGCTGATGTAACTATTACAAAGTTCACTATCCCTAAGGCATATGGAATGCGTGGAACGGACGGCGATGCTCACGATCGATAAATCGTGGAGGACGCTCAAGAGCATTCTTGTCACGGGCACGGAACACGGTCGACGCCTTCGCGATGTACGGATTCTGACACAGAAACATGGACGCCTTTGTTGCTATGAAGACGACGCCCAATTTAACGAGCAAAGTGCGCACACAAAGCTCTCCGCACACTAAACACTCATCCGCATGCACTCGGCATCACCGGATACGCAGTAAATACGACGAATGGGCGGCGCGAGGAGAACGTGTTTCGATGTCACGCACCCGCTCACTAGCCCGTTAAAAGCGAGGCAAAAGTCTCGCCTTTGGGCAGCATCTCTTTCACAAACCCAGCAGACGAGGAAGTGTCTCAACGGTGGTAAGTATGTCAAACTACCTAGTTAATAACTCCATATGTAGCTTCATAGTGTCTATAATAACATGATGACCTCTTGCGCGTGGAATTGTCCGCCTAAACTTCCCAAGGCTCCTTCCATGTAGACAGGAGAAGGATATACTCTCTACGGCCCCGGGAAACAAGGAGCACCTGGTCGCACGCGAGGTCTTAGGGTTAACGCATCTTGGAGTCATGGATTCGCAGACGATCATCGCACGCATGTGAGTAGGAAGAGATCTAAGGCCGAGCGAGGACCGATTGGTACAGATGATTACCAAAATTTTGAAGGAAAGTCGGCAAGATTGCAGATCAAATGAATCAACTCCCGAGCCACCCGCCGACATCGAGTAGCGCCGCGCCCACGCATAACTCAACATGACGATGTCCAATTACCGATAGACAACATCAAGGTAATGTACATCTATGGAATGCAGCAAAGATAGACCTATAGGACACCTTAGCTAATTGTGTATCGCTTTGTAGGAGCCACGACTGCAAGGTCCAAGTGAGTTTAGTTGAGTCCATGTCTATTGAGGTCAAGGGGATGGTGCATCCATACCAGAAGGGGCAAAGGCAAAGACGGTGTCCAGTGGCGCAGGTTACGCCTGTGGTGGAGGTGGACATGGTACATGAACATTTCATGGTCGCCTACCGAGATTCGCCCAACAAAGAGATCACAACACTAGGGATGTCAGGTACGCTTTATCCAAAGGCCCAAGAAGGACATCATCCTAGACCTAGCAAAGGCTACGATCTCAACACGACCATTCCTCTCCAACGGAACCTCCATGACTCCACCTCATATTTCGCCTAAGGCCACCTTTCGGTTCCCTGGAGAAGACGCCGAAGGAACAAGAAAAGCATGCCGCCGTATCGAGTCCTGAGTCATCTCGTCGGAAGACGCTGCCAATGCTTAAGACCAAATCGAAATCGACGAACGTTAAGGCGCCTCTCAAGTCTAGCAAGTCGGGAATATCCGGGAAGTACATCATCGGAAAAACATTGTGCTCCGACGCAGTATTAGGGCGTGCTGGATATGCTTGTTAGGCTTTGCATGCCTGGTACTTGGATAAGACCCAAAAGGAGGGGTGCGATACTGGAATCACCGTCAGATACGAGCATAAGCATTTCTTCAACGGGACGAACCACTTTGTCGTGGGCTTCAACGACCTATATGACCTATTCAACCTCGTTGGCCTTAACGCCTCGCTTCTACGATGTTGGACACTGTAAGTGCATACAATCAAGTTCTACATTCACGTAATACCGATAAATATCACAACTCATTTCTTATGTATAGATACATGATGAAAAATGTTCGGAATGGAAAGAACCTGGGTTTCTCGACCCACATGTGGTATCGCTGCAAACCATCCAAAATGCACTCGCCCTTCGCCGAGAAATACATAACGCATGAATTGCTTTGTCAAGAAACATGAAGTACATCGTGGTGCCCTACAACCGTGAGTAAGTGTCACTACTTGCTCTACAAATTTTATTTGTACTTTATACGCAAAGACTAACTCAGGTTTAATGACTATAGTGACATACATGAGTAGGTACCATCGATCCTTTTAGTCATCATACCAAAGAGGAACCATGTGATATACCATGATTCCTAATCCGCAACAACCACAACTTCAAAGATTCGGGAGGAATACTCGATGTATGCTCATTTCCTTCATACATAACTCTATTTTAGTCTTCATTAGTTTGAAATGGTCGAGATAACTTTTGGAATCATGTAGGTCGTTCATCGACTATGTTGCCAACAAAGGAATATACGATGGAAAGAGCGCCGAACTAACACACAGGACAAAATTTTTGGTATGCGCTACAACATGATAATCCTATATCATACTTCATAATAACGCATCTCGAACTAATATATGTAATTCTATTTTTGTAGTGCCGCCAGCAAAAAAATGATGAGTTATGTGCAATCTACGTTTGCCATCATATGGAGCAAATCATTAGAGCTAGGAAGAAGGATCCCGAGGTTTATGAATCTCGAAATAATTATTTCCTAATTATAAATTAAATATATATGCTTAACACTTTACTCTTGCTAGCGACCGGCCTTGAATATAGAATTAGATGGACTCTTTGCGAATGAGATCAATGACATTTGATAAAGCTCTGCAGCTTTATCATATCAGAGATAATTAAGGACACCGGAGAATTTCACTCCGCTGCCGACCCAACGCATCACCCCACCGACACTTCTCAACCACCTGCAAACAATTGACTCAATTGTAATCCAATTTATTTTGTAACAATACTTGAACAAATGTGATCTTTTGTAATTTATTTTGAGTAATGATCAGATTGAGTTTGTCGACAATTGATTATCTGTGATGTATCTGTTTTTCTGCATGTTTGTTTTCAGAGAGCATGGCTAGCAATTCCTGAGGCTAGTCAAAAATCAGTAAAAATGTAGTTACTGTAATGAACTATCACAGACGTTTTTTTATAAAACCGCTCGGAAGACAGAGTATCACTGCATTTGTTCTATATAAAACCGCCTCGTGAAGACAGAGTATCACATACGGTTTATATTAAGAACTGTCTGTGATACTCTTTCTTCACACTGTGTGAAGAAAGAGTATCACAGATTTGTTTTACACGTAACCGCCTCGGATACTCGACTCACTGCACGCTTTCGTACGTAACTGCTTGTGAGGAAAGAGTATCACAGACGGTTTTTACACGTAACCGCTCGGATACTCGACTTCACAGACGCTTTCGGTACGTAACTGCTCGTGATAATCGCATTCACTGACGGTTTTTATAATAACCGTCAGGATATTCATATCACGACGTTTGTCGACCGCTTGTGATAACCACCTTTATCGAGACTAATTTATCCGCACGGTTCAAAACCGCTCGTGATGGTTGTTTCGTAGTAGTGGTTGTTCCGCATCTCGCCACGCTGCCCACCACTATCTATTCGCTAGGTGGTTAGCATCTTCTAAATTACATACAATTAGTTAATTTCTACTTATAGTGACTATCGCTTATTTTTCCGATTAATTTCTATGACCAATCATCACGTGCACACTTGGCGCAATGGCAATTTGGCATATCATCAATCGATAGTCCGTGATTACACATATTTTACGATTATAGCACATAAATCAAGAGTGAGTCAACGAAATAGGAAAATTAGACACAAACCACATCAAGAGATATTCAACTGAACGTAAGCCACACCTACTCGGCTCCTTCGCTACTCGCTGCTATGGCCTACGCACCCTACTCTCAACTGCCTCCTATCGTCATGCGCCCCTACCAGCCTTGGCTGCCGCAGGTCGGTGCCTCACCTCACCAACTTGCCGCTCTAGTCGTCGCCTGCCAACCGCCGCATGCACCCTGGCCATATGACTAGTCTGTATCAGATCAAACTTAACGACCTTCTCGTGTATTCTCTCTTTGCCTCACGATATCTAGTTGAACTTCAAGTGAGATACTATGTCATCCATGGACTATTCAATACTTTCTCGATCGAGTGTCGGATAACTAGTGGCATGGCCTCACTGTTTGTTGGCCGAACGTGCTAGTGATTTTCAATACCGATTTCTCAATTGCTGAATTGTTTATTGCCTCTCAACAGAAATGATTTCTTTTAATTTGGTCTTGCCGAGAGCTCCGTATTCCTTTACTGTTGACTACTTAATTATTGCTTGAATTAGTTGGTGTTGGCTGCTACTCACATTGATTGAAGAATAGAAATTACTATTCATGTGTATGCTACTCTCATCCACCACTAAGAGAAGAAGACACTGCACTACTAATCTTCGAGTTGTATCGTACAAGATTGGCCAACAATCGGGATCCATCTATTCAACTAGTTGGATCCTCATCGTGGTATCGTGAGCGATGATTGCTCGTGGTGGATTCGCGGCCGCTACCTTAGCCGATGCAAATTTCTTGGAGATGCTACCATCGACCATGCCAAAGCTAGCAACAAGAATCATTTCGAACAATACTTCATCCGAGGAAGCGATGGAGCAACTCTTCAGCATCACAATTTCTCTTCTATCGTGAAGATGACACTGCGAAAGAACCTTTGCTAATCGTGTTCACAGATGGTGGGATAACGTGCAAGAAGATCATGATCAAGAGAAGAGCCATGGTGTACCACATAGGAAGAGATGAAGGTGTTGACACGATATCAATTCGCGCCACCACCACGCAAGCCAACGAGGAAAAGACAAAAATAAGATCGAGCTCGCTGAAAATTTTTCACCCCGTGCAAGTTGTAGAAGATGATGAGAAGACCAACTTGAAACCAAGGACCACTACTACAAAAGGCACATATCGACGCTCATCACGTATGGTTGGCCAAAACCATCAGATTACATGAAATCGCTGCACGGTTTGGTTTAGAAATCATCCGTAAATGGATGCGCTAAAACCGCCTGCGGAAGAGGAAATATCACGCACGGTTCGTGTTTAAAACCGTCAGGAAGTATCACGCATTTGCTCAGAAAATAACCGCTCGTGAAGTTTATTATTATCACGCACGGTCGCTTGTAACAAACAACCGTCTGTGAAACTTCCAAGATGGTTCTTTTAACTAACCATCTGTGATAATGGTTTACTTCACAGACGGTTTTTTATCAGAACTGTCTGTGATGATTAAATGTTTGGACTCCCGTGTGTTATGCATGCGTCTCGTCTCCCGCGCCGATGGGCGCCGATGCGTCACTTCGTCTTCCGCGCCGACGGGCGCCAATGCGTCTCTTCGTCTCGCGCGCCGACGTAAATGCGTCTCTTCGACGTTTTATAAGAGTGATATTATCACGCGCCATGGTGAGCATGCATGGTATATAATAGTACACACCATGGTGAGCACGCGGAGCATGACGGCGAGTACCAAGCGGGCGAGGAGGCCGGCGATCGCCGCCCTTGATCTTCCTGACAAGGTCGTCGTCCACATCGTCGGTCTCGTGGCCGCGAGCTCTCCTCGGCCCATGGCTGACCTCTGCAGCCTACGAGCCATGTACTGTTCTTTTGTTTTTGGTATATAGGTCTTAGCTAGCTAGGATCAGCTTTGTGAAGATGATCAGAGCGCATAAAACCGAAAAGTCGATCATGATACGCGCAAAAAATAAAATCTCGCGATGATTTCATTTTGTGTCCAATATCTAGTAATTAATTCTTGTATTAAGATTCTATATATCGTCTTGAATTTTAGTTGTAAGGCCATGTAAAAGGCGTCCAAAGCACGTGCCGTGGGGATGCGCGTGGCGCTGGAGCGGGAGGCGGCGATGAAGTGGCAGGACTACGAGCGCTACCTCACCATCGTCAACCACCTGGCCGCCGCCGGCACCCGGAGGCCTGCTTCATTGTCGGCCTCGATCTTGTCTTCGCGCCCCAAGACATGCAGCGCGGCCTCGTGTTCCTTGAATGGGCGACCGACGCCGTCGCCGACCACAAGACTGCGGCCTACGTTCTTGGCCTCCTCCTCTACATGGCAAGCGAGACGCACGACGTTGGGAAGCAGTACATCAGGCAGGTCGAGGGCGAGCCGGCCACCGGCAGGTGCGAGACGGTGCCCAAGACCAACCGGGAGTGCAGGCGGTGCCAGAGGCTCGCCGTGGACATGATCCAGGTGGTGATGTGGGGGAGGATGGTCGCCGCCGGGCCGGTGGGCGCCGTCGAGGATCGGCCACCGTGCACCAAAGACCGGCCGCGGCGTGTCGTGGTGGGACGACTACACCGCCTTTCGCAGCCGATGACTTCGTGGATTAGGCATGAGTATGCCAAATTCTTTGCACTTGTGCCGACTACTTGCCGAAACTTAGTCGCTTTATGTACATATGTTATAATTTGCATTTATCTATATCGAATGCATGTGTCAAATGTTCGGGAATTTTCAATATTTGTATTTATATATTTATTTATCACAAACTTCCAAATTAACGAGAGAACTTCTTTATATGCCATGTTGTTCGCACCATCAATGATTTATCACAATATTAAACTTTAACCTAAAGCAACTCCCAAAAGAAAATAGAAATGAAAAAACTTATATATGATCATCATCCGAACTAATTTATTCAAATACTAGAATAATTATCATAAATTAATATAATTTTTACCAAATTTTGGAAACTATATATTTCACCTACATAAAATTTAAACTTAATATAATGACCTATTGTAGGTTTGAATACACAATATACAAATTAAATCATGAAAATAAGATTGTCTCTTTCTAAAATAGACAAAAGGATGACGATGAACAGATTCTTGTCGACAATTACGAACAATCATTTACAACAGTAACTATTGCACTTAGACAATTTGAATGGGAAAAGAATCTCTCTCTCTCGTGGTCCGTAATGCTCCGAGTCAAACAAGTAGAATATCATGACACTTTTATTAATTACTTGAGCCACCAACTGGCTTGGGCAATAAGAACAAATGTAGGAGTGCTAACTACTAGAGAACGGGATGAAAGCTAGGGTTGCATGCATCTCAATCAGTCGGCGCTGAAGTAGAGAATTGACCGCGCGCTCTTCTGGCTGGAATTAATATACAGAGTAAATTTCACTTTAGACTATGCAGTTTTATCATAGTTTCACTTTGCACCACTTCTTCTTACTTTTTGTTTCACTTTGCACCAGAGGAGCATCCTGTCGGCGAGGGAGAAACATGGGTGGTGTGCACAGAGCTTGCCGACAACGAGGCACGACTGACGAGGTAGCAACAACCCAAAAAATAGAGAGAGACTTTTTGCCGTCACAGTCATTGCTATGGTCGCCGCTAGTGATACTCTGGTTATACTTCTTTGCTTTCGATCCATCTACCTCCCCTCTCCATCCCGTGCCTCGCCGCTGGCTCCTGCGCCACCATTCACCGTCAATGAGCACTAAAGAAGGCGATCAAATTCTTACCCTGATGCAAAGTGCAACACATGGTAAGAAGATGTGGTGTAAAATGAAAAGATTTACTAAGTGTTGGAACCGACAACAACCCTTTGCGCGAGAGAACAATCACAACAACCACACAAGGGATACGAGAATTTGTTTACGAGGTTTGGCAAAGCCTATGTTCCCGGGAACCGAATCGCGGCGGCTCCGTCTATATGAGGAGTTTTTTTTTCTTCTGATTAGGGATACAAGAGGTCGACGGTATATATTTATACCCCAATTACATATCGACTTGGACTCTTAGTCAGACCACGTGGGCCTTCGCCGCACTCTCAAACCGCAATATTTCATACTCCCACGCAACTGTGTCTCCCCTATAGGGCTGTGTCTGGAAAGCGTATGCTACGCTCCCACTTTCTAGACACAACGCATTCTTTTCATCTTGTTATATATAAGTCATACACAACACTAAGGGTGGTGTAAAGTGAAACTATGGTAAGATTATATAGTCCAAAGTGAAATTTACTCAAATATATATACTCTCATGGCTTGGTGATCGATGCTTGCACTCAAAACCTCATCATCTCTTCGTGTTATGGAGTAGCATTTGGTAACCCCTAAGTGTCCTATTAAGCATGTAGGAAATCATGCTAATATTATGTCTAAGGATTAACATCATCATTGCTTAAGGCCCATTGATGACACATAGAATCATAACAATACCAATAGTATCTCAAGGTGAGTCAATCCAATACCATGTTCGCTAACATATGCTTACATTATTGATTAGATATCTCCATATCTATGACCGGCAAAACATGGTCATCAATCAATACATGTGTTGGTCGATAAGTCACCGTGTCTCGACCAAGAACATTCGACTGTGAATACCTTTTATAATGACATCATTCAACTATCAAAGAGTTTCACCAACAAATCACATACTTGTTAATTTTTATAAACAATCATTCATCAAAGGAACATGATAACATTTATTCTATAACTCCTAAACATAGCTGTGATACAATCATCTCCATGATTGTCTCTTAGGGCATGTCACCAACAAGTTCGTCATCTTGTCGGAGCCGTGGTTTGGCTGAAAAATGTGAGGACTTCACTATTTTTCATGTTCCCTCCATTTTACCTGACCAGTGATTCTTGCCTTCTGAATTCTGGAGCATTTTTTACTTTTTTTTAAAGAAAAAAGAAGCACAAAAGGGACAGAAGTAACATGGGAAACACATCCTAGGTACAGATGAGGGTGGCATAGAGATGGTGATAACAACGTCCCTCGGAAATTCTTGTTTGATTTGTCAACAGGTCCCTTCCACTAGGCCTAACTCAAGATTATGGGATCTTTTCCCACCACAAATTCCATGGTTAGCCTTCTAGATACCATACAACTATATGTAGTGGCGGATCTAGGATTTTCAGGATGGGTGTTCGGAGTTACAAATATATTGTTTAATGTAAAACATAAATATTCATAATATAAAAAATAAAGTACAAATTGTTCTTACTAGAGATAACAAGTCATATAATTTATAGAAATTACAAAATAATTAAGAATTACAAGGTATGAAAACAAAACCTTCACAAATCTATGTATAGATTACATTAAAAGTATTAGTTCACTACTACAAAAAGGCTAATATTGATGCCTCATCACAAAGTGTTGACTAAAACCGTCAGATATATGAAATCGCTGCACGGTTTTGATTTAGAGACTGCTCAGGTTATCGCTACGCTAAAAACCTTCTGTGAAGAGGTAACATCACAGACGGTTCATAATGAAAACCGCTCAGGATATTTTCTCGCACGGTTCTTAACACGAACCGTCTGTGATAATTGTAGACTTCACAGATGGTTTTTATAAGAACCGTTTGTGATAATTAAATGTTTCGACTCCCTCGCGATGCATCTCTTCATCTTTTGTGCCGACGGGCGATGCGTCATCTCTTTGTCTCGCGCGCCAATGTTATGTACGATGCGTCTCTTCGACGTTTTATAAGAATGATCATCGCGCGCCATGGTGCGCACGTATTTTGTTGATCTTATACGTACACATGGTGAGCACACGGAGCATGACGGCGGCGAGGACCAAGTTGGCGAGGAGGTTGGCGATCGCGCCTCTTCCAGACGATGTCGTCGTCCACATCGTTGGCATCGTGGCCGCGAGCTCTCCTCAGCCCATGACTGACCTTTGCAGCCTACGAGCCACGTGCATGACCGATCGATGATTTCGTACGTTTTGTGTCCAATTAATATCCAGTTCTGAACTAAATTTGAATAGCAACAACAACGACCTTAATTTGGCCTTAATTTTAATTTTCTCTTATGAAGTAATTAATTCTTGTATTAAGATTAATTTCGTTGTCTTGAATTTTAGTTGCAAGGTCATGTATAAGGCATCCAAGAAGCACGCCGTGGGGAGGTGCGTGGCATCGAGCGGAGGAGCGATGAAGTGGCATGACAACGAAGTGCTACCTCACCGCCGCCAACCACCGCCGGCGCGGCAACCCGAGGCTCGCTTCATCGCCGGCCTCGCGCTTGTTCGCGCCCATCGCGCCCCATGACATGCAAGGCGCACTCGTGTTCCTTGAACGGCGATCGCCGCCGCCACAAGGTCGTGGCTCATGCTCGCCTCCTCTACACGGCCGGCAAGACGCACAACGTTGGGAAGCATTACATCAGGCAAGTTGAGGGCGAGCCGACCGACGGTGGGTGCGAGATGGCCAAGAGGACCAACCGAGAGTGCAAGCGATGCCAGAGGCTCGCCGTGGACATGGTCCAGGAAGCGACGTGGAACAAGATTGGGCCGTTGGGCCTGGTGTGGGTGCTGTCGGAGGATGGTCACCGGTGCACGAGCACCGGCTGCAGCGTGGAAGGGTGGGACGACTACGCCATCTTCTGCAACGATGACTGCAGAAGATGGTGATAAGGATGAGGGTAGCATAGAGATGGTGACACCAACATCCCTCAGAAATTCTTGTTTGATTTGTCTACAGGTCCCTTTCCACTAGGCCTAACTCAAGATTAAGTGGGATCTTTCTCCCGACCACAAATTACATGGTTAGCCTACCATATACCATACAACTCTATGCAATGGATCCAGATTTTCGTGATAGGTGTTCGGAGTTACAAATATATTGTTTAATATAAAACATAAATGTTCATAATATATAAAAATAAAGTACAAATTGTTCTTACTAGAGATAACAAGTCAAATAATTTAGAGAAATTACAAAATAATTAAGAATTACAAGGTATGAAAAACAAAAGCTTCACAAATCTATGTATAGATTACATTAAAAAGTATTAGTTCACTACTACAAAAGGCTAATACTGGACGTCTCATCACAGACGGTTGACCAAAACTGTCTGTATTATATGAAATCATAGACGGTTTTGGTTTAGAGACCGTCTGTGTTACTGGTTACGCTAAAAACTGTTTGTGAAGAGGTAACATCATAGACGGTTCATGATGAAAACATTCAGGAAGCATCACGCACGGTTTGTAAAAATAACCGCTCGTGATATTTAGAACTATCATAAACAATTTTCAATAAACAACCGTCAGGATACTTCCTGCATTTGTTCTTAACACTAACCGCCTCGTGATAATTAAACTTCACAAACGGTTTTTATAAGAACCGCTTGTGATAATTAAATGTTTCGACTCTCGCGATGTATCTCTTCGCTCTCGTGTCGACGGGCGATGCGTCATCTCTTTGTCTCGCACTCAATGTTACGCATTTATGTGGCTCTTTGATATTTTATAAGAATGATCATCACGCGCCATGGTGAGCATGTATTTTATTGATCTTATACATACACATGGTGAGCACATGGAGTATGATCGCAAATGAGGACCAAGTCGGGCGAGGAGGTTGGCGATCGCTCCTCTTCCGCACGATGTCGCCGCTCACATCGCCGCCTCGTGGTCGCGAGCTCTCTCAACCCATGATCGACTCCGTAGCCTACGAGCCACGTACATGACCGATCGATGATTTCATATGTTTTGTGTCCAATTAATATCCAGTTCAATCGAATTTGAATAGCAACAACAACGACCTTAATTTGGCCTTAATTTTAATTTCTCTTTGAAGTAATTAATTTATATTAAGATTAATTCGCTGCCTTGAATTTTAGTTACAAGGCCATGTACAAGGCATCCAAGAAGCACGCCGTGGGGAGGCGCGTGGCACTAGAGCGGAGGAGTGATGAAGTGGCTTGACAACGAGTGCTACTCACCGTCGCCAACCACCGCCGGCCGCAACCCGAGGCTCGCTTCATCGCCGGCCTCGCTTGTTCGCGCGCCATCACGCCCATGACATGCAAGGCAGCTCGTGTTCTTTGAATGGCGCTATCGCCGCCACAAGGCCATGGCCTACGTGCTCGGCCTCTACACGCACCGCAAGACATTTTGAAGCACTACATCGCACGCCGAGGCAAGCCGGCCGCGGGTGCGTAGATGGCCAAGAGGACCAACCGGAGTGCAAGCGGTGCCAGAGGCTCGCCGTGGACATGGTCCAGGCAGCGGTGTGGAACAAGATTGGGCCATTGGGCCTGGTGTGGGCGCTGTCGGAGGATGGTCACCGGTGCACGAGCACCGGCTGCGGTGTGGAAGGGTGGGATAACTACGCTGCTTTCTGCAGCTTATGATCAGAGGATTAGGCATGAGTATGCCAATTTTTTTATAGAGGTGTTGGACTACTTGCCATAAAATTATCGGTTTTAGCATATATAGTTTTAGAAAATCCGTAGTGTCTATGCTTTAGGTGACTGAAATTTCTATATCCATCAGCCACATTTTCTCACTGTTAGATCAACAAAAATGTTACGCATAATTCTATTATGGAACTGTCAGGATACTTATCACTAACGGTTCCATAATAGAACCGTCTGTGATATTAGACCAATGAACTACCAAGTCCGCATCAACACCGCCGCCCAATGACGCGGTGAAGAGGCTCGGCCGTGAACTTGAGAAGGCGATCACAGATTTGCTTCGAGTTAATAACCGCTCGTGATAGTCTCGCATCACGAACGGTTCGAAAATCATCAGAATGACCTCATGTCATTATCGACATATAAACTCGGATGGCTCATGAAACCGCTCGTGATGTTGTTTTTGAACTGCTTGTGAAGACCTTTTCGTAGTAGTGGTTATCAAGTCCCTCACAAATGTTGGTCTTTCTCTATCGAATATTTTCCATCAACGATAATTCATTCATTGAGCATTATCATCCAAAGTTCCAAACCCCTGTTCCCTACTAGAATCATGTCAAATTATGAGTTTGTATGTTCCACAAATCTGTCCAAGGTAGTGAAAATGACATCTTGCCTATAGATGCCTAAAGTGACACTTCTGTTCCACTTACCATGTAAAATTCCAAACTTCTTTTCTATGAAAATTCATTGTCCTACCACTAAAAAGAACACTATAGTTAACAAAATTATGATAAAATCATATTACATTCATTGAAAAGAACACTGCATGGGGTAGAACTTGATAAAAAATTAACATGTAACCACTGCAACTAAACTGCCATATTGAGGTCAAAAGATCTATAGAATGTAAAACTAAGGAGCCAGTCGTGCCAATTTCCATACATTGCATACATACAAGCTACGAAGCTAACATTCTAACAACTTAACAAGCAATCAAGCACAATTCACATCCAACTTAACAACCATTCGTGATTTCGTTCTCCTCCTATCCTCCAATTCCATGAGCGCCAGCGCCCAGCGGCAAATCCAATCCTCAGAGGCTCAGACTGGCAGGCAGCAGACCTCAATGGCTCAAATGATTGGAGATTCAGATGCACACAAATCTCACACCAAGAGGCAAGAAACCAGAGAGCAGAGCTCACCTTGACTCACCGTGTGCCACCGCCGCTCCTTGCGCTGGTGCGGTGGTTGCTCCTACTCGCCTCGACTGCCGCTGGCGCTACCACGCTCGCAGCGCGGGCTTCCTCCTTGCTGCTCGTTGCGCGCGGCACCTCCATCCCCGCATTCGCTCAGCACTCACCCCGCCGCTAGAAAGGGAGGAAAGGGATAGTGTTAGCCGCCGCCCACTCAACCTCTCGCCTCGCACTGAGTCACGATCTCGGCCGTGTGGGACCGGGAATGGGGTTGGGGCTACCGGGAGTGGGAGTTGGGCCGCAGGTGTGGAGTGGGCCATGGATAGAGCCGAGCTCGAGAGGGTGTGGCCGATCGCAAGTGCGACAGTCGAATCAGATACACAGTGCAAGTATGTATTTTAAGTATATAGATGTACACCCATGTCCCTATACTAAACCGCCCGACTCTATGGATTGTAATGTAGTTTATGTGGATGATGACTATGATTCGTAGGCTCCTTGATCTGCAAAATTATTCGACACATAATCCTCTTCCCGACTTCTCGTGTTGTTGGTGGTGACCTTACCATCAAGAATCAGTAGAGGTATTTGTGCGAAGAAAGTTCTACAAGTACTTGTTTGGGTTAGGAATGAGAACGCTTTGCTTTCTTTTGATTTCCATGGACATCAAGTTACTCCTTAGAAGTACCTTAAAGAAAAGGGAGCTACTACTAGTCGGACGCACGGACCGCACGGTCCAAAATCCACGCATGCCGTGGCGCCCCAAGCCAAGCTGCTGCGGGGGCCAACCACGACAAAGATCTTTCTCTTCATCCTGGCTGTATCACTCGCACGCATGCAAGCAAAGACAAATCCTCCGAGCTAACACCCATACTCTACCATCAACTTGCCTTTCACCATGAATTAAACACATCTCGCCTCAACAAAAAGGAAGAAAAGAATTAGATACATCCGTGTGCTAGACTGCTAGTACTACTAGTAGTTGAATAAGATATTTTCAAATTATTATTTTTGGGTGGAGATGACGATGATAATATTAGAAGAAAAAATCACTCTGACACGGTTGCAACATTCTTCGGACAACGGTTGCAACATCTTAGAATAATGGTTGCAACATCTTAGAACAATGGTTGCAATATCCTCCGGACATGATTGCAACATCTCCGAACAACAGTTGCAACATCTGTTGTTGCAACATCCTAAGACAATGATTGCAACATCTCTGGGCAACAGTTGCAACATCCTAGGACAATGGTTGCAACAGTTGCAACCCCGGACACGGTTGCAACATCATAGAACAATGGTTACAACACTTGCAACATCTTCGGACAACGGTTGCAACATCATAGGATAATGGTTGCAATATCTCCGGACAACGGTTACAACATCACCGGACAATGGTTGCAACATCAGAAGAGATCATGGAGTAATAGCTTTATTATTAGCGACTCACTGTAAAACGTATGATACGCCGCACGTATGTACAAGATCATTACCCTTATCATTAATCTCCACATCATTATAGTATATTTGAACATGATTACAACATTTTTAAACAACGACACAACATCTTCGAATATCGCTTGTTTTTGGTGTGCTCTTTTCAGCAGAGAAGGGAGGCGTCGGAACCAGCAGAGAGACCTCCTGGTGCATGACGTGAAGAAACAGGGGGCCGCTGCTATTTTCCAAAGACCAAGAGGAGCACAACCGACAGGGCACATCGAGGAGGACAGGGCAAGTTACGCCGTGGTCGTGGACAAAGCGAAAAAGAAGCGATCGACGGCAAAGAACCGAGCACAGCAATTTTTTTCAGATGCGCTGCACTCGCGAACCCAAAGCGTCCGATATTTTTCGTTTCGTCCGGACGTATGAGCTTCATGATTACCCTAAAGAAAATTGTCTTTATGAGGAAGCTGAAGGTTTGTCGAGGGTCTTTCTTCTTCTAGAAGGTCCATGATTCGAGCTTGGGTGGAGGAACTTGACATTATTAGCTATAGGTGGGTTTATACTTCTTGCGAAAGTCACCCCATGAGGTTGTAGAGGCTTACATACTAATTGTTAAAGACATGTTATGATATTTTTTTGCATAGTTGGTGATTTGGTGTCTATACTGTTTCATTGTGTATGGCTATTAAGTATTAACTACGCCAAATACTAATTGTTAAGCAGAATTCATGTTTAATCCTAATGTCGAATGCAGTTAACAACACAAACAGTTTCAGGATATGACCGTTGCCCTTTTATCTGTTACCTATTCAAACATCAAACCTCAAGATACTAATAGCCGCTGGACCCTACTCCTACAGTACTTGAATATGCAGCAACATTGGAACCTTATGAATTATGATGCGAGGACAAAAAGTTCTACTCGCAGTCACATTGTAATTTGGATCTATTAAAAAAGGCTAAGTTTTCCTCTTCTGTTGGGATGTGGACCCAATAGAACATGATTTGCTTGTGCATGTGAATCCATAGATAAATTCTTCTAGTTGAAATACAAGATTAGAACACCCTTTTTGCTCTCTTTGTGGTTTGATTTGTAAAATTAGCTTTTTATTTCTTTACTGAAGGGTTATGGAAGTGTCGGCACTGCGATTAATTTATTTCTTTACTGAGGCAGTCAATAATCGATCGGCAGCTTCGCAGCTCCTCCTTTGCACGGTCGGATACATTGTTAGATAAGATAGAGACAGATCGATGCCTCGATGGTTGCATGTCGCCTCCAAATCAAAGCTTCCGGTTGGTGATCGATGACCCCTTCGCAGGAGGATCAGATTCATTATATTTCTCATAATACTATCCAACTTGCAATATAATTGCAAATTAAGCTCTATTCCTTCTTGTTTTAGATAATAGAAGTATAATTCTCGATCTCTGCACCAATTAGAGATGCAAGTAGCCAAGTTCCTCCTGTTCTGTACTATGACAACGGATGGCTTCTGTTGGGTTGATCTTCGGCTAACGGTTTCCGAGATCCATAGGAGACCACGTCTCCACTGCGCCTTGATCGGAGGCGCGGCCAACGGTTTTTGGTTCGGGTCCCGGTCACCTAGTGTCATATGAACTGAGGGGTTTCGGTAGGCTTCGATTTAACCGTGGTTCTTGGCTACCAAAAACCCCACACACATACCCGATCTACTAACGAGCGCTAAGGTGGACGAAGACCAGAGCCCATCGCCATCGCGACTCACCGACTCGCCCTCGACTCCTCCTCTCGGACCGCCGACAACCGCCGCCACACCATCTCTCCGCCACCGACAGCATCTACGAACCCTGAGGGCTTCTTCAGGTTCGGGTAAGCATTCACGCTTCCGCATCTAAGGTTTAATCTAGGTGTTCATGTTTTGAGCTAGGGTTAACGCTTAGTTCGTGATTAGCCTCAAGTTCATGCTCACAGCTTCTTGTAGCATTCCTTCCTCGTTGCTCAACCTCATGCATGTGAATATATATGTATGATTTTTTTTGTTCGTATTTGTAAGCTTGTAAGGATTGACTGCATGTATGAACAGATTCTTGTCAGACAATTACGAACAATGATTTACAACAGGTAACTATTGCACTTAGATAATTTGAATGGGAAAAAGAATCTCTCTCTCTGTGTCTGTGTACGTTCCGAGTCAGACAAGTAGAATATCACGGTACTTTTATTAATTACTTGAGCCAGCCAACTCAGTTGGGCTGAAGAACAAATCTAGGAGTGCTAACTACCAGAGAACGGGATGAAAGCTGGGGTTGCATGCATCTCCATCAGTCGGCGCTGAAGTAGAGAATTGACCGCGCGTTCTTCTGGCTGGAATTATATATATATATATATATATATATATATATATATATATATATATATATATATATATAGTAAATTTCAATTTAGACTATACAATTTTACCATGATTTTACTTTACACCATCTGTTCTTATTTTTGTTTCACTTTGCACGAGAGAATGTCCTGTCGGCGAGAGGGAAACATAAGAGGTGTGCACTGAGCTTGCCGGCAGTGAGGCACGGCCGACGAGTTAGCAACAACCCAAAAATAGAGAAAGAGATGTTTTGTCATCGCAGTGCTGCTATGGCGCCGCCGGTGATGCTCTGTTATTCTTCTACGCTTTCAATCCATCTACCTCCCTCTCCATCCCAGATCTCGCCGCGCCCCTATACCGTCATTCCCGTCGATGAGCACTAAAGAAGGCAACCAAATTCTTACCGTAGTGTAAAGTGCAATACAATTGGCGCTGCATGCACAGCAGCTTTTCTATTTTTTTCTCTCTATTGCTTACATCAAACTGATTACAATAGGTCATTTTTATTTAGTACAGGCTAGTACTGTATTCAAAAAGACTCTACGATCTGGAAGGGTTACTAAACCAACTCTAGTATCCATAATAAATACTGTCTAAAATATGAAAAACAAACTCTCCTAAAATTAGATATACCATATACATAAAGATTACCTGACAGTAGTAATCCTGACACTCCCATTTGCTTTTGCCAAAAGAATGGAGGGCAGAGAAGAAGCTGCAGATTACAACTAGGGACAAGTGGCTCGACACGTAAGCAGGAGACAGGGAAGAGGAAAACGAGGATTTGGAAACTGGCTTATAGGTAAACCTAGACATCGATTTCTAAGCTGAAATTATACAGACAGCAACTGCATCCTTATAATATCATCAATTCCTCTGCCTGAGACAGAGAGAGACTGAGGCAGTCAATAATCGCTCGGCAGCTTCGCAGCTCCTCCTTTGCACGGTCGGATACATTGTTAGATAAGATAGAGACAGATCGATGCCTCGATGGTTGCATGTCGCCTCCAAATCAAAGCTTCCGGTTGGTGATCGATGACCCCTTCGCAGGAGGATCAGATCCATTATATTTCTCATAATACTATCCAACTTGCAATATAATTGCAAATTAAGCTCTGTTCTTTTTTTTTTTAGATAATAGAAGTATAATTCTCGATCTCTGCACCAATTAGAGATGCAAGTAGTCAAGTTCCTCCTGTTCTGTACTATGACAACGGATGGCTTCTTGTAGCATTCCTTCCTCGTTGCTCAACCTCATGCATGTGAATATATATGTATGATTTTTTTGTTCGTATTTGTAAGCTTGTAAGGATTGACTGCACGTATGAATAGATTCTTGTCAAACAATTTTGAGCAATGATTGACAACAGGTAACTATTGCACTTAGAGAATTTGAATGGGAAAAAGAATCTCTCTCTGTGTGTACGTTCCGAGTCAGACAAGTAGAACATCACGGCACTTTTATTATTTACTTGAGCCAGCCAACTCAGTTGGGCTGAAGAACAAATGTAGGAGTGCTAACTACTAGAGAACGGGATGAAAGCTGGGGTTGCATGCATCTCCATCAGTCGGCGCTGAAGTAGAGAATTGACCGCGCGTTCTTCTGGCTGGAATTAATATATATAGAGTAAATTTCACTTTAGACTATACAATTTTATCATGATTTTATTTTACACCATCTGTTCTTATTTTTTGTTTCATTTTGCACGAGAGAAATGTCCTGTCGGCGAGAGGGAAACATGAGAGGTGCACAGAGCTTGCCGGCAGCGAGGCACGGCCGACGAGTTAGCAACAACCCAAAAATAGAGAAAGAGATGTTTTGTCATCGCAGTCGTTGCTATGGCCGCCGTCGGTGATGCTCTGGTTATTCTTCTACGCTTTCAATCCATCTGCCTCCCCTCTCCATCCCGTGTCTCGCCGCCGCCTTCTATGCCGTCATTCACCGTCGATGAGCACTAAAGAAGGCAACCAAATTCTTACCGTGGTGTAAAGTGCAATACAATTGGCGACAGCCCTTTGCGCGAGAGAACAACCACAATAAGTACACAAGAGATACGAGAATTTGTTTATGAGCCCAATTGCTGTGGCTCTGTCCGTATGAAGATTTTTTCCTTCTTCTGATTAGGATTACAAAAGGTCAGATGTATATATATTTATACCCTGATTACATATTCGACTCGGACTCATAGTCCGTACCGTAGGGGCCAACTACGTCTCCTCTGTAGGGCTTCATGTACGCTCTTCGAACACAGTGTCTTCCTTTCACCTTGTTATATATAAGCCATACATAACAATAAGGGTAGTGCAAAGTGAAACTACCATAAGATTTTATAGTCAAAAATTATATATATATATATAACTGTGTCACGCTAGCTCGGTGATCGATACTTGCAGTCAAAACCTCGTCATCTCTTCGTCTGTTTCGCGAGCAAAATGAGCTGCGAGACTAGCTACTGGTCGAGACTGCTAATTATTTCTTGCTGACCAGTTGCTGTCACCGACGGAGAGAGAGAGAGAGGTGGACAGCAGCACATGCACTGCACTCGATCGAGTAGAGACGGCGGCCGTTGCTGCTGGTGGTGGTTCTGTGAAGGGAGCGAAATGGGTATCTTTTGTGGACCATATCATATGCTACCACATTTTGCTTTGAAGTCATTAGTGGAACTGATGGTGACTGCGTCTGCATCCGCATGCATCATCCTTGCTACTCCTGTATCTGCAAGCAGCAGCCTCGGTTGCCATTTCACGTGTGAGCTGTGAGACGGTAGCCGGCAGTGCCCTCCTGCCTTAACGGGCCGGGTCTGAGCCCGCGTTCCATCCGATCTAATTGCTTGCTTGCTACCATTGGTGTTCCACACTTGCGCGTGCCTGTGTGCGTGGTGTGTGCGCCTGTGCCTCTTTCTTGTAATCGTAAAAAAGTCTAGCTTAAGCATAAGGATCCGACGGATGCATGATAATCCCCCGTACTTATCGATCGGGTCACTTTCTTTTTCTTGGAGGATTTTTTATCTGTTCATCACACTCCTTTTCTTTAAAGACTCCGTAGGCTTAAGGCCAAATGGGGTTTTCCAAAACTGAATTGGATAGCTATGAACGAATGGCACGTCTTGTTGGGCCGGATCGTTCCAGCTTTATTTAAGCCATTTTTGTTGTTAGATTAGGCCGTCAGGTAAAATTTATGGGCCGCACGACTTATTAAGTACCTGCCCAGCCTGTTCTCAAATTCATTACGTTTTTATTTTTCACTGGGCCTAAATAAAATATAACCAGTAAACTGATTTTTGCAAGTAAGGGTGTGTTTTGGTTGCTTGTACCAAGTGGTGTCGGAATATGAATGAATTGATTCAAGAAAAAATGGATTGATTCAAGAAAAAAGTCATCTATGTATTTGGTTGCTTGAATAGAACTATCTCATCCCAGATGGTGGGATATAAATTTAAATATTCTCTCTAGCTGTTGAATCATCTCATTCACCTAAAACAATAGAATCATATGGTACAAGACCATCCTATCCCATTCAACTTTGGACCAATACTGATAAAATAAACCCTGTCATATCCCTTTGATCTGTTTATATCCATGCACCACCTGTGTCTGTGTCTTTGTTCCCGATGGCACCCCTCTCTTTCAAGAGGATTCACGATGTGTCAAGCCCGGGTAAGGTTCTTCGCTTTGTATCGAATTAAGCCAGACGCTAGCTCCACCGCTTGCGTGGGCCCTATCAATTCCTTTGAGTTTTATTCTTGCAAACGTAGTCCCCGGGTGAGATACCTAACGTGCTAGCTACAATACTGCACGGGTCGAGTGGCACGATGTGCCACTCAGTATATATCCACCGTTTACGGCTAAGACTACTAGGTTCTGTAATAACATTTTCTCACATCGCTTTCCTCTCCCAATGTCAGCATCGACCTAGTAGGGTGCTTTCGCCTTTTGTGTTCTTTCCAATCTCAATGCATTTCATCGCTCTTTCCTCTGCACTGGGATTTGACGGCGGACTTGAAAAGCCACCTGCACACACCTTACAGCCAATCATTCCAGATAACACTCGCATCCTCTGGCTTACCGTGGTAAATCAGTCGATGCTTATTCCCCGTATACCGTCTAGCAGTATCAGATCTTTCTGCTAAAAAAAAGTGACAGATCTTTTTGCACGCGTGTATGCCTTTCTACCGGAATCTGTGAATGAGTTGGGGTCGTGATTAATTTGCTTAGAGGAAAAGGTAAATAAATAAATTTGCTTCCATTTGACTGCATGTTAACGTCGTTGTTCGTATATATGCGTGGTGTGGTCACGGTAGTGAGCGGCCCAGTTTTTTACTTTGGTTTTTTCGTTTCATGCCACTGCTTCAATTGCACTTTCGGTTTGTGCCATTGTTTTTTTTTGTTTATTCTTCCCATGCTACTGCTTCATAAACTTTGTTCGGAAAATGCCACTCTTCATTGCCCTCTGGCCTTACGGTGTCAGATCCCCTTTCAATAATTATGAAAATGCCACTCGAATCCTGGAGATTTTGAGAAATGACATTGTGGCCATATGTGTGCTTCTTTTCTTTTCTTCTTTTTTCCTTTCTTTTTTCTCTAGCCTCTCTCTTTTCACCTTCCTCTTCCTAGCGTCGTGAGTGCCAAGGAAGAGCGGCGCAGTGCACACTGGCGCCAGTAGCACAGTGGAGCGCAGTGACACGGCGACAACGGTGCTGAGGCTGGAGCGGCGGCCGAGAGACCAGCAGCTCGGGCGGCACAGCGCAAGCAGTGCAACGACGGCGGAGGCCTAGGGCCCAGTGGCTCGAGCACGCGGCATGGCGCAAGCAGCACGACAGCGGCTGAGAGGAAGAAGAGAGGCCAGAGGCGAGGCCGAGAGCGCAGGCCAAGTGGCCGGGGAGGTGGTGGTCGACGCAGGAGTGTGCGATGGCAAAGAAAGAGGCAGGAAGGAAGGAGAAAAGAGAGAAAAGCTAGAGAAAAAGGAAAGGAGGAAAAAGAAAAGAAGCACATATGGCCACAATGGTATTTCTCAAAATCTTCAGGATTTGAGTGGCATTTTCATAATTATTGAAAAAGTACCACTGGTTATTTGTTATAGTCAAACACTTTGATATAACACCGTGAGGCCAGAGGGTAACAACAGTGGCATTTTCCGAACAAATTTTGCAAAACAGTGGCATAGAAAAAAAAAATAAGCTAAAAAACAATGGCACAAATTGAAAGAACAATTGAAGCAGTGGCATGAAACGAAATAATCCTTCTTTCTTTTGCTTGGCGCGTTCAGTGCACGTCTCTTCCGTTTCGCCCATGGAAACACGCATGCAATGCAACCATGCCTTACCTTTTCTTTCTACGCGTTCTTCCCAGTCCACGAACGGCCACATCTGATATTTATTTTCCTGGGGATCGATCGAACCTGGTATTTGTCCGGTTGTCGTTGTTGTTCGAGCTAAGAGCGTGGTATATCCGTCAATATGAAATTAGCTGTGAACCATGTATATATAATAACTCACACATGCATTGGTTGGAGAAAAAGAAAGCCAGCAAGCTAGAAAACATGAAATGTCTCCTTATATGTCCATATTTCTTGTCATTTTCAATTAGTGGGACTTTGATTTTGCTGATAAAACTGGACTGATCAATTCCAAGGTTCGTCCTAGATTCCAAGAAAATAATATTCTTGAAACCACTCTTGTACCTGGATTCAATTGTGTTAGCTGTTAGGCCAGTGAACTATATTCTGCAGATGCATAATATGATGGAAATAGCGCACTGGATTCGGAGGGCATCCACCAACTGCACTACTGCTGCATGTCTGTTGGCTAGATAGACTTCAATTGTTTTTTATGGTCAAAATCAAATTACTCAGAATTACAAAGGGAGAAACCAAAAATTGGCGTAAGCGAAGACGTTTTGCATAATTTTGTTGTCGACTTGACATCCATATATTCTCTCCTCTCATCCCCTCTGATTACAGCAGCTGCGTGCCAAGTTGCTGACCAATCAAGGGGATGAAGGATCATCGGTAGTGGAATCGCCATTTAATTTTACATATCGAGTGCCGAATCAGGATTATCTGCCATTGCAACTAGCAGTAAAGAGGCATACAGTGTTCTCTGTGTTAACACTTCTCAGCTTGTTAGATGGAATACGGACAAATAAGACCGATCGCTACAGCAATATTTGCTACATGATTCTATCTACAGTAATATGGTACATTCTACTGCAGATCACTGTTCATATTGTTCATGCAGTGATCTCTGCGAGGGTCCGGATCCATAAGTGCCAACTACTAGCATGCATAGCCGTTCGGTGCAATGTAAAAAAAACACTAAGTCTTCCTAGAAAAGAATTGCAAATTATGATCAGGCTCATTGTACGGTCAACATATGCTGACCTGGACAACAATCCACAAAGTCATGACTCCATGCATATATTACTGCATATATATCTTGGTCTGCTTAGATTTTCTTTGTCTGTCTGCTGGACGTCATGTGGTGATGATGCTGGCCAATTCCAACAACCAGGGTTTACCCCAGAAAAAAAACAACAAAAACCAGGAGTCTAACTAACATCAAGAACAAGTCCAAGTCCAGGATGTCCCGGAGAAAGTCCTGGGCAAAATTTGATATATGCTACTGAGAAAGTTGTCACTTTGAGATATGTCATTCAGTATCACGAAATTATAAATATACCACTCAAGTTTCTTCATCTTTTAAAATTTGTCATTATCTCAACTTTTCTCTCATTTTTTTCTTTACTCCCGTTTTCCATCAATTCCCTACTGAACTACCCCTGACGCCGCTCGCCTTCCTCTGCGACCACTTCTCCCCGGGCCGCCCACTCCTCGTCTACGCCGCCGCAACACGCCACTAGCCCGCCGCATCCCTGTGGCCCACCACCTCCTACCTCCCCGTCACGCTCCGCTCCACCGCCGTCTCCCTCCACTTCACCCTCGTGCCGATGCCCTCACCCCGCACCTGCAGCTTCCGGGCTCCAAGTGCTTCGCGTCCGCACACGTTCGCCGCATCGACTTCCCCACCACCATGCGGCTCATCAGGGGCTCTGACCCAGTGTCGGGACCCGAAAATACATCTCAGGAACCCTCTGTGTATTCTGAACTAGTCCCAGATCAGTAGCTAGCTCACACAGGAAAACAGTGATGAAATACCATCTATTTATTCGATTTAACTAAAAAGATCTCAAAATAAATAATAATAATAATAACTGGACCTTATGGTCAACGTTTACTTAACTTACCACGCAGGACTAAAGAAACAAATAAACTCTTGCATCGGAAAGAAACTCTTCAGATGGCCAATCAACATGCCCACAGGCAATCGAGTGGAGAAACGCATCCTAATTCGCAAAATCTTCATGGTCCTCTTGGGCGAAGAACTCTTGAGCGGCTTGATATTCTTCAACTGAGCAATACAGGACAAAAGCCATGAGTACTTTGAATGTACTCAGCAAGCCGTGGGGAAATGTATGCAAATAGTATTCATGCAGGGCTTGAACAAAGATTAGTTGTATGGCTCTTTTGCAAAAAAGAATAGCATTTACGATAAATACAATAAATAGATTGAAATGTGTAATTGAAAACAATAAGTAAATAAGTAAACAGTTTCTTTGAAACAACCAGTGAACCTCCCCATTCACTTCCCAACCAAACCACCGATAAGTGAATTCCCCATTCACCAATCGACACAAACCACCAAGTGAATTGTCATTCACCAAACGAACATTATATTCATCAAGTGAACTTCCCATCCACACTCTGACACATTTTTGAAGAAACTCTAACTCCCGTGTGAAATCCCCGAGCACGTCCATAACCGCGGACACGGCTATTCGAATAGTTTTACACTCTGCAGAGGTTGTACAGCTTGACCCACAAGAGATAGATCAACTTATAATGTCAGATATTTCACGCTTCTGTAGGCGTGCGACTAAGTGATCATCACAAGGCTTTTACAAAGCTCCTTCTTAACCCAATTCTGCCCGCTAAGGTTTCAACACTGAATGTCTTTCCGACCAAACAGGGGCCCCCTCTTGCGCCACCATGAGAATATGTTTCCCATAACCATGCTTCACACGACAGAACCAAAATTAAGACATTGCTAATTAGTCAGCCAGGTCCCGCCCATACAGAACATGTGGTTGTACGGTTAAAGCCCAGTTCAATGGCGCACAAGATTAAGTCCTTGACAAATTACTCAAGCGATCTTTCCACAAACCCACAACATGTTCAATCCACATCCTCACTATCCACCAACCAATCGTCCAAGTGAAAACCATTTTGTTTAACCAAGACCAATGACATACCCTGTCATGGTACACAAATTTTAACAAGAGTGGCTCACCACCACGATTCCATAAATCATTAAGTCAAAATTGATCATTATGACACATGTGATGACAAACCCATCATAACTAAGCTAAACTGAGCATATGTATGATACCCATGTTGGCAATACAAATATATCCAACTAAAGTTACCCATGCTAAGGTAACAAAGGATTCATGACATTCAATTATTCAATGGAGGCATAATGACAACAGGTAGTAACTATACCCAAAGCAATTTGTATAAAGATAGCATGCAATTTGTATAAAATAATATACTTTTGAAATCATGGGTTCAATATGATCAAAGGACCATGACTTGCCTTGGAATAAGTCATGTGATTGATCTTGATCTTGATATGCTACTCCTTGCTCAAAGCTTCCCGAAGTATCGACGTCTACTCGCAAACAAGCAAATAAATCAAATAAATAAATAACAGAGAGTAAATAAACTCCAAAAATTAAATAAAAAAACTCAGATAAATAGATCTCGAATTTAGATGAATTTAGGAATTTGAATGGACTCAATCGGAGTTCGGATGCAAAAGATATGAACTCTGGAAGATTGAAACCCTAAAGAAATACCCTAATAGGATTTTCTGGAATATTCCGAATTATTTTCCTACTGGAAATTCCGGAATATGACGTCGGCTGACGTCAGCGGAGAACGTTCGGACAAAACAAAATTGCTCTGACGGCTGGGTCCCACTTGGAAGTGGCTAGGCTCACGGTGGACTTGGTTCACCGAGCCAGGCGGTTGGGATTGGATCTGGATCGCCATGTGGCAGTGCTGACTGGGCTCCATGCGGGCGACACGAGGGCACCGGGCTGAGGTGGCTAGCAAGGTGGCGCTGACGTGGACGACGGCAAGAGAAGCAGTGCTCGAATCCCAACATCCGTGACCACGCTCGCGCGCGCGACGGTGGCACAAGGAGGTAGAGGGAGAGATGGGGATCACAACAGTGGGCTCACGTGTGCTTGGGGACAACCCAGATGGCCGGCGGCGACGGTTAGGAGGAGGTTGGGCCACGGGCGCGACAAATCTGAGGCTCTGGTGGGCTTGCAGCGAAACCGAGGTCACTGGCAGGTAGCCCTCGATCTTGCGAACTCGAAGAAGGCGACGGCGAGGCTTGAGCGGCTTCGACGGCGAAGAACAAGCTCAACAGAGTTGCGGCGGCACAAAGCTTCCTTCGACGATTTCTGGTGGCTAGGGCTTCGATCTTGGGCGCTGGCGGTTGGGGAAGGGATGCGGAGGCCAAGGGGTGCCCCTCCCTTTATACACGGCCGCCAGGAGGAGTCCGTGGCAGAGACGGCGAAGATAGATCCGTGCGGCGGCGTGGATAAGGAAGGAGGTGTCCGGGAGGTTAAAGATGCTAACGCGGCAGGCGGGGTCCACATGGCGGCAGGTGTGGCTCGGACAAGGCTGCGTCGCACACGGCTCCGCGGTGGCTAGTAGGTGGGACCGGCTGCACGCGCGGGTGGAGAGAGGAAGGGATGCGGGCTGCGATGGTTCTGGGCCAGAAGCGGAGGAGATGGGCCGGGAAAAGCAAAGGAATGGGCTAGGTTTAGAAGATTTAGGCCTGAGAGCATTTCTGAGATTTATAATAGCTTTTTCTTTTTAGAAAATAACAGAAAGGCAAATAACACTTAGAAAATAGCAAATGCACTTGGAAAAATTCTAGAAAAATCTAGAGAATATATCCAAGCACATAAAACCCAAATAAAATAATTTTGATAATAGTTGATGTTGATATTAATCATATTAAATTGTTTTTGAACTTTGAAAATTCATATTAAGTTTTTAACTTTAGCAGAAAAATCCAAATGGTTATTTTTCTTTTAAAACTTCAAAACAGACCAAATTTTTGGGATGTTACACCCAGCCTCCGGTCTAGTGGCGTACGTGTACCAACAGGACGACTGCCTCCGCGGGGAGTATGCGGCGGTGGCTGGCGACGTGGACGCGCATGACGCGTTCTGGGCGGCCGAGGCGCTCACGCCTCCCGAGGTTGTCAACCTATGGATCGGCAACTCCAGCTCTGTCACCTCCTTCCACAAGGACCACTACGACAACATCTGTGTCGTCATCTCCGGTGAGAAGCATTTCCTCCTCCTGCCCCCCACCGAGGACCACCGCCTCTATGTCTTTGACTACCCCGCCGCCCACTATGTCGCGGAGCAGGAAATTGAGGGGGAGTTGAGGCTTAAGCTGGAGGTGGAAGAACCCGAGAGGACCGTGTGTGGAGCAGCGTGGATCCGTGCCCGGCATCACCAGAGGAGATAGCGGCGCAGGTGTCATCCTTCTCGCTCTACTTTGAGGGGCCAAGGCCGATACACTGCACGGTCCGCGCTGGCGAGATGCTCTACATGCCGAGCATGTGGTTTCACCATGTCAACCAGAGCACTGGTCCTAACGGGCTCACCATTGCTGTGAACTACTGGTATAATATGCAATTTGACATCAAGTATGCCTACTTCAACTTCTTGAGGTCACTGGAGATCAGTGATTCTTCGTTGGACAACAAGGATGATGCTTTGGAAGGTGGTCTCGACGTGAAGAACAATTGAGTTGATCGACGAATTGTGACTCCATATGGTTTTAGATCAATGTGGAAGAATAGTATCACGAAATTAGAAAGGTAGGGCAAAAAGGGCTAGTTCAGTAGGGAATTGATGGAAAATGGGAGAAAAGAAAAGAAAATGGGAGAAAAGTTGAGATAATGGCAAATTTCAAAGGAGGAAGAAACTGGAGTGGCATATTTCTAATTTCGTGATACTGAGTTGCATATCTCGAAGTGGCAACTTTTTCAGTGACATATATCAAATTTTGCCGAAGTACTGCATTTTGCCTATCAACCCTTCAGCTCCCAGAATATCATGGGTGAAAATACTCCTAGTCTTAGCTGCATACACGATTTTATTTAATATTCTACAAGTAAATTGCACATCTATATATATACTAATTGGAGGCTTTCCTAGAAGCCCCCATATTAATTCTAGGAGGTAAAAAAGGGTAGAAATTCTCACATTAATCAAAGAAAAAGAAAAAAAGATTAAAATTCCCACATTAATCAGAGAAATCTAACCATCCAATTCAAGCTTATGGTGCAACCTACGGCTTGGATTTATTTTTGTATCTGGCAGCCTGCATGGACTCCTCCTGCGGCTTGGGTTCAGAAAAACCTATATGGACTCCTATTCAAGCTTTTAGAAGACCACCTGCCAATTTAAATCCCCTGATCCATCCACAATGCAAGAAAGAAACTAGAGCAAAATCTCACCCAGACGACCCTACCGATTCGCTTACCATCTCCGCGTCGCGTGGGGTCACCGCGTTGTAACATCCCAATTTTCTGAGCTTAAAAATCTTTTAATAGTTAGTAGGGAGAAAATTCACCATTTGGATTTATTTGAATTTATTTTCAAAAGCTTAATATTGAACTTTACAATCAAAAACCTTTAATGTGAATAATCCCAACATGAACATTAGCCAAATCTATTTTATTTGGGTTCTATGTGCTCAGATATATTTTCTAGATTTTTCTAGAATTTTTCTGAGTTCATTTGCTATTTTCTATTGCTTATTGGAATTTCTTGTAATTTATAAAATAGAAAAGCTATTTAAAATCTCAGATTTACCTTTGGGCCGATTTCCTTTGACCCGGCCCATTTCCCTCCGCCACCGGCCCATCTCCCATGCATGGCCAGCCCGCCTTGCTACGCGCTCAGTTCACGTGACAGTGGACCCCACTGCCGCTCTCCGCCTCTTCTTTCCTTCCGAGCGCCGATCGCGTTTTCCACCGCTCGATCGTAAATGGACGGTAGGATGCGAGTGGGTGTTCGTTGCGTTCGAACGCCCCATTGTTTGTGAGCCGCTCGATCGAAATGGACGGTGGGATGCGAGCGGGCTGGTCGGGCGACTCGAATGTCCTATTGATTGTGGACCGCTCGATCAAGATTTAACGATCTAATCCTTGAGTCCGTTTCGCAGCCACCTTCACGCTTCGCACGCCGCGCCCTAACCCTAGCCATCGACGTGGGTCCCACCACCACGCCGCCATCGCCTCCGAGTCGCTTAGGGTTTCGCCGCCGCCGCGCAATCCGCTTTGGGCGTTTGTGCCCGGACTCTCCCGAGCCCGAATATAAAGGAGAGGAGCCCTCGGCGTCCGCACTCCCAACCCTAGCCGCCTTAGCCCTCGCGCTAAACCCTAGCCGCCGTAGGAGCTTGAAGATCGCTTGCGCCGCCGCTTTCTCCGACGAGCTTTTCACGCAACAGCGCCGCCGGACCTCGGGGTTTGCTTCGCTGGCATCGCAAGAACAAGGGCTACCTCGTGGTCGCCTTGGTTCCACGAGCATCATCGGAAGCCGATCCCGTCAAGCCCGCACATCCTCCGCCGCTAGAACCTCGTCGCCGCCACCTCCGTCGACCTTGACCACCCGAGTTGGCTCCATGTCCGCATAACTCGGGCTACATCCCGGCACCACTCATCTCCAGCAAGCGCCATGGTTGCCGTTGTCCGCGGTCCGAGCACCACTGCCCCGACCACCATGTGGGCGCCCACGTCAGTCGGCCAAGACCGCGCTTGCGTGTCGCGTGCGTGGCGCCCGATCATCGCCCACGCACGCGCGGCGTAGGCGATCCACCAATTCCAGATCTAGCGTGCTCGGTAGACCTAGTCTACCGTGAGCTGTCTCTCGACGTGTGGGTCCCACATGTCAGAATTGTTTTCTGATTTCTTTTTAATTCCGAAATTCCTTCGCTGATGTCAACATTGCGCAATAATCCGATTTTTTCTTTAGAGAAATAATTCAGAAAATCCAGAAAATCCAAATTAGGGTTTCTTTTGGATTTCCAATCTTCCAGAGCCCATAACTTTTGCATCCTAACTCCGATTGAGCCCATTCAAATTCCAAAATTTATCTAAATTCAAGCTCTATTTATCTGAGATTTTTATTTAATTTTTGGAGCTTGTTTTGCCTCTATTATTTATTTTTTTTGTTTATTTGTCTCGTTTGCGAGTAGACGTCGATTCGTCGGGAAATTTTGTGGAAGAAGGAGCACCCCAAGATCAAGACCAGTACATAGAACTTTTCCAAGGCAAGTCATATCTTTGATCATCTTGAGCCCAATTTTCAAATTACTTTACTTCAAAGTACTGCATTCTATTTTAATTATTTATTTAAATGCTTTGGGTATAGTTATTATCCAAATTTGTTATCACACGTTGGCCTTGTATGTCATATTTCCTTGTCACCCTAGATTGGTTTATTAGTTGGTAATATTGTAGCACCAACGTGGGTTGGTTAGATGCGAGTACAATTGCTTAGCCATGCTACGAGTCTCACATCACATGTAGGTTGCAAATATTTAAATGTGACTAAGTGACTATGGAACTTTGTGTAAAACTGTGTGCTATGTGTTATTACTTCGTGATGGCATGTGTTGCACTAAAACCAACTGGGTGGTAAAGGATTTAGACTGAGGCAAGTGGTGAAAGCTGTGTGATATGGTGGATTTTGTGATGGGTATGACAATCTTTGTGACTTAGTTAGAACATGGAAGTCTTGCCTTGGTCAATTAAGGACTTAACTTTGTGCGCCATTGAACTGAGCTTCATCAGACGACCACATGCCTGGTATGGGACGGGCCTAACTTAGTAAGTTATGGATTCTCGCATTGATGTTCAGGTGGATAGGTTAGGTTTTGTGACAGGGTGGAGGTGTGACTACTTAGTGGTTGCATCGCGGGACGATTCGTCGCTTCCCGTCCGGCGTGTGTGTGTTATGCCAAAGCGCCCGCTTGGGTTGGCATAGCGGTTTGTAAGCACACGGGAATGTCAATATTTGAGATGAAGTTTCGAACCGCTTTGTTATGATTAGTGCTTGCTACACTAGTTGTATCTTGTGGGTAAAGTGTACAACCTCCGCAGAGTGTTAAATCAATCTATTCGAATAGCGCGCCATGTCATGGACATGCTCGGGATTTCACACGAGGGGTAGTTTTCATAAAATGTTTGGGATGGGAGCTGTGTGACCTCAATCATATGACTATGTGAAATAATCATTTAGTCAGGTGTCTTTGTGAAAACAAGCTGTTAAATTAATATTGTCTATTTGTTTTGAATTATGCTTTCAATCTATTATTCGTATTCAATTGCAAATGTTGCTTTTATGCAAAAGAACCACGTAAGCCTTTTCTTTGGAATAAGCTCGCATCTATACATTGCATTCTGTGGTATGATTTGCGTAGTACGGTTGTGTACTCACGCTTGTTGTAAAACTTGCGCCCAAACCTGCTGTAAGAGGAGGAGTCTACGCCGCTTTCGAGGAGGAGTTCGCCAAGGTTGTTGATCGTTAAGGTCCGATCCCGATCGGTTGCTCGTGGTGAATTGATGGGATCCTGACCGAGTTATTTCGATTCATTCTTTGCTTTATTCTCTGTTAACCTGCGTGGCTTAATAAGTGTAAACTCGACCATAAGGTCAAAACCCTTATTTGTTATTCAAACTAATCGCTTACTTTATTTATCGCTTGTATGGATCGATATTTACCTATGTTAACCTCAGTGTACTAGCGTGATCCTCGACTAGTGCAAGATACGCAGGGTTCCGTAATCGTACTCGATCCCGACACGCGTGGAGGGAGGGCGTGGAGGGAGTGGCGGCGGCCGGGCGTGGAGGCGATGGCGCGGCGCCAGGCGTGAAGGAAGGGCACAGCACTGGTGGAGGGAGGGCGCAGAGGGAGGGGCGGGCGCCAGGCGTGGAGGCGAGGGCGTGGCGCCGGGCGTGAAGGAAGGACGCGACAACGGTGGAGGGAGGGTGCCGAGGGAGGGGCGGTCACCGGGCGTGGAGGTGATGGCGCGGCGTCGGGCGTGGCGGGCGCCGGGCGTGGAGGCGAGGGATTTGGTCTGGTGGTGGGAGTGAGACTCGAGAATGGCTGAATGAGAGGCGTGGGGCTGTGGCGTGGGATATGTGGGGAGGAGGGCAGCGACTGGGCCGGCGTGAATGGCCTGATTCATTAATGGCTGGGTCTCGGGCTAGCGCCTGGGCCAAACTTAGACGGGCATATATCACAAAAAAATTCCACTAAATTTTTTGCTACGCCTCGGCCTATATCACAAAAAATGCAGCTCGCCATCTTCAGTTTGTGTTGGTGTGCGAAGGAAATTAAACTGGGATTGGGGGAGAAGACGGAGGAAGGCAACATGAATGGATAGAAGTGAATGGATAAAGATGGCATTTAAGTAATTTGTAGCGATTGTAAGATTCAAAGCTACGTTTTCAAACTACTAAAAACGTATTTTACGGCCTTTTATTACAAAGCATATGTAACTATAGCTTTTTTAAAAACATATTTTACTGTCTTATATTACAAAGCTTAAGTAACTATAGCTTTTTTTCTCCGTGCGCGCATTTGACTCATGAGAATTTGATCCAACGTGTTTTAAGTAATACATATTGAAATGCATAGTTGTAATTTTTTTCCTTGGTATGCGGTTCATATTATTATGCAAATACATCCAATATTCATCATAAACTTTATCTATTCATGTTTTTTTTTAAAAAAAAAATTGCTAGCCTGTGTAGTGCATGGGTTGATGACAGTGTATAACAAAAATTGAAACATGACAGATACTGCCACTTGTCGTTGCGTTGCTTGCCGCCGGCGAGGCGTCCGGTCTGGGGTTCAACCTCCACCACCGGTTCTCCCTGGTGGTCCGGCGCTGGGCGGAGGCGCGGGGACACCCCGGCGCGTGGTGGCCCGAGGCAGGGGAAGGCTCGCCGGAGTACTACTCCGCGCTGTCCCGTCACGACCGCGCCCTCTTCGCCCGCCGCGGGCTCGCCGATGGCAACGTCCTCCTCGCCTTCGCCGACGGCAACGCCACCTTCCGCGCCGACGGATCGTACGCCCTGCAACTCTGTTCTCGCGTGCCGCTGATTAATTAGCATTGTTGAAAGATTCGATCCGTCGTGCTCCAAAGAAGAAATCAAGAACAGAGCTTGTATCGATTTGTTGCAGCTTGCACTACGCGGAGCGGCGGAGGTGGTGGTGGGCACGCTGAACGCGACGTTCCTGGTGGCGCTCGACACCGGCAGCAACCTTTTCTGGGTGCCCTGCGACCGCAAGCATCCACGGTGCGGGACGGGCCCAAGATCCGGCCGTACAGCCCGAGACAGTCGTCGATGAGCAAGACGGTGACCTGCGAGCTGCCCAACGCCCGCGCCACGCGCAACAGCAGCTGCCCCTACATCGTCAGGTACGTGTCCGCCAACACCTCCTCCTCGGGGGTGCTCGTCGAGGACGTCCTCTACCTCACCAGGGAGAAGCAGGGAGGCGCCGCCGCCGGCGAGGTAGTGAAGGCCCCCATCGTGTTCGGGTGAGAGCAGGAGCAGACGGGATCGTTCTTGGACGGCCCGGCGGCGGACGGCCTGATGGGGCTCAGCATGGACAAGGTCTCCGTGCCCAGCATGCTCTCCCGCAGCGGCCTCGTCACGTCCGACAGCTACGTCGATGAAAGTCGGGAGCAAGTCTTTGCCGGTGGGATTCGCCGCGGTTGTGGACTCCGGCACGTCATTCACGTACCTCAGCGACCCGACTTACACAGAACTCACCACCAATGTCTTTTACACCGCTTTCCCTTCGGGGGAAGAAATTCGCACCATAATCCATAAAAAGAGGAAAAAAAAAACTAAAAATTCTCCCGTTATTGAGAGAAAAGGAGAATACCTACGACACATATTTCCGAGGCCAGATTTAAGAGTCATATTAATAATACATAGATATTAACAAACATAACTATATTTTCAATCATAGTAGTTAGATTTGTACAACAAATATAACTGCATTTTCGAAATCAAATAATGTGTATCGAAATATCTGGCCGGCTAATTTTGTTAGTTATCAACGACGTCATCCCCAAATGTTAGTATCCAAGTTCAAATTTTACATAACAATTTTAATTTTAATTTTGGTTGCCCGACGTGTTCAAATTTCACCGGTTGTCTGTACCCGGTGGGTTCATCGATCTTTGCAAAGTGCTCTAGACCTCTAGTTTAACACTCATAGATTTCCCAGGCACATTGGCCCATGGGCAGCTCGGACCAGTCGGCCCAGCCCATTGTTTTTGCTCGGGTCAGGTCGGTCTTGGGCCTTGATTTTGGGCCAGTTGGCCTGGTCCAAAGCCCAAAAAATGCCCGAGACATCCACTAAAATAATTTAAAATGATTTTTTAAAATTATGAAAATGAATTAAATTGTAATATTTTATTCTAAAAAGGAATGAAAACAACCATATTTAATTGGATTAATTCCTTATTTGCCATTAAAAGTTGTCGAGTCCCTCAAATGTCATTGCAAAACAGCCCTCCCTTCATTGCCACCGAATCTCAACTTGCATCCTGTTTTTGCCACTTCCGTTAGTTCTCCGTGAGTTGGCTGTTAAATGATACGTAAAAAGACTATATTGCCCTTCTTCTTTCTCTTCCTATTCAATCTTCTCCTTCCTCTCCTATTCCCCCTATTCTCTCTCATGGACTCCCTACCGACAGCCTCTTCCTCTCCCCAGCCGCCCTTCTCCTCCCCTCCCTCAGCCTTGCGCCGCCTCTTGGCGACGGAGCGCATGAGCTGCCCTTCTCCTCCCCTCCAACCCCCACCGCCGCCTCCCGAACTGGTGCTGGATCCATTCGTTTTCGACCACGCCGGTGCAGATCCGTCCGTTTCCGATGCAGAGGAAGCCCTTGGGGGCGTACTCGAGGACAAGGCATGCGAGCTGGTCGGGGTTGGCGGGGTCCCCAGGGAAGACGCCGTGGTGGCGAACGACGGAGGTGCGGTCGGGTGCTACGGCGGCCACGTGGAGGTGCACGTCGGCCTCTTGGAGTGCCACGTCACAGTTGCATAGTGCCTTGACTGCCGTTCTCCCCAACCCCATCACCGCCGGTGCCGAATCCGCCTTCCTCGACTACGTTGACGCTGGATCCATCCCTTCCCGACCTCGTCGCCATCTCTGGTGTGTCCGTCTTCCCCATCATCATCACCGTTCTCCCCGACCCCATCACCGCCGGTGCCAAACCCACCTTCCTTGACCACGCCGACACCGGATCCATCCCCTCCCGGCCTCGTCGTCCTCTTCGGTATATACTTCTTCCTCTCTGGTGTACTTCTTCTTCTCCGATGCACCGACGTCGTCATCTTCTCTCTCTCTCTTTCTCTACTGTTCTTTTTCTTCCTCTCCGATGTATCGTCACCGTTGTTCTCTCCGATGTAACATCACCTCTAGTCGTCGTCCTCGCCTCCATCCCCATCTCCTGCGTTGCACGAACTTCGGCCTTTGACCCCACCATTCGCCTCACTGCTAGTGTAGGACTGGAAAGGCGACTAGAGGGGGGTGAATAGGAGCTTAACCAAAATTTTCTTTTAAGATTAGATTCAACACAAATTTCACTCCAATAGCTATGAGAGCTATGAAGATCAATAGATAAACACAGTGGAAGACTTATGTTGAATTCCATTCAAACCCCCAGAAGAAACAACTAGAAACACAATTTTTCAACCTGATGAACAGTACTTATGTTGACCAAATTTGGAACACACCTTCCTAAGGATATTAGGAACCTATTCCAAGCAACGATTGAGTAGATCCACATCAAAGTTTAGACATTTTTCAGTTTTACCGAAGGAAGGTTCAAAACCGAGCAAAAATGAAAACTTGATCTAAAGACTTGCTCGTGGGCGATTGATGGTCTAGGTGATTCTAGATGTATTCCCACATATCACAGCAAGGTAGAAGAGGAGAAGAGATCAACAAAAAACCAAAGAATCAAAGATGGGCTCAAAACCACAAAACAAGAAGGAAGAACACAAAGAAACACATCTTTGGGAAATCATCCATGGATTGATTCGTGATTGTTGCTGGTTACAGCCACTCCCTCAAGGAGGACAAGAGCTCAATCCATGAGCACACAATCAACTCATCTCCCCTAGAATCCTAAGCCTCTCTCTTTCTCTCTAAGTCCCTAAAACCAAACTAGGGTTTACAAATGAAGTGCTTAGGAGCTGTGTGGCAGCATCCCTCCTATTTATACTAGAGGCCTAGCTTCTAGAATAGTTTATCTAATGGGCTCCCGTTAAGGCCCAACATGAACGGGACACTTACGCACGCATTTTAAAGCGTCGAAACCATCATCTATTGACCTAAACCACTTCACCTTGCGCCATGGTTTAGCCAAATGTCACAAAGCCGGTATTTGGTGAAATTACCAAAATACCCTTCTCGATCCTTCTCCAAGACCGAGTCCAATCCAATAAGCAATCGCCTACTCCGCCACGTAGGTTGATCAACGGCTCATCATGTCGGCAAGTTTCTCCTGTCCGGATCCCACCGGAACCACCAAGGCACTTGCACCGACCCCCGCGCCGCTTGATCAACCCATCGCACCGAACTGCCCGTTCGATCATCCTCATCCATTCTACGCCACGCTTGAGTCACTTGACCTCACCCGGCATCCATGATCGTTTTGGACCTCAACTCTCCAAGCTTAGTCCCGATCCTCTCGCCGTTGACCATCATTGACCTTCAAGACACCTGCACAGCAATAGACAGAGAAATCGTATCTGGGAACAAGTTCTTCACAACTTGACCCACGTCAGTGAAAACATGCAATATGCAACACATATGCAAAGATAAACATGGATATGACCAATCCCAAAATCACTTTCCATTTAAATCAATGAACAAAGACAAACCGGTCGACCGCTATTCAATGGTCGGTCCGACCGCTCCCAATGCCTATCGCACGCGTGAACTGATGAAACCTTTGAACATTTGCCGAAAACACGAGAAATAGCAAACCAAAAATTCCATTGCCAATTGTAACATCATCTTAATATCGTGCACATATCCTCATGATATCCACAATCTCCCCCTTGATGAACACATTGGCAATCTTTCAGAAAATGTAAGTTTTATGTTTGAAAATGAAAATACTCGTCGTTTTCGCGTAAAGGCACAACTTGGTCCATAAGCAAGAGAAAGTCGTGAAAATGACCAAGCTGGCTTCAGAATAGTTAAGGCAAGTGAGATAAGGCAACAGAAGGCACAAAAACTTCAATTTCCAGAGAATCGCCAAAAATCTCACTTAAGGTCCATATGAAAGAACAATTGTTCTATTTGACCTTCGATCATGGTGAGTATTCACGAATTGCAATTCGGATTCAGAAAAGGCAATAAAACCAAAGGAATGCAAAAGAGATGCTCCCACTCACAATGATCACCAATTGTCATGAAAAAATACTTTCTCCCTAAGACTCCAAACAGCTCTAAAACAACATTTTTACCAATCTTTCTCCCCCTTTGACAATGTATTCAGCAAGAAACATGGAAGAAGATAGAGCATGAATGAAATAGAATGGCTGTAATTTTTTTGTTTGTTTTTATTTTTAGCAACAGGAGCCATGAGAATTATCTAAGAAGACTAGACAAGTATTACACCAAGCCATATTATGTGAAGTAGCGATTGTCCATCAGGGCAAAACATATATAGCAAGCTAAAGCCAACAGAGCAATAATCTGAGTTGAAATAAAAGCTTAGCATGTAAAGATGTTGAAGATCATAGTTTAACTAAAGGTATCCAAAAAGGAGTCAAGCCATGTCTATAAGCAAAATGGAACCCAGAAATTAGACAACGAGTCAATTTTGAGCATTTTGAGTGCAATTATGAATCAGTTTGTTTAAGCAAGTGGAATTTGAGCACATTTTAGCACTTTAATGAAAGACTTCAGTTCTTATCTTAGTAAAGCAAGTCCTGGACTAGGAGCCATCCACAACTGCCTCCTAAGCTTCAACCAAAAGATAATTTTGTTTTCTTAGCAATGTGCTAGATCTCAAGCCTTGCCGCGACCATCCCAATCAAGAAAGCTTAAGAGAGTGATCTAGGTCATCCAAAACTCCCCCTGAGTTCAACCCTAGTACAATGGCAAGCCGTCTCATGAGAAAGAATTGGTGAGATCAGTTTTTTCGCACAGAAAAAGCTTATAATTTTTTCATTTGCTTGACTCAGCTCATTTCAAAACTCATATCAGATTCAAGACTCAATTAAGCTTATATGACATGGCATGAATCATAAGAGGATCACTATAGCAAAAACTAGTCACAAGATTCAAGAAGTTATGTTTTGATTCAAATTGCTCACAGATAATAAAACTATCATGGCAAAAACTAAGCTACATATGAAAAGCCATAACAGAAACCTTAGCACACTAACACAAGACATGACAAGGTATAAAGTATGAAATCAAGTCATACAAGGATAATAATCAAAGCTCCATGAAATTATATTACAATGCAAGTTGTAGAAATAAAAATGCATCAAGATACAATGAATGCAAAAGAGCAAAACTCCCCCTCAAAATAGGCCAAGAGGACTAATAACCCCTAACTCTCCCCGCAAAGTAGCAAAACGAGAAGAATCAAGAGCTTTAGTGAAAATATCAGCAACCTGCTGCTCAGACTCAACAAAATGAAGCACAACATCACCTTTCTCAACATGATCTCTCAGAAAATGAAATCGAATATCAATGTGCTTGGTCCTCGAGTGTTGCACTGGGTTTTTGGCAATGTTGATGGCACTAGTGTTGTCACAGAAAAGAGGAACACTATCCAAAAACAACCCATAGTCCCGCAAAGTAGACAAGATCCAGAGAACTCGAGAGCAATCGCTGTCGCAGCCTACATACTCGCCTCTAGCTGGGGGTGGCAAATGATGACTGTTTTTGAGAAGACCAAGAAATAAGAGATGTGCCCAAGAAATGACAAGTGCCTAAAGTACTCTTCCTATCCACTCTACACCCCGCAAAATCAGCATCAGAAAAAGCCCGAATAGAGAGAGCAGAATCAGAAGAAAACCAGAGTCCAAAGTCAAGAGTGTCCTGAAGGTACCTGAATATGCGCCGCACTGCTTGACGATGAGAAGTACGAGGGGAAGCCTAAAATCGAGCGCATGCATACACGCCAATTGTATGTCCGGCCTGACGGCGTGAGGTAGAGGAGGAGCCGATCATGCCGCGGTATTCTTCCGATCCACGAGCTCTCCATCCTCATCGTGGTCCAAAGACGGTGGTCGTGGCAATGGGAGTAGACATTGGTCATCGCTTCCCATGTCGAAGCTACCAAGAAGGTCCTTTGTATACTTACTCTGATGAATGAAGATACCTTCTTTCAGTTGCTTGACTTGAAGACCAAGGAAGAAGGTCAATTCTCCCATCATGCTCATCTCGAACTCCCTGCTCATAGAATCTGAAAATCTAGATACCAAAGCATGAGAAGAATCACTGAATATGATATCATCCACATAAATCTGAACCAATAAAAAGTCACTGCCATGCCTGAGAGTGAACAAGGTTTTATCAACCATTCCCATTTTGAAATCATTTTTAAGCAAGAAACTCTTAAGCCTATCATACCAAGCTCTAGGGGCTTGCTTCAATCCATACAAGGCTTTGGAGAGTTTAAAAACATGGTTTGGGAACTTATGATTTTCAAAACCAAGAGGTTGCTTGACATAGACCTCTTCTTCTATGAAACCATTAAGAAATACACTTTTGACATCCATTTGAAAAAGCTTAAAGCCCTTAGAAGATGCAAAAGCTAGCAAAATGCGAATGACTTCTAATCTGGCTACAGGAGCAAAGGTCTCTTCAAAATCTAAGCCTTCTACCTGGGAATAACCTTGAGCTACAAGCCTAGCCTTGTTGCGAACTACCAACCCATCCTCACTTTGCTTGTTTTTAAAAACCCATTTTGTTCCAATTACATTATGATTAGGTGGAAGTTCAACTAAGGTCCAGACTTTGTTTCTTTCAAAATTTTCAAGTTCTTCATGCATAGCATTGACCCAAGAGGAATTAGATAAAGCATGAGTGACATCTCGGGGTTCAAAAGACGCGACAAAAGCAGAATGTGCATGAGAATTAGGAGAAATAAACCTGGAGCGAGTGACTCGCTCATTGAGATCCCCAATCATCTGCTCAGGCGGATGTCGTCGCTGGATGTGAAGAGGAGCTCCTGGTGCAGAAGTGGCCTCTACCTCATGGACTGTGGAGGTAGGAGCAGAGCCACTCAGGTCGTCGGTGAAGATAGGAGGAGGTTGCTCAGCTGAAGTTGGAGTAATGGAAGCAGGCTCTCCAACCATCTCAGAAGGGACTGGAGGATGGATTGGGTCCTCATCCTCAGAGTCATCATCGACGAAGATGCTTTCTAGTATCGTAAATCGTGTACTGCAGATCGTGTCTAGTACAGACTAGCCTCATCAAAAGTGACTTCGCAAGTCTCAACAATTTTGTTAGTATCCAAATTAAATACACGATAGCCACGAGAATGAGCAGGATATCCAAGAAATATGCCATCAGAACATCTAGATTCAAATTTATCAAGGTTGCCATGTTTAAGAATGAAGCACTTGCAACCAAAAATCTTGAAATGAGAGACTTTAGGCCTATGACCAAATCTAAGCTCATAAGAAGTCTTGCCAATCACAGATCTCAAGAAAACCCTATTAGAGACATAACAAGCAGTAGAGATCGCCTCAGCCCAAAACCTCCTAGGTGTGGAATGCTCATCTAGTATGGTTCTAGCCATCTCTACAAGGGTCCTGTTCTTCCTCTCTACAACGCCATTCTCACTGGGAACTCTAGGAGAAGAGAACGATGCTCAATTCCCTATCGGCTGAGAAAGTGGCAAAAGAGGAGTTCTTGAATTCTGTCCCATTGTCACTCCTAATGACTCTCAAAGCTCCAGGAAGATCAACAGCTAGTCTAAGGACCAATTCTCTAAAAAATCCAAAAGCCTCGTCCTTAGAAACCAGAAAATAAACCCATGAATACCTGGAGAAATTATCCACAATCACAAGCACATACCATTTCCCAACTGCAGACTGAACTCTAGAAGGGCCAACAGTGTCTAAGTGCAAGAGCTGACCAGGTCCATCAGTCATCACTAAAGTAAGAGGTGGATGAGAAGCAAAAATCATCTTACCATGTCTACAGGGAGCGCACACTAGGTCTCTAACAGCCTTCAGCCTAGGCAAACCTTTAATCAAATCCTTGCTACTGACTCTAGTCAAGTGGTCAAAACCTATGTGTCCAAGTCTACGATGCCATAAGACTAGATCATGAGAATCAGAAGCTATAAGACATCTAGAACTGGAAGCAGAAGAGACACTGAAATCAGCACTAAAGATCCTCTCAAACCTAGTGATCCCAAAGACATGCTCACCTGAAGAGTCCAGAACTCTACACTCACCACTCTTAAACCTTACCTCCAGACCCTCATCAAACAGCTGAGAAACAGATAGCAGATTATACCTTAGCTTACTTACCAAAGCAATGTCCTTAAGCATGAACTTGTTGACGCGCACTGTGCCCTTGGCTGTCACGGTCCCAGTAGGAGTATCCCCAAATGTGATCAACTCATTGCCGGATGCACGTGTGAGGGAGGAGAACCATCTAGAATCTCGGTCATGTGTCGAGAACATCCGAATCAACAAGCCATATGTCCTCCTTCCTCGCACGACGGACCTGGTGTGGCATAAGTAGGAAACATCGTGCCTCAAGATCTTTGGGGTTAGTGATAAAAGACTTGGAAATCCAAGATCGAGCCACACGATGCTTGGGAACACCAATGAAGCGACAATAAAATGGTTAGGAGAAAATCATCGAATGCACATGAGAAACACCTAGACCTCTCCGAATCGACCTACCAAAAGGTCGGTACTCCCCTGCCTAGATGCTACCCGTGGTCTCTCCCATGATATCCTAAACCGTAACATTGCCTAGAACCTCCAAAAGAGTCAAAGAAGTCATCTACAAACCTAGGCCGTTGTTCAGCAGAAAAAGACAGTGCTGGCTCTAGAGACTACAGTAGGTGAAGGAACTCCTCTAATGGACCTCAAAGCACCCATCCTTCCTTTCCTCTCAATCTTAGCTCTACGGAAGCAGAACTCAACAATGTGGCCATCCTTCTTGCATAATGTGCAATGATACTTGACCTTTTGAGGGGTCTGACCTGTTGAAGTAGAAGCACCTGTCTTGGTAGAAGGGGTTTGGGCAAAACCTGCAGATCTAAAAACTATCTTAGATGGCTCAGGGGGTTCTACCTCAAACAGGCCACTCTCAACAGCTCTTGTAATCTTAGGTGGGTGACTCTTGGTATGCTCTAGAGAATTAAAATCTAGGTCACTATTCTTCACACTCACCTTAGATTTATCAAGAATCATGTCGAGGTTCTTCTTCCCACCAGTAAATCTCTCAAGAGTATCTTTAAGGTAATCATTTTTTTTGGCTAGGTTCTTACATGTAGCAAAATTACTAGACTTGATTGCCTCATCATACCCATCCTTGAGAATAGCTAACTCAACTTTCAAAGCCTCGCAAGACACACAATAGGAATTCTTAATCCTATTCAACTACTCCTTAAATTTATCTCTAAATGCCTCTTGTATCTTATCTACATTTATTCCAACTTCAGTACACAAGATACAACACGAAGAGTCCATAGCTTTCTTGGATGCAGTCATGAACATGGATTTTTCAATTTTAGCTTTCTCCTCTAAAGTCTTGTTTAGAGCATCATTCTCTATTGTGAGTTTAAGACAATTTTCACATGATGCAGATCTAGAATAAAGAACCATTTCAGTCATTTCTTTCATTTTGACCTTATTATCCTCACAATGAGAGCAAGTATGATTAGGATCAAATTTCTACAATTCTTTTGTAGCACTATTCAATTTTAATTCAAGCAAAGCACAACTCGAGCATGATAAAGGAATAGCATCTACAGAAGTCACATCTAAAGCAATAGCATTCATACAAGTAGGACTTGACTTGAGAGATTCTAATTCATCTAGAGCATCTTTTAATTGATTTGTAACAGAGGAATGAGCATATTTCAAGTTTGTCAATTCATCAAGCAAGCTAGAGCAAGAATCACAATCATCAACAGGATTAATAGATTTAAGCCTAACAACTTCTAGGTTCAAGTTATCAATCATAGTGTCCTGTTTCTTAATCTCTTTAGCTTGTTTCTTTATTTTCCGTTCAGCAACAACCAAAGCTCGTTTCATCTCACTCAAAGAAGGGCGTACCTCGTCGGGATCGCTAAAAAGGTCGTCGTCGTTGGAGGAGTCGACGTCGTGATCGTCCCTAGCCATGAAGCACATGCTTGGTGAAATCTCGGTCTTCTTCTTGCCATGTGAGTCATCCTCGTCGTCCTCCGTCCCCGAGTCCACATCGCTCATATCAACACTCTCAAGAGCGGCAAGGATCCGGCTGACGAACTTGCGATAGTTGGGCTTCTTTGCTTTTACATCCTTAGCTTGAGGACGCCTCCGAGAATCCTTTTCCTCCTTGCCCTTCAGCTTGGGGCATCTGGACCGAATATGATTTGGCTCACCACACTCAAAGCATGTGACAGGGCCACCTCTCCTTCTGTTCCTCACTTTGTTATAAGCTCTTGAGAATCTGGTGGATAGGATGGCTAAATCATCCTTAGGTATCTTCTCTAGTTGCTCATCGCTCAAAGAATGCCAAGCGGACAAAGAAAGACCAAATGAGCTAGAGTCAAAAGAATCAGAAGAACTACCCTTAGATGGGACGACCACTAAAGCCATCGATTCTGTCTTGGGGAGACGCGAGATAAAGTCAATCTCATGCGTCTTCAACCTCGAGTAGAGCTTATCCATGGTAAGCTCACTCATGACAGTGTTGTCATTGATAGAAGTGATCTTCATCCCCCAAACTCTCACATCAAGAGCACTGAAAAGCTGGCGTGCATTCTCAGATTCAGTGAAAACAAGATCCACAGCGCGAAGATCATGCAGAATCTTGGAGAACCTTCCCCATAGCTCATCTAAAGATTCACCAGGCCTTTGCTCGATCTTTGAGTATGCTTTCTTGAGTTGGTTCTGTCTCACTTCCTTGATCGCAGTAGAACCCTCGTGATAATCACAAAGAGTCCTCCAGATCTCATGAGCAGACCTAAAATGAGCAACACGCTCAAACTCAGATCGACTAAGCTCTTGAATTAGAAAATTTTGAGCCTTGCTATTAACCTCAACATCTGGATTAATAACATCGTCATCGGCTGGCACAACATATGGATTTTTTACTTTAAGCCAAATAGCGTGCCCTTTGTAGGATCAAGGATAACCGACTAGAGGGGGGTGAATAGGAGGTTTTTAAACTTTTAAACAAATTAACGAGAGAAGCTAATTAATAACTTAGTCTAAACAAATTATACTTCTAGCTTAGCAATACAAGCACAAAGATCAAGCTAGAAATATAAATGCGAAGAGTAAAGACTAGGAATAACCACAATGAGACAATGATGTTTTCCCGTGGTATCGAAGACTTAGGTCTTCACTAGTCCACGTTGAGGAGCTTGAACCAACAAGCGGCTCCACGTATTAAGCCTTTCCTCGATCACTATTGGTTGTTCTTCCTCCACTCGCGAGATGGTGAACACCAAACCACTCACAATATGGGCACGGGCCTCTTCACAATCTTCTTGAAGAGATCACCGTGCAATCACCGCCAAGCCGTCTAGGAGTTCGGCAAAACTCCAAGAGTAACAAACCAAGACCTTCGCTTGACGACACTCAAGTGCAAAAGGATCAACTAGAATGATGAATGCACTTTGAATGAGCTCAACAACCTCTCAAAGAGTGAACAAATGAATTTGAGGAGTTGAATGAATGCACAAGGCTCTAAGATGTTAAATGTGGTCTAGCACCTGTCCTTGAGCTGGTGGGGAAGTATTTATACCCCACAACAACAAATATAACCGTTGGAGAAGAAAATCCATTTTTTCAGCCACATGCGGTACTACCGCCATGCAAGGGGCGGTACTACCGCACTTCTCCAACCACTACAGCAACGGCTAGAACAGACGCATTAAATGACCTGACATAGCCGTTTATTCTTGCAGAGCGGTACTACCGCCAACTGACGAGCGGTGCTACCGCAGTGCGGTCATACCGCAAGGAGATTGCGGTACTACCGTTTTCCAAGAGAGACAAAAGGGTGCTTACTGGAAAAAACATACCGCTTAACATTCGGAATAACCGGAATGCGGTAGTTCCGCTTAACACCTGCGGTACTACCGTATTCCGGTCATACCGCTTGAACACTGGCGGTACTACCGCGCTTAGGTTTTGGCACCGAAACCAGAAAAGAGACTCTCTGTAAAAAACATACCGCCAACTAACGACCGGAACAACCGGAGTGCGGTAGTACCGCCGCATAACGCCGTAGTACCGATTGTCCTGATAAAGGCATATTTGGTTTTAGAAAGAGAATCCATATGCATACATGATCCTAAATTGATCCATAAAGCACAAGACATGCCTTCAAACTACAGGACATGATCCCTCTTAATAGTACGGCATTTAACTTATAATCCGGTCTTCCATCTATTTCTCCTAAGACCGGTAAAAGAAAATAAAACAAAATCCACTTGTACCTTATCCTTGAGCTAAACTTGATCTTCATAAAACTTTTAGCATGCATCTTCAAGATCATATTTTCCAATGGGACTAGGCCTTGTAAAAACTCAACAAACCAATAAGTCCCATTTTCACATATTATCATAAATTACCAAAACATATTTTTAGGGGCCTAGATGCTTTTCAATCTCCCCCTTTTTGGTAATTGATGACAACCTAGTTAATATGTGTGAAGAAGAGTTTTGAATATAACCAAGATTGTGAAACAAGTGTATATTCTTTTGATGACTTAACACAAAGAAAACTCCCCCTAAACATGTGCATGAAATAGATAGAGCAACTTGAGAGCACATGTAGAGAATTGTGACAAAATTTTTGGCAGAGTTTTCTTTTTAACTTGTTGAAACTGAGGAAAACATGCAGTGATAAGGAATTGTCATAAAAGAAATTTCAGTAGAGATAATATCACATTTTATAATTAAGACAACCAACAAGTTCTGAACAAGGTAATACTAGGATGAAGTTATTACAAGCATTACAAGCAATAAAACATCAAAAGACTATAATGTCTGATACCCTTAATCCTTAGAGCTACTTTCTACTTCTCCCCCTTTGGCATCAAGGTACCAAAAAAGAAACACTAAGCAGCTGGATCCTGAGGAGGAACAGGAGCGGGATCCTGAGAGGCAGGAGCTGAAACAGCTGGAGCTGGAGAGACTGGAGCACCAGGTGGAGTATGAGTGCGACGACGCGTGAACCGAATTGGAGATGAAGGACGTGGAAGAGGTGGAAGTCACTGTTCCATAGAGTCAATTGTCTCTGTCAGGACGGCAAGACTGTTGTTAGTCTCATTCTGAAAATCTGTAAGAGCTGTCCTCATTTCCTGCTGAGAGACTTTCACCTGCATCAGATTATTAAGGATGAGAGTCTGAGTGGTAAGAATCTGAGCAAGAGTGGCTTGACTGTGAGAGCCTTCTGCAGCTGCCTCCTCTGGGGCAATTTCTTCTTGCTGTGCTTGCTGTGCCTGCTGTGCTTGAGAACGAATGGGGGGATTTTCTCTGGGTTTGTAAAACTTATGGGGTGATCCTAAACCACCCTGATACTCAATCTTACTAAGAATTAGGGCCATGATGTAAGGAGCATGATAAATCCGCTTTACCCTGTCATTCTTAGAAGAGACAATCCCCCTGATGATGACATCCACAACATCAAACTTTCTCCCATGGGAGATATTGTCAATGATATTCCATGTATGTCCTCGAATAGCATCAAAGTTACCACTCTTGGGAAGAAAAGTGTGATTAATAATCCTATTAATCAAACTGGGAATAGGTAGCAAGCCATTTATTTTCCCTGGAGTGTACCTGACATTCTGATCATAAAACTCTGTCCAGGCTGGAACAAGTTTAGCAGATCACAAAAACCTTATCCCAAGCGCGAGTGTATCCTCGCACACGCTCAAAATCAGCCTTAGTACTCGACATAGTGTAATGTCATCCACTTCAATTTCTTGAAAACGGAGATACATACAAAGTGGCATAGAACCGCGTCGATGATCTCTTCATCATAGTCATTTCGAGGCCACAAAGTCATGAAGACTAACTTGTTGAAAAGACGATATATTCCACCATATTTTTCTAGGAGTTTATGTGAGACCATTTTATACATTTATGATCTGCAAACTTCTGTGATGATCATAAACTTGCTCATAGACTTGCTCCTGGAACTTGGTGTGGAATCTGGGATTTATTGAGTTGGAGGGCAGTAGATATTGATCTTTGTGTCTCAGAATTGCATAGTCATCAGCTGATATGAGCCTGAGATCAATCTGAGGTTCTTCTGGATCTTCCATCTCCTCATCTGATTGAGCATGAACTTCTTCTTCTGTGTCAGGCTCAGAATCAGAACCTGTCTCATGAGGAGGAGATCCTTCCTCACTGTCAGAGCCATCCGTTGCAGGCCCTTTTCCCTTGCCTAATGGATCAGCCAAAGGGTCGGTAGGAGGTTGAGTGGAAGATTGCCCTCGACGAGTTCCAAATCTTGTCCTTGGCATCTTTACAAAGAGAGGATAGGTTACAAGAAGATCAAGGAATCTAAAGATAATTTGAATGGAATGATTATCTGTTCTGTCAGTAAAATCGGTAGTACCGCTGGTTTTCAGCCGGTAGTACCGAGGTGCGGTAGTACCGCCATTTTCTGGCCGGTATTACCGCATCCCGGTAGTTCCGCACTAAGAACACGGTAGTACCGCTTTTACAGACTGCGACTTAGGGCAAATAATTTAACCAAAAATTGATGTTTCTATTGGATTTTCATCCAAGAAATGGATGTAATATCATCATTAAACATCAATAATGTTGTATTACCCAAAAGGATTCGCAAGAAATCATCAACATTTCAAATTTTTAGAAAGAATGATCTAGGGTTTGATTCGGTGGTAAAACAAGGAAAAGGGAATGTTTTACCTTGAGGATTGAAGGAGATAAACCCTAGAGATGCAAGGAATTTGCAAAGATATGAAAATCAACCGAGTTTAGAATGGATTGGCCGAGAGATTTTCGGGAGAGAGAGAAGGAGAGAGAGAAGAAGAGTGGTAAGAGGCACGGGAGAGAGAAAACCCTCTGGGGGTTACTTTTTCTACCGAAACCGATGCGGTAGTTCCGCCATCGGCGCAGTAATACCGCAAAGCGGTAGTACAGCGTTTTTGTGCCGGTAGTACGCGCTCATGGTCATACCGCACTTAACCCGCCGGTCATACCGATTATCCTGGAACTTTAAAAACAGTTCTGGATAAGGATTTGATAGGATTATTTGCAAATGACCCTTAGTTTTGCAATCAATTAAGAGTCATTTAGGGATCATTATGCATAGAATAGACTAATGTCTATAGGAGAATATAATTTTTTATGAACATAGATAATTGTTTTAATATTTTTGAAAATATTTTCTTAAAGAAGCTTTTGAATAACACCAAATCGAACACAAAGCATGAGGCAAAAGTTTCAACCAATATTTGAATAATCTATGACATTTAATTCATTCCTCAATTTGCAAAACCGGCCTTCATCTAATGGTTTGGTGAAAATATCCGCTAATTGATCTTCGGTTCGAATGTGGCTAATTTCAATATCTCCCTTGCCCACATGATCTCTCAAGAAATGGTGGCGAATGTCGATATGCTTGGTTCTTGAGTGTTGGACATGATTATTTGCTATTTTTACGGCACTATCATTATCACACAAAAGAGGCATTTTAACAATTTTAATTCTATAATCCATCAAGGTTTGCCTCATCCATAGCAATTGAGCACAACAACTACCCGCGGAGACATATTCGGCTTCGGCGGTGGATAAAGCTATGGAGTTTTGTTTCTTGGATGACCATGATACTAAGGATCTCCCTAAGAATTGACAATTTCCCGAGGTGCTTTTTCTATCCACTTTGCAACCCGCATAATCGGAGTCCGAGTATCCAATTAGATCAAACTTAGCACCTTTAGGAAACCATAGGCCAATACTAGAGGAATGCTTTAAATATCTTAGTATTCTTTTTACTGCCATTAAATGACATTCTTTTGGAGATGCTTGAAACCGTGTACACATGCAAACACTAAACATGATATCGGGCCTAGATGCGGTAAGATAAAGTAAACTACCAATCATAGACCTATAAAGCTTTAAATCTACCGATCTACCTCCCTCATTAAGGTCGAGATGACCGTTGGTTGCCATGGGAGTCTTGATGGGTTTTGCATCTTCCATGCCAAATCTCTTGATCAAGTCCTTTGCATACTTTGTTTGACTTACAAAAGTTCCATCTTTGAGTTGCTTGATTTGAAGTCCAAGGAAATAGCTAAGTTCTCCAATCATGGATATTTCAAATTCCCTAGACATCATATCACCAAATTTTTTGCAAAAGTCTTGATTAGTAGAACCAAATATGATATCATCAACATAAATTTGACATACAAAGAAATAATTATCTAATACTTTAGTGAACAAAGTTGAATCAATTTTCCCGATTTTGAATCCTTTTGAAACTAGAAAATCTCTAAGGCGTTCATACCATGCTCTAGGAGCTTGTTTAAGACCATAGAGCGCCTTGGAGAGTTTATAGACATGATTTGGATTCTTAGGATCTTCAAAACCGGGTGGTTGTTCAACAAACACAAGTTCGGATATTTCTCCATTTAAGAAAGCACTTTTGACATCCATTTGAAATAATTTAATATCAAAGCATGATGCGAAAGCAAGTAGTATACGAATTGACTCAAGTCTAGCTACGGGAGCAAAAGTTTCACCAAAATCCAAACCTTCAACTTGAGAGAAACCTTGTGCAACCAATCTTGCTTTGTTTCTTATAACCATACCATTTTCGTCTTGCTTGTTTCTAAACACCCATTTTGTACTGATGACATTGTGTTCTTTGGGTCTATCCACTAATGTCCAAACTTCGTTTCGAATGAAATTATTGAGCTCTTCATGCATTGCAATCATCCAATCCGGATCTTCAAGTGCTTCATCTATATTCTTTGGCTCAAGAGATGAGACAAAAGAGTAATGTTCATAAAATGAAGCAACACGAGATCGAGTTTGAACACCCTTACTTACATCACCCAATATTTGATCTATTGGATGATCTTTTGAAATTGCATTGTGGATTCTTGGTGGTAGGTTTGATTGTTGATCATCTTCCTTATTGTCGTTTTCTTCCACTTGAATTTGACTTGTTGTGGAAGAGGTAGGAGGTTCAACTTGAGTAGAAGATGACGGTTCATCTTTCGGTTTGATGTCGCCAATTTGCATATTTTCCATAGCCTTTCTTAACAATTCATCACCTACATCATCCAAATTTTCATGCCCTTCTTGGGAGCCGTTAGTTTCATCAAATTGGACATCGTGTCTTTCCTCAACTAAACCGGAGTTTTGGTTGAATACACGATATGCTTTGCTATTAGAGGAGTAACCAAGCAAGAAACCAACATCACACCGACTTGCAAATTTTGAAAGACCGGCTACAGTAGCGGTCAGACCGGTGAATAGTAAATTCAGCACAGAACGCGATTTTCAGCACTATTTCAAAAACAAAAATTGATCTAACTTTTCATCTACACGGCCAAACTTGACCAAATTTGGAACACACCTTCCTAAGGATATTAGGAACCTATTCCAAGCAACGATTGAGTAGATCCACATCAAAGTTTAGACATTTTTTAGTTTTACCGAAGGAAGGTTCAAATCCGAGCAAAAATAAAAACTTAATCTAAAGACTTGCTCGTGGGCGATTGATGGTCTAGGTGATTCTAGATGTATTCCCACACATCACAGCAAGGTAGAAGAGGAGAAGAGATCAACCAAAAACCAAAGAATCAAAGATGGGCTCAAAACCACAAAACAAGAAGGAAGAACACAAAGAGACACATCTTTGGGAAATCATCCATGGATTGATTCGTGATTGTTGCTGGTTACAGCCACTCCCTCAAGGAGGACAAGAGCTCAATCCATGAGCACACAATCAACTCATCTCCCCTAGAATCCTAAGCATCTCTCTTTCTCTCTAAGTCCCTAAAACCAAACTAGGATTTACAAATGAAGTGCTTAGGAGCTGTGTGGCAGCATCCCTCCTATTTATAATAGAGGCCTAGCTTCTAGAAGAGTTTCTCTAATGGGCTCCCGTTAAGGCCCAACATGAACGGGACACTTACGCACGCATTTTAAAGCGTCGAAACCATCATCTATTGACCTAAACCACTTCACCTTGCGCCGTGGTTTAGCCAAATGTCACAAAGCCGGTATTTGGTGAAATTACCAAAATACCCCTTCTCGATCCTTCTCCGAAGACCGAGTGCAATCCAGTCGAAGCAATCGCCTGCTCCGCCACATGTAGGTTGATCAACGGCTCTCATCATGTCGGCAAGTCTCTCCCGTCCAGATCCCACCGGAACCACCAAGGCACTTGCACCAACCCCCGCGCCGCTTGATCAACCCGTCGCACCGAACTGCCCGTTCGATCATCCTCATCCATTTTGCACCACGCTTGAGTCACTTGACCTCACCCGGCATCCATGATCGTTCTGGACGTCAACTCTCCAAGCTTAGTCCCGATCCTCTCACCGTTGACCGTCATTGACCTTCAAGACACCTGCACAGCAATAGACAGAGAAATCGTCTCCAGAAACAAGTTCTTCACAACTTGACCCACGTCAGTGAAAACATGCAATATGCAACACATATGCAAAGATAAACATGGATATGACCAATCCCAAAATCACTTTCCATTTAAATCAATGAACAGCACAAAACCGGTCAGACCGTCATTCAATGGCGGTCGACCGCCTCCAAGACCGATCGGACCGCTTTCAACTCGTGACCTTTGAACATTTGCCGAAAACACGAGAAATAGCAAACCAAAAATGTCATTGCCAATTGTAACATCATCTTAATATCGTGCACATATCCTCATGATATCCACAGCTAGTCATTACTGTCGCTGGTCCAATCGGTGCGTGTGCCGCCACGGTGGCAGAAGACAAGCGTTCGCTTGGCGCCCACGGTTCGCTTGTACCGTGACGCGACAACCAACTTCTCCTTGTCGAACACCCGCCACACGCTGGTGCCGCCTACCCTGCTTACCCCGCCGCCTTGGACCGTCCAGCGAAGTGGATGGTGGTGGGACGAATGCGTGACGCCGTGCCGCGTGTAGAACTCCTCAGCGGTGATGCGGTTGGGAAGTTCGGATGAAGTCGGTGGAAGATTGGAAGGGTGGAAGGGGTGGAAATGAATTATGACATGTGGGACCAAGGGCAATTTCGGTGGACCGAGGAAAATCTAACACATTTTGAGGGGTTAACGGCAATCGAACTTAACGAAACTAACGGTAGTGGCAAAAACGGGATGCAAGTTGAGATATGATGGTAATGAAGGGAGAAGCAGTTTCGTGGTGGTATTTTAGGGACTCAGGCAACTTTAAGTGGCAAATAAGGAATTAATCCTATTTAATTCCGAAAATGGGAAATTAGGGCTTTTCCTAGGCTTCGGGCTTTGCTTATGAAGGGCTGGGCTCGGGCATGACCACTCTAGGCCAGGCTCTTCTAGGCTCGGCCTGAAGCTTGACCCAGCCCGACATTTGAACTGGTCTACAGTGGCCTAAGCTGAGTACTGAGTGTGGCATTTGAAAAGCTGAGCAAAAATGTAACGCTCAACGTACCTGAAAACTGAAGTCATGAAGAAAACAGTATAGGCGAGTTCCTTAGCATTTGATTCTTCCTTTCTGAGAGTAAATAACATTTGAAATTTGGACGTGTGCCATCGTAGTCTAGAAGAGATTGAATAAATTATCTAGAGCAGTTACTTGAGTGGCCAACTTATCTGTTCTTGCATGTTCAATTGTAGTTCAACTCGCAGATACGCGAAAGAAGAGCCAATTTTAGTGGCAGTTCTTTTCCATTCGAGTACTGCTATGGACTGAGGTAAATATATACTGCGACCTTCACTATGTATCCCCATGAATCTTGTAATAATCAAAGCGCTAGCTGGATGTAAATTAAGCATAGTCTGTTTTGTGTCACAAGAATTTTACAGAGGCTTCAGTTTGGGTGGTACTGGTACATTTGTGTCTCGCTGGTCTTGATATATAGTACTACTACTCACTCTGTTCTTGAATAGATGTCGTTTTAGAATACGTCCAGTCGACATTTTAAAACTTCGACCATTAATTCCTAGAAAAATATTTAGATTTGTCACAAAAAAATACTTCAACATCATTGTATTTTTTTTATATTTTTTTGTAACATATAGTTAGAAAAAGTAATGATAAAAAATATGTATTGGAAACAGTGTCTATGTCCAAAACGACAAGTAAAAAAGAAACGGATGTAGTATAGCGCTATTTGGTGTTGTCACTGCATACAGCATACAGCCCTAGCCAAACAATGTTGGAGCTACCTGTGGTGAGCCTGACGACCAAGGGAGGAGCCCTGTTCCCGGTCATTCACTCTGTTGCCGGTATCTTCGCCGAGCAGACAAATGGGCAGGTAAAGAAAGGAAGAAAGTAAGAAAGGAACTCAAATGGCCAAGAATCTCAAATGATCCCATGAATACGGTTTAGTTGGAATAAAAGTGTTTAATTTGTCATAATTTGAACGTGGCTGTTATCAACACATGCAACAAGGTATTCCGGTAGGTTATTGCCTGGCGGTCGTGAAGAACGACATCAGCATCGACATCATTGGGCGTACGTGGGCTGGCTCTGTTCTCCTTACTTTTAATTTACTACTCCAGTAGCTATCTAGCTAGTTTCATTCACCAATATAATGTTTAATTCCTTCTTGCTTGTCTCACTTTTACCAGCTAGTTAATGGTCAATATTTGGCCGTTGCCATATGCATGCAGAGAACTTCATGACCGGCCTGAAAGTTTTGTTCGACCGGCAGAGATCCGTCCTGGGCTGGCAGAAGTTCGACTGTAAGTATACATATACTATCTGTAATTCTGTGTGCATAACATCCTCAGATCACCAAACTGAAAGTTGCTGAGTTGCTGACACTACCTCTTAATTTGCACATGAAGTAGCACATACGCAGAAACAAAGATGCCAATCGCTGTATCTGATTTCTAGGCATGAGTCATGACAACGAACTGCATGCAGGTTACAAGAATGCGAGAATGGAGGACGACCCGGTCGACGGGAGCCCCAGCCCTGCCCCGGGACCGAAGGCAGCTCACCTCAAGCTGCAGGAGAACGATGCAACCAACAACAGACCGGTGCGGCGCCCGACCGGTGCGGAGCCCGACCGGTGCAGGCCATGTCGGCCGCCGTGCGTTCTGAGGCGTCTCCTTCTCCCTGATTCTGCTGCCGCTGCATCTGTTGGTTTCAGCTGCTGTTTGATGCATGCATGCCTTGAGAGTTGAGAGGTTCAGAGTTCAGGCACTGCATGCAGATATGTGATTCGACTCAGCTGCTGTGTACATAACACACGCACTCGATTTTGATCATTCAGATGCATGCATAGATCATAGATCATTATTATAGGGTAAATTTTGCTGATTGATGTGTACGCACGACAATATTATTATTATTATTATTATTATTATTATTATTATTTTGCTAATCGCACGACAATATTATTGATTGGGTGATCAGGCGCATCTGTTATACGAATAATAAATGTACAGTTGTTGATTCTGCCCAAAAACTTGTGGTTCGTCGAGCGACTCTTCTTGGAGAGCTAGCTCCACGGCGCCGCCGGCGTTCGTCGTGCGATTCTTCTTGAGAACATCAACGTTGCTGGAGTTCGCACGCTCGGTGACCGTGGCGGTCCACGTGACGGCGTCGGCAGCGGCCGTAGAGCTCTCCGAGAAGAGCCGCATCTTGGATGGATGGCCGGATCGACGAAATAAGTCCGATCGAACAGAAGATCCACGATCCAATTTGGTTCGCGGATTTTATCCGCGATCCAATAAGTTGTGGAATGAACCGCGGATTTCGTGAGCGGTCAGATTTCGACCGTTCGTTCAAGACTCAAGGGATGGATGACTCGGGCATACGCAAAACTGGTTCACAGATAAGAGACCGTGATTGTTTTTTAAAAAATTTATTGAAACAATTTTTTATTTAAGGGACCGTTCATTCAAAGATGGACGCCCGAGATGGCGAGATGTGCTACTCCGGTGTCCATAATAGGTAAATACGCATTCGAGCAGGGAGTGTTATGCAATTATGCCAACTCCATCGGCGTCGCCGTGGGGCATGGTTTCCGCCGCCACGGCCTCGCGGCTGCCAACCCCGTCATCTTTTCCGGCGACGGCCTCCGCTACTGCAAGTTCCAGCAGCACATTTCGCTTCTCTGTATCTCCATGCTCATCTGGTAAACTGGCAGACTAATTGAGTCATACCTAGTCCGTGTGTGATTGTTCTTCTTCGTATCTTGGGATTCCCTGGCGGCATGCTATGCTTTCTTGGCGAGAGATCGGACAATAATCTGTAGGAATTGCATAATGCAAGCATTCTTCAGGATCAGATGCGTGATTGGAGAAAGGAGTTGTGATAGGGATTAGGGAGGCCGTACGACTGAATGAGGAGTGAGTCGGTTGTGTTGAAGTAGCATTTGCTGTTCGAAATGAAGCCAGCAAAAAGCTTTACATTCTTCTTATTTTTTTTAAAAAAAAAATCATATAAATCATGCTCTATCTGAATATGCAAAAATATTTGAATTTTGTTGCTGTTGAAATTTTTTTATATAATTAATTTGCTTCCGGCCTTTTTTTATTAGACGTTGATACATCGAACGAAATTTACGACGATCCTTCATCCTCTTATTCAGAGCAACCAGACCAAGGCAAGTGTCCCCTTGACCATATTGATCCTACTATTTTAATTATTATACTTTTTTTTGTAAAATCTATTATGCATACGTGTATGTTTGCTTAAAATTGCTATCTTGAGAATAATAGTATTTATATTCCTATTCAATGTATGATCCTCTTTGAAATATTGACATCCTTACTGTTGTAGCTATTAGGTTATGGTTTAAACAATAGATGATGTCAAATTGGGTATTTGAGTGCAAATATCGCACAAATGCTTAGTCGGACTCTAGATTTACTCAAATTTAAAAATAGATAAAATATTGAACATGAATTTGAAAGATTTTAAAATGATGGTCCAAAAGGGTTTATCTATGTTATTTTGCATGAAAATAAAAAATAAAAAACCTAGTTTGTGACACGGGCGAGTTATATTATATTCAGATAAATGGGGGAGGTGTATCAGATCTTCGCTTGAGTCAATTAAGGACCGAACATCGATGCTCCCAATCTAAAGTCTAAGCATACAACCATATGTATTAGTATGAGACGGCCTTAGCTAATTAAGTCATCAAAAATTAGTCTTGCATATTGGTAGGCCGCAGTAGTATGGGCATGACCGGGTAGGCTTGCTCGAAAGGGCTCCCTTCACCGAGACGTTGGGACCAAAGCCCTCCAATACAACGGTTAATGCCTAATGCCTCACTCTGACGGGAGGTCCCCGAGTTCGGAGTGAGGGTTTTCATTGCTGGATTAGTGCAAGGTTAGGACTAGGTGATGTAAGAACTCGATACGTGCTCTAGACTGCTTATTAAAGGATAGTAAGCAGTGGTAGCGACGGATGCCAAACAAACTAGAGAATTCGTATATTATGGGTAACGTTGTACATCTTTGCAGAGTGTAAATCTATTTAAATAGCTGTACTCGCGATCATGAGCATGCTTGGTGTGGTCCATCGGGTGTAGTCTTGGTTTTTACAAAAATGGTTCTTGTTGGAAGATGAGGGAATGGTTTTGTTGTTGATTTGAGTTGATTGTTATATCTATGGCTAAGAATAAGAGGTTGATCACAGCCAATGAGGGTTGTGATATGTTATTTATCAAGTACTTACTTGTTGCTCTTTATCTATTTAACCGCTCTTTAAATTCCCGTTGCAAAGTACTATGTATTGATATTGCAATTAAAACTTGCTTAATACTGAAAATAACTTGTAGCATAGAGCCTCATCCCTTGTTAGCCATGTATTTATATAAATTTTATGATACATTGCTGAGTACGCAATGTACTCAATCTTGCTTAATTTTTTGTTCAGAGTTAGAGGATGAGTATATGTCAAACGACGTGTTCTTTGCACCTGGTACCGGAGGGTTCGGTGACGGGTCTTGCTAGGACTTGTTTCTTATCGGTTGTCTGAGGGTTTTGGATGGGTATACCACTGGACTTTTGGACTTTATACATATTATGTTTTCGTTGTTTAATTCGCTACTTCTGATACTTGTCATTTTATTAGTCGGTCAGCCGTGTATCCTACACTTGTGATGTAATCATCTAAGATAAGCATCATATTTCTTTCATGTTGTATGTATATTATGTATGGATGTGTGTACTAGTCACTGAACATGGGACTAGTACGGTACACACACAAGAGCTTCGGGTATTTCACACTCGGGTCCGACATTTTATTATTTGCTTGATCATTTTGCTCACTCAAACATGCACCCAGACGGCCAAGCTCAATTTTCCTCTAAGTTGGGGCTACGTTCTCTCTCAGAAAAAAAACAGCCTAAAAATTGAACATTTTGCTCCTAGTTTGTGACCTGATGCATGCCAACAGCTATCATATACTTTGGAAGTTTCTGAGGGAACAATTTCAAACATATCCATGGAGCTAATTAATTAAGCAAATGACAGTGGTGGCTTAATAATGATTAGTTAATTTGTCGGCATCACAAGTCACAGCTCAATTTTATTGTCAAAACATATACAAATTTGATTTTAACATTAAAATGGTAAATTTAATTCTCAAAACTTTGCAAAATGACTCTTTTTAAGGTTTGTAGGTTGCCTGCAGTGTCGTGTTAAAATCCCATTATGCTAATTAAACAAACAAAGTTTTAGCCATCCAAATTAATAAAACAGGGAGTTTCCTACTATAAGATTAATATATGCTCTTTGATTGAAAAGAAGTGTTACTTAATAGAGCACATAGTTGGTGTGGATGCACGGGCCAGCGACTTGTAAATCTTAATACACAAGTTAAAGGTTAGTATTATGACATGAACAACCCAAGAATAACTCAACAAATCCAACCAAAATTTATATAATGGACTTCTCAACCTAGTACAATCTTGGATATATGAGTCGACAAAAGGAGGAGACAGGACAGGAGATAGTCTTTGCGTATGACAAATGATCGACATTAGTACACTGGATACAACGTAGCATAGGAGATACAGTCTTTACGTATGATAAATGATCGACATTAGCACACTGGATACAACGTAGCATAGGAGATACAGTCGTTACGTATGACAAATGATCGACATCAGTACACTAGATACAACGTAGCATAAATTCTAGTTTTCTCGCGAATATCTTTTATGGCTTCCTTTTCTTCTGCTTCTTTTGGAACTTTAGGGCCTAATAACCAAAAAGCTTTCGGAACACGAGTTTCGTCGCTAAATTGGCCGATGCGGAACGGGCCAGCATGTTCTGCCATAATCCAGACGATGGTTGCTGAGCTGCTTGGCATGGGAATCTCTGCTGCATCGGGTGCCCGCAGACAGCAGCTTATCCACCCACACGTTGAAGACGAGTTCCAGCAGTTCCGGCATGTCCTACTGATCAGCTTGTAGCAGCTCAGTGGCAAGAGCAGCTCCATCCGAGACAAGACGAGTTTTCTCACGGGCTAAACCCCAATCGCTTTTTGCATCCTTTTTGTCACGCAGGAACCTGGCAAGCTTCTCCTCTCTTGTTGTGGAACTACTGGGTTGATCTTTACCTTCATTCCAATAATCCTTCCTATAATCCTCCAAAGCTTGGCAGGTTACTTCGTACAGCCTACGGAGCACAAGGCCTGGCCGGTAGCATCTATGGGCCGATGGGCGTACAACGAGTAACGACAAGGAACATCAGGTATTCCGACAGCGCCTTGATCGCCTTCGCACGGGTCGACGACATCATCCCTGCAATTTTTCCCTTGATGAGCTGTTGATCGCAACACAACAGGAAAACTTGTGTGCAAATGTGCCAGACAAGGACGTCCTCTTGGAATTCACGGCCGAATGCCAGAACAAATCTGCGTAATTTCTGGCCACGCCTACTTGCTGCTGTCTGACCCCAAGATGTCGTGATATCCTCCATGGAGTAGGCACGCGGGAGTGTCGCACTGTCGCCTCTGTAGAAATCGACAGGCAAATAAGATCAAGAACAGGGAGACACCGATTTTACGTGGAAAACTCTTTCGAGAAAAAACCACAGGCGCTCGACGGTGATCTTCACTGTATCAGAAAAAGTATTTACAAAACGTAGGAATTTTAATGAGTCGTCAACTCTTCTCGTGCGGCTTACAAGAGGTATATGGTAGCGTAAAACTAATTCGGATCGAAGACGGAAACAAATCCGAAAAAAAAGAAGAATCCGTACCGCAGAGGGCTCACCCTCCGCACCCCCGGGCTACGTCGTGGGCCTCCGTATGAACCAGGTCTGTCAACGCGACGCTCCGCATCTTACCTTAGCCTCTTTAGAATTCGTATCACATATCAACAGCATCGTCGTACGTTGACTTCAATACTTGCTGTATCCGTTCGAACACCAACCCCTTGACATCTGAAATCTCAAGGCCCTCCGAGTAGTGGACCTAGTGGTACTCGTTCCCAACCGTTCTCCAGTCCAACACGCTTCGCCTGTCTGCTCCATAGACTCGTCGGGTCACGAGTGCACTCATGCAACAAGTTGTACTGCCCAATGGTGCCCGACCACATTCTGTAGCTACTACCTGGCGCCCTTTGAAGGAGTAGCCGGCCCATATCCATATACACGACGAAACGGCGGAGCCGGCGCCATCTTCCAGTGCACAGAAATGCATGATGAAGCCAGCACCATGGCCTAGCTTGCAAGAATTGATGTGTCCATGTTGACCCTAGTGCCCTGAGTAGCCATCTCAAATCCAGGAGGAAGGCAGCAACCAGCATGGAGTAAGTGATAATGACATCTGCTCTCCTCTGATCTTCTTTACTGTACAAGAAAAACAGCAGGAGCGCACCGGCGGTAGCGAGCGGCGAGCCCAAATGGATGAGGTAACCACGCCAGGTGTGGACCATGGGCCATGGCTGCCTTGGTGTAGAGGATGTCGTACATGAGGGAGAGCTCCATCTCGACCACCTTGCACATATCCTTCCATTCGAAAGAGATTATTTTCCTGCTGATATCATGCTTGGGTGTGTCGACTGACGAATCAACCATGGCACGCCTGGAAAATGGAACAGGTTGTGAGCAAACAGCAGGGCTTCTTCGTTATCAAGCTCTTGTATCTCTTTCTCTTCACGGGTGTGTCAGGGTGGGAAGGCACAGAAGGTGGTCAGGCACCATTGGGCAGTATAACTTGATGCACTTGTGCACTCGTGATACGGACGAGCTAAGCAGCAGAGTGGTGAAGAAGATGGGACTCGCGGACCGGTGGAATAAGCTACATTACTCAGGGACCCTTGTGAATTCGGTGGATCTCAACGAGATGGTGTTCAAGGAGATATCAAGAATGTTGGTGCATGGCAACTCCTTGGACGTGGTCAGGAAAGAGAGGGGTCGGGTGACACTGGAGCGTAGTGGATTATACAACGATCTGTACCTAGTGTGCTGAACCAATCCTTCTTCCGTATTCTTGTACATTTACATGGTATCAGAGCCCTTGCTCAACAGCGACAAAATGACTTCCGCTACAAATAGTTAAACAACCTTAGGCACTCTTTCGATCCTGGCGAACACCAATGCACCCAATGTTGGTGCTCTTCCTGCCCCACCCATTAACCTCCTCAGTGTCAAGCTGACGGGCAGGAACTATCTCCTGTGGAAAGCACAGGTGATGCCTCTTCTCCGAAGTCATGGGCTTCTCGGCTACATTGATGGATCCATCCCGGCGCCTCCAAAGATGAGTGCGCCCACAGTTGATGGAGACTAGCCGACATCAAACCCGGCATATCAATAGTGGCTTCGGGAGGACCAGACGGTCCTCAGCACCTTGCTTGCGTCTCTTACCGAGGACGTTCTGGCACAAGTCATTCTCTTCACCACGGCTTGTGTGGGGACCCCGGGTTATCTCCGTAAGACCGAGACTAAGCGTGGTCCTAAGGATATAACTTTGGACCTCCAGTAAACGAATTCCAACTTAACTCAATCTAAGTGAGAGACTTAGCTGAAAACTAGAGCCCCGACGATCATGCGCGCTGCTCCTCTGCGAGCACTACATGATTGTCGGTTCTCCAACAAGCCAAGCACTACACTTAGTGAGTTAAATGGGAAGCCATGAACAGCGAGCATGACTTATATTGGCTCCCAAGATCAGCGACCAATATACTTATACTCTCATACAACATTGATCACATCCATACAACATACATCATTAGTTCAAAAGACAACCATATAGTTTCAGTCTACAACGGTTACAACGGCCGATCGGCCAAATTCAAGTAAGAGTACTAAGTAGCAGCGGAAACAAGTAAATAAACCAAAAGACCAGCAGTGGTATGCCCCATAACCCATCGGCAACCGACTGGGAGTTAAATGATAGCACTACTCATCAGTGTCTCCTAAATCGACACTGACAAGCTCGTCATCTGGCTGTAAGAGCCAGCAAACATCTGGCTGAGTACCAAAGAGTACTCGCAAGTCTTACACAAATAAAAATTAGTTATGCATAAGGCTATTCCAAGGGATGGCTCATATTGGCGTAGTTTTGCAAAAGTGACGCAATAATGTTCAGCCTACACAGACTAGTTTTTCAAGTGTCATTTCAAAATCAGATTTGAAGTAGAAGTAAAGCATGTGAATAAGTAATGAATTGAATGACAAATAAATCATACAAATAGCAAAGTGGCTGCCCACTTTGATACAGCAACAAGCATGAACATCCCATTCGTGATAAATCCCAAGTTATAACCACAATTTTAATTCCAATTCTAACAATAGTAACTCCCGAACTCAAGCGGTTGTCCATAACCGTGGACACGGCTATTTGAATAGATTTATACCCTGCAGGGGTGTACTACTTTACCCACACGACTTGATTAGCCCGTTAGCCTCCGGATGCCTCCGTATATAGCATACTTCCTATGGTATACCGGCCGGGTAAATCAAGATATGGTCGTTTTTAGCAAGAAGATCCCACTGTGCTAAGTCCCTCAACCCAGGGCTCCTAGGAAACATAAGACGTTATGGTCTCTATGCCCTATCGGCCCAAAAGGAAAACATAGGATTTCTCAGTCCCATGCCCTTACAATTTCACCACCGTGGGGCTCAACACAACAAGACCTTCCCCCTACTTAACCATACAGCTCCCAACCCGCGTGTGGTAGCACGAATGTACTTGAATCAACGACGTTACCAAAGTTCGGTCCTTAAATGTCCAAACAAGTCCACCACTTACCCAAATCTCGTGCACAAAGCACCATCACTAACCAACGCTTGTCCAGACCAAAAGCTCATTTTAAATGACAAAGTTTAACTCATCAAACAGATACAAAGATCTGAAACAACAGTATATAATGAAAGTTGTGTGTATCCCATAATTGTCGGCTACCGGCTCTAGACCTGCATGGCTAAGCAAACCCGGCAATATAAATTCACACATCCTATCTTAAGAATGCGGTGCTGGAATAATTCAAGGATAACCTAAATGAATAGGATATAACTAATCTACACATCACAAAAACAACGACATAATAAAATAGCATGCAAGCAATTATCATTGCATCTATTCTAACAAAACTGGGATCAAATATGATGCAAAAAGAAAGTTCAAAGGATGCTTGCCTTGCTGGGAGTTCACTTGTTCACTCTCGATTACGTTCTCTCTTACTTCCGGTAACTCGGAATCTATAGAAAGGCGATATCGAATAAACATCGAGAAAAGTTGAAAAATTCAAAATGACAAAAAATGCATGAATTTTCTACAGTAGCTATATGATGATTTTATATGAATTTAGGTGAAATAATTATTTCATTTGGAGTTAATATGTGAAAGTTATAGCAATTTGAAGATCAGTTTTTCAGAAAATGCTGAAAATCAATGTTCTCTTACTGTTCACCCGAATTTAATTATTTTGTGAAAATTTGCAGAATTCTAGTGGAGATAAAAACTACATGGTTAAATATAGAATAATATTTTATGGACAACCCAATTGGATTCATCCCATTTGGAGTTCATATGAATTTTCTAAGAATTTTCAAAGTTAATTCAATTTCTAGAGCAAAAATAATTCTTTCTGCATTTTAAATGGAATTAAATCCTTTTTATACACGGGCTGACCTAGCCTCTGTCAATGACAGATAAGGCTCTTGTATTTTATTTTCTTTTCCATTTATTTCCTAAAGGAAAACATCTACCGACAAATCTAATCTTCTCATAATCATATACTTAACCGGTTCTCCGGTGTTGAATCCAATCACATGCATAACACTCTCTAATCATATTCTCATATCTTGATCTAAATCCTATACTAACATCCACTAAGGCATAATCAAGGCATTCAACCCAACAAATAATGCCCGGACTCACAAACTTCCATCTACACAATCCATCTGGTGGTTGTACGAAATCTACCAAGTGATAAGCATATGATCATGACTAAATCTATCAATTGTTCCTTACTAGACTTATTTAAGCTACTACTAACTATCAAACTCTACTAGTCTCACCTCGGCATATCATATTCGCATACACTAAAATTTCCACTGATCGAGGTTTAATTGACTACCCGACACCTAATGAGATTAACCATATAATTGCACGTTTGACCTCTAATGGCTCACCAATCGATCAACTCATAACCATACCACCGAACTTTGCACGTCTGACCTCTAATGGCTCACCAATCGATCAACTCATAACCATACCACCGAACTTAGCCATGTACAACATCTACCAATCCAATCATATTTGTGCCTCTACGATCAACTAATAATCATTTATCTACTAACTCAATTGAAGGTACAAATCTATCAACTCGGCACATAGGACTTATCTACTAATCACATAGCAATCCAATCATTTATCCGCACTCAAATAATCTATTGTTTCCTTCTCCCAATTCTAGCATATATAACTCACCAAGCTATTACTTAAGACATTCCATCAATTTACTCGTGATTAAATAAATCACGCGATTCAACCTCCATATCTCCATAAATATCCACACATGAGTTATTCATCAAGTAATAAATCATAAAATCCTTATGCATCCTATCTCATAAGATTACTACTCCAACATGAGGGAAAACCTCCAATTACTTTATATCCAAAGATCACCACTATTTTGCATGCTACTCAAAATAATATCATCTGATCAATTAATCAACTCATATATTTAATCTAGCATCTATCAGTCAACAAAATACATAATCCGCTACAACAGTCTAATTATTTGCATCCACGATATTTCATCACATAATCACACCTACTAACAAATACGACCCAACCGGAAAATTATATTGGTCTTAAGCTACCAAATCATTTTTATAATTAAACATGCATAAATAGATGCTATGTTCATTACTAATATGCAACATACACGACTAATATCATAATGCGGTAACAAAAATAACACTAACGATTTTACACAACGCTAGGTGTGCGAATCGTCACCAAGCGTCATCTTCTCGGCTCCACGTCCGCGTCCACCGTAGTCGTCGCCGAACTCGTCCTCGTCCACGTTCGGCTCCTCGTCCATGTCTGTCATCCTAGTGCCGCTGCATGCGCCACGCCATTGTGTTGACACTGCCTCGCCTTGCTCGCTCTCGACGCCGTCGTCTTCGGTGCTCAACCCGTCGACGATCTTCCTCGCCTTGTTACCGCCGCGCCCTTAGCCTCACCTTCGATCGCCATCGAGCCACTAGACAGCACCTCTTCTTGCTCGCTGACCACGTCTCCTCGCCTCGGGCTCGAGGTCATGCTTGCCTCGCCCTAGGCGCCGCGCCACCAAGCTCCGAGGGTCAGCCGGCCGTCGCTACAGCATGCATGCACTACTGCATGGAGCCCCGTCCTCTGGACCGCGTCGCCGAGCCGCCCAGGGCCTGGTCACCGCTCGGCCAACTTGCTCCTCCGCGCCTCGGCTGCAGCTGTCTTCGTACAGGCCGAAACCGAGCAGCACCACCTCCACTTCTCTTTCTCTCATGAAATCGCTCAATCAGGGATGCATGCGAAAAATACTTGGATAAATGGAGAGCTAATGTGATGAGGATTGCAATGGTGTGACATGCACAAGGGGATTTGTGGTTCTTGGAAGAGATTGGAAGGAGAGAAGGTTTAGAAATGTGCTTGTGTTGGAGAAAGAAACTAGAAGGTGTTCTGTTGGGGAGAAAGAAGAATGGCAGTGGGTGGAAACGAGTTTGACTGGGAAGAAAGGAGTGGTAGTAAGTGGAAAGGGGTTCAGCTGGGGATAAATAAAGATAGTCATCGGGTTGGGCAAAATGGCTTGGTGCTGTTTGGGGGAAGAAGAGAGGTGGTGTGAGAGGAAAAATGGGTTGGGGTGGCTCTCGGCTGGTAGTAAAAAATTTGAATGAATAGTGTTTGGGTGGAGAGAATGGGCTGTGTAGTGCTGTTGGGGTCTTTGGAAGAGAAAATGGCAGTGTGTGGTTGCTCTCTCTTGAGTAAAGAAAGAGATGACAGTGGAGAGAGACGAGTGCTAGATAAATAAATAAATAAGAAAAGGTGGCTGCGTAGAGAGGGGATTGAATGGCTGTGGTGAATCAGTTGGGAGCAAAAACAATGGCAGTATATGGAGCTTTGTGGGTTGCATGGAGTTCGCAATGGGGACTGAGAAAAGAAAATGGTAGTGGGTGAACAGGGAAAAATGACAGTGGAACAAATCGCAATCCATTTATTCATCCTTTTTCTCCTACTTGCCCAAACGACCTTGCATGCACGAACTAACAGCTAAAATGGGAACCTCTCGCGATGTTGATCGCAACGGTATAACATACGTTGTCGGATTCTTAATTTTTTGTGGTGATTGCGAGGAGAGAAGTTGGGACAGAGAAAAGGACACACACGTCTCGCTTGCAGTCGGTCGAACTAAAAAGAGCGATGGTACTAATGCATGCAGGATGACATGATTTTTCTGATGCATGCAAAACAATAAATCAAAATAATTTATTTATTTTTTAAAAAAGGGGTCTTTCAAACAATTTGTTTTTTTTTGAAAAAACAACATTTTGATTAAACACTAGAAAATTTTTAAAACATAGTAAAAATTTTTAGTGTAACACCAAATTAAATATTAACATCCCGATTCTGAAAATCGGGGTGTTACAGCTTGTGAGGTATGAATTACTCTCGAGACTATGTTCTCGGCCCACTCTAGAGCTTGGGTTATGCAAATTTGCATGGAGATGACAACGTTCCACAAGAAATATCTCTCCATGGTGGAATACTTCAACAAGATGAAGATGCTTGCCGACACTGGCCTCGGCAGGCCACCTGATGCAAGACGAAGAGGTGGCTACCTACCTCCTCACCGGCCTAGACAGTGACTACGACTCACTTGTCACATCAGTGATCATGAGGGTGGAATCAATATCCCTTGGCAACCTCTACTCCAACTTGATCTCCTTCGATATGAGCAAGGAGCGCAATGACAACTACATCTACTCGGGCCTTGGCTTGGGTTCCTCGGCAACTTTATCTCACTGGATAAAGGGGGTCGCAGCAAGGGAGGACAAGGAGGAGGTCACTGTGGCAAGAACTTTGGCCAGCGCAATGGCCTGACCGCGGGCGCAATGATCAAGGGAAGACCAAACCAACCTGCCAGCTCTGTGGCAAGGTGGGTCATGTCGTTGCAAAATGCTATCAGCGATTCAATTTTGCGTTCCAACCAAAGGACACAAAAATGGTGGCGCTAGCTGCGGCATCTGCACCGTTGTCATATGGTGTTGACCCCAACTGGTATACTGATACCGGGGCAACAAACCATATTACCAGTGAGCTTGATAAAGTCACGACTCAGGAAAGGTACAATGGCGGCGCTCGTGTTCAGACGACTGAGGCATAGGTATGGCTATCCTTCATTGTGGTCAATCCATCCTATCTACTCCTATTAAATGGCTTCAGCTAAAGAACATTCTTCATGTTCCGCATGCTTCTCAAAATTTACTCTTTGTGCATCATCTTGCTGTCGATAACAATGTTTTCCTTGAATTCCATCACAATCATTTTTTTTTGTGAAGGATTCGGTTACGAAGAGAGTTCTTCTGCACGACAAATGTGAGAAAGGACTTTACCCCCTTAAACCGCTACCTGCACAAGCCATGTCTGTAGTCAAGCTCATGTATGAGGATTGGCACTGTCATCTACGACATCCGTCATCTCGTGTTGTTCAACAAATTTTAACCTTAAATAAACTATCTTCTGTGTCTAGTTTAAGGAATAATCATATTTGTAACGCGTGTTCGGAAGGCAAGAGTCACCAGTTGTCGTTCCCTAGATCGTCGAGTGTCTCTACTACACCACTTGAACTTGTATTCTCTGATGTTTGGGGGCCGGCTCATCGGTGCATAGGAGGATACAAATACTATGTCTCATTTACTGATGATTATAGCAAGTTTTTGTGGATTTATTTCCTCATGAATAAATCTGATGTCTTTCGCATGTTCCTTGAGTTTCAGTCACATGTTGTACGACTCCTTCGTAAAAAAAATCCTATGCATCCAATCTGATTGGGGTGGTGAATACCAAAAGCTAAATCAATTTTTTCGACAGCAAGGCAATGCCCATCATGTCTCTTGCCCTCATACACATCAGCAAAATGGGGCGGCTGAACAAATGCATAGACACATTGTTGATATGGGTCTCTCCATTCTGTCCCAAGCGTCTATGCCGCTACGCTTTTGGGATGAAGCATTCTTGTCGGTGTGTTATCTTATTAATCGCCTTCCTAGTAGAGTTATTGGAAATTTACGCCCCCCTGAAAAGCTTCATGAAACCAAACCCGATCACACATTTCTTCGCACTTTTGGTTGTGCTTATTGGCCAAATCTGCGTCCATACAACACTCAAAAATTTCAGTTCCGCTCAGCTCAGTGTGTGTTTGTCGGCTATAGTAATCTCCACAAGGGATATAAATGCCTACATGTGTCTACTGCTCGCATCTATATTTCTCGTGACGTTTTTTATGAGCATGTTTTCAACAATGATGGGTGGCGGTGTAGTCACAGAATTTGTAACGATTGAATTTAAAGTTCAGTCGTTTTTTTTGTTGTACTGCTTCATGTCACTTTAGTTTGTTGGTTACTTTGGATTTCGGATATTTGTAATAAATTAGACCGTGTGCATCCTTGATGCAGAGGCCGAAAGAGGTTTTGACTCTTCCATTACGAAAAAAAGAGAGCATGTTTTCCTTTTCTCCGCAGACTCACGCGTTCCTTTGCCTACACAAATTTCTGAACAATCCATTCTATTATCTCTTGACCATATGAAGGATAGTACTGTTTTGCCTATGGATGCGTGTAGGAAATCATCAAGTGGAGCATCCGCAGAATATTCCGACCGAAGATCGCGCTGCTGCCTCACGCCCGGCACCGAATCCCATGAGTTCAGGTGCTGCTGATGCCGTTGACACGGCATCCTCCCGTGCCAAATCCCTGGAATTGGGCGCGGCATTGAATGTCCCGCGATCGGGCACCGTCGACACTACGCAATCCCCGGGTACTGTCGCCGTGGAACTCTCTGGTGCGCATTTGCCGGATGCGAGATTGCATGTCCCGGGCACACTGAATGCCCCGGCATTCTCGGATGCCTCCCTTCGGGTGCAGTCTTGCCGCACGTCTTGGGAGCATTGAATGCCCCGGCAGTGTTGGCTGCACTTCCATCAGAAGCAGTATTGCCAACTGTGTGCAACCCGGGAGCATTGAATGCTCCAGCGCCTTCGAACGTGCATGCCTTGGGCGCGCGATTGCTGCATGTGCGCACGATAATGTGCACAAGCCCAAATGACTGATGGCACGGTGTTCTACCATACAGACCATTGTGCACTCTTATACACTACTAAGCCCACCTCTCACGAAGATGCATTACGACATCGAAAGTAGAAACATGCCATGGATCAAGAGTTTGAAGCTCTTCAAAAAAATGAGACGTAGGAGCTGGTTTCTTCCCCTCGTGGGGTCAATATCATTAACTCTAAATGGATATTTAAACCGAAGAGGAAGGATGATGGCTCTTTGATCGCTTCAAGGCATGGCTGGTTGCAAAAGGTTTCAAGCAGCGTTTTGGTCTTGATTACAGGGACACCTTTAGCCCTGTTATGAAACCGGTCATTGTGCGACTTGTTCTGTCCATTGCTGTCTTTCGTGGATGGTGTCTGCGACAACTGGATGTTCAAAATGCCTTTCTTCATGGTGTCCTTGAAGAAGAAGTATACATGAAGCAACCTCCGTGTTTTGTCAATCCTCGGTTCCCACAGTATCTGTGGGGACCCCGGGTTATCTCCGTAAGACCGAGACTAATCATGGTCTTAAGGACATAACCTTAGATCTCCGGTAAATGGATTCCAACCTAACTCAGTCTAAAGAAGAGGCTCAACTACAATCTAGAGCCCCGACGATCATGCGCACCGCTCCTCTGCGAGCACTACATGATTCACTACTACAAAACACGCAATAGTAAACGCCTCATCACAGACGGTTAAAATAGAACCGTCTGTGTTGGGTCTGTTGAACCTATCACGAGCGGTTTGTAATACAAACCGTGCGTGATACCGATACCATAGATGGTTCTATTAAAGAACCGTCTATGATAGTATCATAGACGGTTCTATTCAAAAACTGTCTGTGATAATCTCCAATATCACAGACGGTTCTTGAATAGAACCGTCTATAATACTATCATAGACGGTTCTATTAAAAAACCGTCTATGATACTGAAGATTATCACAGACGATTTTTTAATAGAACCGTCTGTGATACTATCACAGACGGTTCGTATCACAAACCGTCTGTGATAAGTACCTCATCACATACGGTTGGTGATATGAGCCGTCTGTGATATGTGATCCACAACGCGGGAGTTCAAAAAACTTGAATGCGTGCACGGGAATTTTGAATGCGTGCGCGGGAGTAGCAGGAATCCTTATATATTAGCACCGGCCTCCTCCTCCTCCTCTAGTCCTCCTCCTCCCCGTGTCGGCGTCCTCCCCCTACACCGGCCTCCTCCCCGCGCCATCCTCCTCCCCGTGTCGGCGTCCTCCCCTGCACCGGCCTCCTGCCCGCGCCATCCTCCTCCCTGCACCAGCCTCCTCCTCTGCATCGGCCTCCTCCCCGCGCCGTCCTCCTCCCCGTGTCGGCGTCCTCCCCTGCACCGGCTTCCTCCCCGCGACCTCCTCCTCCCTGCACCAGCCTCCTCCTCTGCACCGGCCTCCTCCCCGCGCTGTCCTCCTCCCTGTGTCAGCCTCCTCCCCGTGTTGTGTATGAGTGTATGTGTATCCATGAATCCTCTATTGTGTATGTCCTTCGGCTGGTTGCATTGTGTATGAGTGTATGTCCTTCGGCTAGTTGCATTGTGTATGAGTGTATGAGCTTCTGTTGTATATGAGTGTATGAGTGATATACATGAATCCATGATTCAGTCTAAGACACCGTAGATGAGCTTCTATGATTGTGTTATATGCATTTAGTATTTTTTGCAGTGGAAAAAATTATTACAGACGGTTCTGAACAAGAACCGTCTGTGATACACTATCATAGACGGTTCTAGGCACGGACCGTCTGTGAAAAAGATATCACAGACGGTTCGAAAGTAGAACCGTCCGTGATAGTAGTTATCACGACGGTTCTACTTTCGAACCGTGCGTGATATCTTTCACAGACGGTTTAAAACCATCTGTGATGACAGAGTCATCACAGACGAACTTTTACAGACGGTTCGAAAATCCGTCTGTGATGACGGTTCTGAACCGTCTGTGATGAGGCTATGTGTAGTAGTGATTGTCGGCTCTCCAACGAGTTAAGCGCTACACTTAGCGAGTTAAATCGGAAGCCACGAACAGCGAGCATGACTTATATTGGCTCCCAAGATCAGCGACCAATATATTCATACTCTCATACAACATTGATCACATCCATACAAAGATCATACATAAATAGTTCAAAAGTTGTACATCATCAGTTCCAAGTTTACACTAACATAAGTGGCCGACCGGCCAAATTAACAAGTTTAAAGTGGAAGCAATAAATAAACCAAAAGCTGGCAGTGGTATGCCCCATAACCCATCGGCAGCCGACTGGGGGTTAAGAGATAACACACTACTCGTTGGTGTCACCTAATTCGACACCGACAACCTCGTCGGTCTCGACATCTTCCTCACATGTAAAAGCCAGCAAACATCTGGCTGAGTACCAAAGAGTACTCGCAAGTCTTACACAAATAAAAATAGTTATGCATAAGGTCATTCAAAGGAAGGCTCATATTGGCTTAGTTTTGCAAAAGAGACGCAACAATGTACAAACTACACATACTAGTTTTTCAAGTGCCATTTCAAAATCAGATTTGAAGTAGAAGTAAAACAGGTGAATAAGTAATGAACTGAATAACAGATAAAGCATACAAATAGCAAAGTGGCTTCCCACTTTGATACTACATCAAGCATGAACATCCTATTCATGAAAGTTACCGAGTTCACCCACAATTTTACTTCCAAGTCTAACAATAAGCAGCCACAAATTTCAAGCGGGCGTCCATAACCGGGGATACGGCTATTCGAATAGATTATACCCTGCAGGGGTGTACTACTTTACCCACACGACTTGATTAGCCCGTAAGCCTCCAGATGCATCCGAATATAGCATACTTTCTATGGTATGCCGGCCGGGTAAATCAAGATATGGTCGTTTTTAGCAAGAAAATCCTATTGGGCTAAGTCCCTCAACCCAGGGCTCCTAGGAAACATAAGACGTTAACATCTCCATCCTATCGGCCCAAAAGGAACACCGGATTTCACGGTCCTGTGCCCTTACAATTTCACCACCGTGGGACTCAACACAACAGAACCTTCCCCCTACTTAACCATACGGCACCCATATACCGCGTGTGATAGCATGAGTTTTACTTGAATTGCAACAACCTAAAGTTCGGTCCTTAATTGTCGAGACAAGTCAAACCACATACCCAATTCTCGTGCACGAAGGCACCATCACTAGTCATCACTTGTCCAGACCAAAAGCTTATTTAAAATGACAAAATTTAACTCACAAAACAGATACGAAGATCTGAAACAAAAGTATAATGAAAGATGTGTTTATCCCATAATTGTTGGGCTATTCCCGACAATCAAACTACCGGTTCTAGACTTACACACTACTACGAAAAAGCCATCACGCACGGTTCGAATCGCGTCATCACGACGGTTTTCAACCGTGCGGAAAAATAGGTCTGTGATAACGGTGGTTATCACGGAGCGGTCGAGAAACCGCCCGTGATATGAATATCACGAGCGGTTTTATCAACAACCGTCGTGAAGAAGCAGTATCCTGAGCGGTTATGGTCACAAAACGTCTCGTGAAGTCGAATATCACGAGCGGTTCTATTGAAAACCGTGCGTGATACTCGTCTTCCTGACGGTTATTTACACGCAAACGTGCGTGAAGTCGATTATCCTGAGCGGTTCGTTGTTAAAACCGTGCGTGATACTCGGAGTTCGCGAGCGTTTTTACTTAGAACCGCTCGTGATACTGCGAGTTCGCGACGTTTTTACTTAGAACCGTCTCGTGATACTCGTCTTCATGCATCGTTTTATAAAAATCGCTCTGTGATAGTTCATTAAACTAACTACATTTTTCTCGATTTTTGGCTAGCCTCGAGAATTGCTAGCCATGCCCTCTCGAAAACAAGCATACAAAAAAAAGATACATCACAGATAATCAATTGTCGATAAACCGAATCGATCATTACTCAAAATAAATTACAAAAGATCACATTTGTTCAAGTATTGTTACAAAATAAATTGGATTACAATTGAGTCAATTGTTTGCGGTGGTTGAGAAGTGCTTGGCGAGGTGATGCGCTCGATCGGCAATGAGTGAAATTCTCCGGTGTCCTTAATTATCTCTCGATATGATAAAGCGCAGAGCTTCCTCGAATGTCCCCGATCTCATTATCAACGAGTCCATCTAATTCTATATTCAAACCACGTCGCTAGCAAGAGTAAAGTGTTATGCATATATATTTAATTTTATAATTAGAAAATAATTATTTGGAGATTCACAAACCTCTAGATCCTTCTTCCTAGCTCTAATGATTTGGTCCATATGATGGCAAACGTAGATTGCACATAACTCATCATTTTTTGTCACGGCACCGCAAAAATAGAATTACATATATCGATTCGAGATGCGTTATTATGAAGTATGATATAGGATTATCGTATTATAGCGCGTCTCGGAAATTTTGTCACTGTGTTAGTGGGCGCTCTTTCCATCGTATATTCCTTTGTTGGCAACATAGTCGATGAACGACCTACATGATTCCAAAATTTATCCTCGACCATTTCAAACTAATGAAGACTAAAATAGAGTTATGTATGAAGGAAATGAGCATACCTGTCGAGTATTCCTCCTAGAATGCTGAAGTCGTGGTTGTTGCGGATTAGGGAATCAAGGTATATCACATGGTTCCTCTTTGGTATGATGACTAAAAGGATCCATGGTACCTACTCATGTATGTCACTATAGTCATTAAACCCGAGTTCGTCTTTGCGTATAAAGTAGAGCAAGTAGTGACACTTACCCCTAGTTGTAGGGCACCACGATGTACTTCGTGTTCTGCTGACGAAGCAATGCATGTGTTATGTATTTCTCGACGAAGGACGAGTCTGTTTGGATGGTTTGCAATGATACCACATGTGGGTCGAGAAACCCACCGTTCTTTCCACCGGACATTTTCATCATGTATCTGTACATAAGAAATGAGTTGTGATATTTATCGGTATTACGTGAATGTAGAACTTGATTGTATGCACTTACAGTGTCCAACATCGTAGAAGCGAGGCGTCAAGGCCAACGAGGTTGAATAGGTCATATAGGTCGTTGAAGCCCACGGCAAGTGGTTCGTCCCATTGAAGAAATGCTTATCCTCGTATCGACGGTGATTCCGATGTCGCACCCCTCCTTTTGGGTCCTATCCAAGTACGGGCATGCAAAGCGACAAGCATATCCAAGACGCCCTAATCTGCGGGGAGCACTGCGGTTTTCCGAGGATGTACCAGCGGATATTCCCGACTTGCCGGACTTGAGAGCGCGCCGATTTGGTCTTAAGCATTGGCGGCGTCTTCTTGCGGGGCGACTCGGGACCGTCACGGTGACACGCTTTTCTTGTTCCTTCGATGTCTTCTCAAGGGAACGAAAAGGTGGCCTTCGAGGCGAAATATGAGGTGGAGTCATGGAGGTCCCGATGGAGAGGAATGGTCGTGTTGAGATCGCGGCATCGGCTGGGTCAAGGGCGATGTCCTTCTTGGGCCACTGGATAAAATCGCGCACGACATCCCCTAGTGTTGTGATCTCTTCATTCGGCGAATCTCGGTAGGACGGCCATGAAATGTTCATGTACCATGTCCACCTCCACCGGGCGTAACCTGCGCCACTGGACACCGTCTTCGCCTTGCCCCTTCTGGTATGGATGCACCATCCCCGCGCGGCCTCAATAGAAATGGACCCAACTAACCTCACTACGAGCTTGCAGTACGCGTGGCTCTACAAAACGATACGCAATTAGCTAAAGTGTCCTATAGGTCTATCTTTCTTGCATTCCATACATGTACATTACCTTGATCTCGCTTATCGGTAATTGGACATCGTCATGTCCGTAATTATGCGGACGCGACGCTACTCCGATGTCGGCGGGTGGCTCCCAAATTACGAGGCGGCTTGTGGCGCCTGCTGAGGAGTTGATTCAATTGATCCTGCAATGCTGCCAGCTTTCCTTCAAAATGTTCAGTCATCTGTACGAACCGGTCCTCACGCTCGGCCTTAGATCTCTTCCTACTCTTGTACGTGCAGTAGTCGTCTGCGAATCCATGACTCCATGGTACGGTAACCCCAAGACCTCGCGTGCGTTAGGGTGTTCCTTGTTTCCCGTGTAGAGAGTATATCCTTCTCCCTGTCTACATGGAAGGAGCCTTGGGAAGTTTGAGCAGACAATTCACGCTGCAAGAAGTCATCATGTTATTATAGATACTATGAAGTTATATATGGAGTTATTAACTAGGTAGTTCGACATACTTACCAAACGTTGAGACACTTCCTCGTCTGCCGGGTTTGTGAAAGAGATGTTTCTGAAGACGAGACTTTTGCCTCGCTTTTAACCGGGCTAGGGAACGCGGTGCGTGACATCGGAAGCGCGTTGTCCTCCGCCGCCCATTCATCATATTTTCCTGCGTATCCAGCGGTGCGAGTGCAATGCGGATGAGTGTTTCGTGTGCGAGAGCTTTGTGTGTCGCACTTTGCTCGTTAAATTCAGCGTCGTCTTCATAGCAACAAAGGCGTGCCATGTTTCTGCGTCAAGAATCCATTACTTGAAGGCGTCGACCGTGTTCACGTGCCGTGACAAGAATGCTCTTGAGCGACCTCCACGATTTATCGATCGTGAGCATCGCCGTCGTTCCACGCGTGCCATGTGCGCTACGGGATAGTGAACTTTTGTAATAGTTACGTCACACGCGCTCTCGCTTCTTTCGTCCGATCCTTCCACCTTGGTGTGGTGATGGGGACCGTTTCCTTGCAAGTATCCGCACATGGTCCGGAATCTCGCCACGAGCTCTTGGGACGCAGAGGGACCCCAAGCGACTAACCTCCGTGATGACCGGTCGGCCCAGGCATCTTCGATTCTCCTCGCCATCTCGCTTCGTGTCATTGTCGTGCGGCGTCGGCAGTGGGGAAGATGGTGCCTCGCAATCTGCGGCGTCGGCGGCGGGAAGATGGTGCCTCTGCCATCTCGCTTACTTGCTATCTATATAATTAGTTTGAGATATATTACTACCGGGCAGGGCGAGGTTAAGCACATCAAGAAAACAAACCGATTGATACCAAAAGATGTGGTGAGCATTCTTTTCTTATTAATGCAAACAATGGAATGATCTAGTGTAATAACTCAACAGCTGACCCTAAAGCAATGTTCAACAACTAGATGCTTTGCAAGCAGACAACAAAGAGGTCACCTATTGATAAAAATTCAACACTGCGACACCACATTGCTTCCTAACGACATGATTTCTCCATGAAAACAATTAATATTAATGTATGGGCACAATGTTGCATCCTCAAATGAGCATAATTGGCGACTAAACACATAAGCTATTACAGAAAGATCACGAGCAATTGCAGTTAAATGAACCTCAAAGATCACATACAATTGCGGTTAAGATGCCATGGCAATCAAAGCGAACCCTCAAATGCATTTTTGTCGACAAATTGCTCCCGGTTGACAAATTGCATAAGACATAGTCTTTGCAATCTTAGTCCTCATCAAAATCTCTTCACCAATCAATTTAGATAATTACAAAATAGATCTTGAGCTCAAAATACAACACATAAAGCATTCTATAAACAGAACATCTAATCATATATCTTCAGAATAATTCACAAATTTATATCAACAATAAGCCTAATTGACAGATTGAGAATAAAAATATGCTTAAGCTCAAGTCCTATTTCTAATCATCTATTTGATTTCAGATTTCGGCTATCATCACAGAAAACATACAAGTGTATCTTAATTCCGCTATAACTGCAAAACAAAGAGTACAAGAGCTCAAGTCTGTTTGTAAATATCTATATGATTTGATTTTGACTACATCACGAGCATCAACAAGGCATCATCGAACCCATCACGAGCATCAAACCCATCACGAGCATCAACGAGAGATCATCACAGAGCATGAACAAGGCATCATCGAACCATCACGAGCATCAACAGAGCCCATCACGAGCATCAACAAGGCATGATCGGAACCCATCACAGAGCAAGGGAGGTGCGAGGAGAGGAGGTGACGAGTAAGAGCACAACCTAGTGTCGGTCGCGAGGTCGGACCCATCAGAGCCCATCACGAGCATCAGCAGAACCCATCAGAGCAAGGGAGGTGCGAGGGAGAGGAGGTGACAGTAAGAGCACAACCTAGTGTCGGTCGCCGAGGTCGGGCGGCGGTGTCGGGGCGCCGGTGTGGGCGCCGAGGTCGGGCGTCGGTCGGGGTGCCAAGGTCGGGGCGGCAGCGCGAGGTCGGGAGCGGCGGTGTCGAGGTCGAGGCGGCGGTGAGCAGGAGCCCTAGAGGAGGCAAAGGAGCGCGCGATAAACTCGAAGTGCGGGAGAGGAAGGGACGAGTGAGAAAACCTAGCGGTTTCCACCTTATAAGAGGCTATCACGACGGTTATTTAATAAAACCGTCTTTGATAGGTAATCATAAACGGCTCTATCTAATAACCGTTTGATATCGTTCCATATCACGACGGCCTTATTTAAACCGAAGCGTGTTGTAGGATATCACGAGCGGTTTGTGTCTAGAAATGCTGTGTTGTGGGATATCTGAGCGGTTCTTAAATACAACAAATCGAGATAATCTCATATCACTGACGGTTCTATATTAGAATCGTGATTCATTATCACGACGGTTATATAATAGAACCGTCTCGTGATAGCTCCGCACAATTATCAATTACAATGAACACGGTGACAATGAACATCAATATCCACATATATGAGAGATGACAAAACACGGTGACAAGTATATATGAAGACAAGCTCATAACACATTTTACTTCAAAAACCAATTGTCGGTTCGATGAGCGTCCACATTGACATCAATATCAAAATATATGAGAGATTACAAGTCCATAACACATGATGTTATAGAATAAATTAATTACAATGGATTAAAATCTTAATGAAAATATAGCCCTTCATGATGATCGCGCGCATATAGCTAGCTTCCTCATTTGGGTTCTTCGTCGAGCGATGCCATCTCGAAGGAGGCAACTCGTCAAATTGATTGTATTCTTCCTCGTCCACTACATTCTCAACTCCGACAATCCTTCTTTTCCATGAAGAACTACGTGGCGTTTCTTATTTGCCGGTCGGTTACATAGAATACTTGAACAACTTGATTAGCGATCACGAATGGTTCGTCTTTGTATCCGACACGTTCAAGGTCCACGGTAGTGACGCCGCATTTGTCAACCTTCACCGTGGGAGATGGACCCAACGGCACCGAAATAGGGGATCTTGAAAAGCACGAGTCGAGCTTCCATATCTCCTCTATTTGCCCATAGTACGAGCTCCTCGACCCATCGGTCATCGAATGCATCTATCGTACACGCCGTACGGATCGTGCTCTTCCTATCCCGAGTCGTCATTATAAAATGTGTACCCATTTATGTCATATCCTTGCCATGTGACAATTGTAAATTGTGGCCCTTGTGCCAACCATAGCAATGTATCATCACTTGATGACCTCCCGGTGATTCGCACCTTTAACCATCCGTTGAACCAAGCGATTGTGCTCTCTCATGATCCAAACCTCCGACCGGTTTGGATTACGTTGGCGTACCATGTCTTTGTGCTCGTCGATGTACGGGACACTTGGTCATGTGTTGCAAGACCATGAAATGGGCTTGGCGTATGTATCGGATCGGAGTGATTGATTTCCTTCCGATGGTCCCGATACCATCAAGTCTCCTCATGACGAAAGAGGCACACCTATCGGATCCACGAGCCATATAGTCGGCGCAGAACTCAATGACCTCTTCCGTTGCATAACCTTCGATGATGCGCCTCCGGTCGAGATTGATTCCGTCACGTAGGACTTGAGAATTCCATGTACCTCTCGAGCGGGTACATATAACGAGGAACACAGGCGCATATCTTTATCTCTTTCACAAGGTGAACAATGAGATGGACCATGATATCGAAAAATGACGGAGGAAATACATCTCAAGATGACATAGAGTCGTCACCACCTCGGCTGTAGAGCATCTAGTCCTTGGGATCGATGACCTTCGAGCAATTGAGTTGAAGAAATAACACGACCTCAAGATTGCTACTCGGACCTTGTTGACAAGATACTCCTAATTGCAACAGAAGCATTTGTGTCATCGGCACATGACAATCATGCGACTTCATACCAATTAATTTCAAATCTTGTATAGAAACAAGTTTCTTAATGTTAGCGAGTAACAGACAGGACTTTCACACCATGCAAGCTCGCACGATTCATATCTCTCGGCCTTGCACGCAGTGTAGCAAGTCGGTGGGAGAATACGTTAAATCTGTATCGGTCTCTTGCGGTGCTAACTCGGTCCTTATGTTCATATCGACCAAGTCTCTCCGTGCGTTAACACCATCCTTTGTTTTGCCACTAATGTTGAAGAAGAGACCAATCAAGCTATCACATACATTCTTCTCCACATGCATGGCGTCGATGCGATGGCGAACTTCTAAGTGCTCCCAATAAGGCAAGTCCCAAAATTGACCGCTTCTTCGGATGTTCTTCCGACGGGTTCTTAATTGACGTCCTTCCCAAGCACAACATCGATATCCTTAACCATATCATAGACATCTTTCCTCTAAAGCCCTTGAGCTGAACCGTCCTCCTTATTTCCGTCGAATTGTTTCTTCATCTTCCGGTATGGGTGACTCACAGGAAGGAACCTACGGTGACGCGATACACGTTTTGCGTGAGTTGTTTAGCCATATACTCTGTAGCATCTAAGCGGTGCGGACAAGCTTTGGCTCCTTTTGTCCAAGCCCGACGGAGTTACCGAGCGGGGAAAATCATTGATGGTGCGAGAACAACATGGCGTGTAAAGTGAAGTTCTCTCGTTGTACGCATCCCATACCTGTACCCTTCGTTCCATAGTGTCACAAGATCTTCCAGCAATGGTGCTAGGTACACATCAATATCATTCCTGGTTGTTTCGCCCTTGGATAAGTAGTGACATCAAAATGTACTTCCGCTTCATACACGACCAAGGAGGAAGGTTGTACATGCATAGATTCACGAGCCAGTGCTATGTCATTGCTCATGTTACCGAAAGGATTCATTCCATCAGACTCAACCCTAACCTTATGTTCCTTGGTTGCGACCGAACTCTTGAACCTCCGATCGAAGTTTCTCCATCGAGCGTAATCGGCAGGTGTCTTAGCTTTCCATCTTTCTTACGGTCCTCTGAGTGCCAACGCACCAATCTTGCCTCTTTTGAGTTCGCAAATAAGCGCTTCAAACGTGGGATCACGAGTGATACCACAACATCTTAGCAGGAGGTCCTTGCTTCAACCTAGCATGATTCGATGCTTGTATCGGGATGCTTTGCACACGGACATACATGCATGTTCGCATACTCTTTACGATAGAGGATACAATCGTTCGGACATGCATGTATTCTTTCTACTTCCATTCCCAATGGACAAAGAACCTTCTTTGCTTGGTAGGTGGTGTTGGGCAACACGTTTCCCTCCGGAAGAATGTCCGCTAGGAGACCTAACAACGCCGTGAAACTCTTATCAGACCAACCATTGCTTGCTTTTAATTTAAGCAGTTCAATCACGGTTGACAACCTTGTATATTCCGGCTTGCAGCTAGGGAACAAAGGTCTCACCGAGTCCTTCATTAAGCGCTCGAATTTACAAAACTCTCTCTCACTGTAGTTCTCTCGCATCGCGTAGCATCTGATCCAGATTGTCATCGTGTGACCTATCCTCATCAAAAGCACGATCTACATCCGCATATCGTTGACTTCCTCGGCGATGTCGTTATTACTAACTTCTGTCGCTCTTCACCGTGAGTGGTCCAACATGTATACCCTTTTTTGAAACCCCTTCGAATCAAGTGTGCTTCTATCTGCACCGGGTTGGTAAACATCTTCAGATTATCGCAATCAATGCATGGACAGTACATCTATTTTATCCCTTTTTTCAATATATCCTGCTCGGCGGCTCTTCTAAAAGCAACCACGCCATTAATGTACTCTTGACTCACACGGTTCACACCATACATCAGTTTGGTGCATCTACGCTACACATGTAACAAAATATATAGTGTCAAATTAGATTAATAAAATCTCTCTCAACCGCTCTCTCTCTCCATTTCCTTCCCCTCACGAACTTTAATATTATTCCAACTACCAAATGAAAAATATTATTCTATTCCCTTACATCGGATACAAAATTTTACTCCCACTTCGACTCTTATACACGCGATGCTTAGCATATTCTACCATATCTCAATTGGGTTATAAAGAATGTTACCTCGGAGCTCACGACGAAAATACCAAATCGATCTATTCGATTGTCTCCCTCCCTTTCTCCTCTCCTTCTCCTCCCTTTCTCCTCTCTTTCTCTTCTCCTTCCCTTTCTCCTCTCCTTCTCCCTCCCTTTCTCCTCTCCTTCTCCTCCCCTCTCTCTCTGCCGTGCGCAGATGGGTTTTTATCTGGTGGCGGCTCAAATGGGAATGGGCGGGCGTACTCAAGGTATTTATAGCGAGAATATCACGAGCGGTTCAAAATATGAACATGCGTGATAGGCATATATCATGACGGTTTATAAATAAAACCGTCGTGATATGTCACGACAGTGCTCTTTATCAACCGCTCTGTGATACGGAGAGATTATCACGAGCGGTTTATATACAAAACCGTCAGTGACCTATCTGACGGCTCTATTAATAAACCGTCAGGATTATCATGACGGTTTATGTACGTAACGTGCGGGAAATATCACAGGTGGCTCTATTTATAAACCGTCTGTGATATGGGGGATTATCACAGACGGTTCATAAATAGAGTCATCGTGATATTTCGCGACGTTCGCTCGTATATAAACCGTCTGTGATAATCATATATCACAGACGGTTACTAGTAAGAACCGTCTGTGATAGGCCGGCAAAGCAAATGCTGCGCCCAACAGACCCAACACAAACGGATTCAAATTAACCCGTCTGTGATGGGGTGTCTTCTATAGCCTGTTTTGTAGTAGTGACATGGCTAAGCAAACCCGAACAATATAATTTCACACATCCTATCATAAGCAGTTCAGTACTGGAATAATTCATGGATAGCCACAACGATAAGATAATAGGGTGTGTAACTATTCATCACAAAAATAGCGACATTACCAAAATAGCATGCAAGCAATTATCATTGCATCTATCCTAACAAAACTGGGATCAAATATGATGCAAAAAGAAAGTTCAAAGGATGCTTGCCTTGCTGGTAGAGTAATTGTTCACTCTCGGTGGCGTAGGAATCAATGTCAATAGGCTCGGAATCTAGATAAATACAATACCGAATAAACATCGAGAAATACCACAAAATTCAAAATGCTCAAAAATACATGATTTTTCTACAATAGCTAAGTCATGATTTTAGATGATTTTTGGTGAAAGAATTATTTCATTTTGATTTAGTATGTGAAAGTTATGGTGGTTTGAATTTCAGATTTCAATATGCCCCTACTTAAGCAATTTAATTATGAGGTAAAATTTTGTAGAGCAGTGGTAAGTACATGGATTACATGGATAAATAGGCAATATTATTACAATTTTAAAACAGTTGAGTTTGCTCCAATTGGAGTTTTCATGATTTAGTTATTGATTTCTAAAGTTATCAACATTAATAATGCAAAAATAATGCCCTTATGGATCATTTCCCTCAAACTATAGTTTATGTGATAGAGGTAAGTTTGAAACCATTTTTATAATCAATTTCATTTGAAATAGAAATTATCAACACTGATTTCACTGTTTTTGGAGTTTCCAAGAATTACTTATGAATTTTTGAAGTTATCAGCCTTTTTCTATTGTAAAAATAATAGTGTTAATGGCTCATTTTCCAAAATAATGCTCTCTGTTATAGAGACATGGTTGAAACTAATTTTAATATAAAGTTCATTAAATATGAAAATTATCAGAAGTGGTTTCACTTATTTTGGAGTTGAGATGAATTAGTTATGTATTTTCAAAGGTATACATATTTTAGAGTACACTGATAATTTGTTTTCGGATTTTCCAAATGTGAGGCCTCCCGGGATCGGATCCGTTTCAAGCTAAGTAATTACGCTAAAAACCGCAATACTTAACGTGAGACGAAAACGATTCCAAATGCCCGGATATGTGTCTCATGTTAGCTCCCAAGGATCAGTGGCTAACATGCACATATCCTAATACAACATTGTAATCACATCCATACACAATCGTATAAGAGAATAAAAACTTTGATACATTTTCAACATATAGGACCTTATGGTCCAAATTTTACAAATGAGGGCCAATCGGCCAATCTAAATAACAATAACACAAATAAATCGCAGCGGAAGATAAATTTAAAGTAAATAGGGAATAACCGAGTTGGCATGCCCATAATCCCACAAGCAACCAACTGGAGTTAAAGCCGTTGCGCCTGCCGTCCTTACCTGATCAAATAGACACTTTTCAAATACAAAGTTGTACTCGCGAGACTTTTCAAGAAAAATAAAGATGCAAGTAAGTATCAACGGAAGGCCACTATACTAGTCAATTTTTCAGCATCAAGCGTTTTGCATAAGAATGAAAGATTCTAACTTGCCATTTGTAAAATATTTAGAAAACATTTTATAGTAGTAAGTAATGATCAACAATGGTACATTCTCCAAATATAATCAACACACGAACATCTCATTCGTGGCACAATTCATTCATCAACAAACATTAACGCGCGAACTACGCGTTTGAGATAACATCTCAGTTCTGAACAAACTAACATAAAGACAAAACATTACCAACCATAGCCCAAACTTAAGTTCCCAAAAGCTAACTGTGCCTGCTTTCCCACAAGTGTTGTCCATAACCTAGGATAAGGCTATTCGAATAGATTTAGTTACTCTGCAGAGTTGTACAGCTTTACCCACATGATGTACATTCCTCATAATGTCGGCCAATGCACTCTTCCTTAGGAGTGTGACTGAGGTAGCATAACGAGACCGTTACAATGTCATGTCCTAACTATCAAACCACCTGAGGAACAGAAACCCAATGGGAGTCAAACAAGCCTCCTAACCACAGGTGAACCTCGTTACGTAAGTAAGTCCCTATCCAACAAGAGACCCTTAAGAGCAAGTAAGGCGATCCTTAACATGCCCCCGCCAGATTGACAAGAGAACAATTACAAATAACAATAACAATTGCCAACCTGATTGTGATCTAATAGCTAACACACAACAAATTAGTTAGCCAAGCCTTCGCCATTATCCCGGCGTGTGGTTGCACGTAAGACTTGGTTCATCACACCACAAACCGGTCCTTAAGCACTCAGACGGGGCTACATGAATCCGGGACCACCCCTTCATCACCCTATCACCCGTCCAAGTCCAACACACAACAACAACAACTTTCCAACAAGTCACAATAACCAGATTCGAAGATCCGGAAACAATCCTCAATATCAATATAATTCAATCCATATAATCCTCAAATTTTATTAAGATTCAATTCAATCCATCGGCCGATGGACTAGCTCCATCAACCGCTTTCGGCTACAACTACTAGCATGGCTAAGCATCGTTCTACAAACTAGCAAACAACCCATATAACATATATCCTTAATCATTCAAGGTAAAAAGGGTAATCAACATTCAAATGAGGGCTAATGCAACAATTAGGAGATTAACTACTTCTACCCATAAATATATACTTCAAAATAGCATGCAATTGCGATAATAAAACTCACACAAAACTTTTAAAAACCACTGGGAGCAATATGATCAAGAGGAGGGTGCTCGCACCTTTGCTGTATCACTTATTCAACATCAGGTTACACTCATGAATACGTCTGGATCGCCGAAAATCTATCGAAAGAACGATATTGCAATGAACACCAAATAAGCCAAAAATTCAAAATACTCCAAAATGCATGAAATTTACACAGTGGGTAGGTCATGATTTTATATAAATTTAGGTGAAAGAATTATTCCATTTGGATTTAGTATGTGAAAGTTATGGTGGTTTGAATCTCAAATTTCTAAAAAAATCAAATTTAAATAAAATCTGTTACTGTTCATCTGAATTAAATTCTTTGGTGAAAATTTGCATAATAGTGGTGGGGATAAGGATTGCATGGTTGGAAATATAATAAAAAGTTATGTTCAATAAAAATTGAATCACCCCATTTGGAGTTCAAATGAATTTTCTATGAATTTTTGAAGTTAATTCAATTTCTAGTGTAAAAATAATTATTTTCTGAATTTTTCTAATGCATTTAATACTTTTATACTCATTCTAACCTAGAATCTGCCATTACAAATGGGACCTACATATTTTCTTTTCTTTTCCATTTAATTCCTCAAGAAAAACATCTATCGACAAATCTAGTCTTCTCATAATCATTTACTTAACCGATTCTCCGGTGTTGAATCCAATCACATACATAACACTTTCCGATCATATTCTCATATCTTGATCTAAATCCCGTACTAACCTCCACTAAGGCATAATCAAGGTAGTCAATCCAACAAATAACTCCCAGACTCATAAACTTTCATCTACACAATCCATCCAGTAGTTGTAAGAAATCTACCAAGTGATAAGCATATGACCAAGACTAAATCTATCAATCATTCTCCGATATACTATATAAACTAATACGAACTATCTAGCTCTACTAGTCTTGCCTCGGCAAATCACATTCGCATACACCCAATTTTCCACCGATCGAGGTTTAATTGACTAACCGACACCTAATGAGCTTTACAATATGAATTCACATCCGATATTTAAAAGCTCACTAATCAATCAACTCATATATACATCACCGAAATCGCCATGTACGACATCTACCAATCCAATCACATGTGTGCCTCTACGATCGACTAATAATCATTTAGCTATCAATCCAATAGAGATTACATTTCCATCAATTCGGCACATATGGCTTATCTATTGATTACATAGCAATCCAATTACTTATCCGCAAGCAAATAATTTATTGCTACCTCCTTCCAATTCTAGCATAAATGACTCACAAAGCTATTACTAAAATCTTGCTATCATTTTGCTCATGATTAATTAACTCATCCACTTCAATCTCTATTTTTCCATTGAATAACATCACAAGAGCTATCCACCAAGTAATAATTTATAAACCCCTTATGCGTTCTATCTCCAAAAATTACTAATCCAATGTGAGGGAAAATCTTCAATTAATGTGTTATCCAAAGATTACCACTAACCTCCATGCAACCTCAAAATAAAATCATCCGGTCGAATACTCCAATAATACATTTATCCTAGCATCCATCCATCAACAAAATACATAATCCGCTACAATGGTCTAGTTATTCGCATCCACAATATTTCATCACATAATCACACCTACGCACAAATACGACCAACCGAAGAATTTTACCGGTCTTAAGTTACCAAATAATTTTTTATAATTAAACGTGCATAAATAGATGCTATGCTCATGACTAATATGCAACATGCACGACTAATATTATAGCGCGGTATCAAAAATAACACTAAAGATTTTTACCACGGCACTAGGCGTGCAAATCATCACCGGGCGTCGTCTTCTCGGGTCCACGTCCGTCGTAGTTGTCGCCGAGCTCATCCGCGTCCGCCGTAGTCGTTGCCGAGTTCATCCGCGTCCGCTCGGCCTATCGTTCATGTCCGCCGTCCTCCTTGCTGCTCTGTTGAAATAATCTTGTCATACTAAATATGTTCAAAGTGTGCTTACATGGCATTGAGACCTTGCATGTCAAGTATTAAACGTGTAGTTTGAGTTGTGCATGGTAGGAGTCAAATGGTTTGGTACGTGTGATTAGTGTAGCATTAAAGGTAGGAGAAGCTGCATGCAAGGAATGAGTCTTTGTCTGGTGAGTGATTATGGCGCAAGAACCGGTCTAGTTCTGTTAGTAGGCCGAGTGTGGAGTGCATGCGTGAGTTATGTGTATTTAAGTACATGTATTGAGTCTTTGATTGATTAGTGGAGAGAAAAATTGTAGTTCAAGAAAAGGCAGTGCGTGTTTGTGTTCTACTGATCTTTGTTATCAGCCCATTGTCAAGGACTAGTGTGTGTGTCTTTGTGTGAGAAAACCAACTCGTGAGTGAAAAAAAAATACAGTGTGTGATTTTCTAGTATGAAGACATAGTGAAGGTGTGGGTGTGAGCGAAGCACATGGAGTTGAGTTATTCAAATCCAACATGCTCTCCCTCGACGCCGCTCTTGGTTCCTGCTCTCGTACCGCTGCATGCACGCCCCGGCCTCGCGCTGGCCACTGCTGCGCCACGGGCCTCGTCGGCACCAGCTCGGCCCTTGGCCTGCCCCGCTGGCCACCTCCAGGCAGCAGCACCGCGCCGCGCCGCATGTATGGCTTCGGCCGCGTCGACGTCGCGCCCTCGGCCACCTCCTTGCCGATGTCGCGCCACAAGCGCTGCTGCCATGTGCTAGGCCGCCGCCGTCGCGTCGGCACCCCAGCGTCGTACAAGACGGCGCTCCTCCATGCCGCTGCTACCTACGCCTGCTGCCTTGCCGCTGCATCACCAACCAGCGCCTTGATGCCGCTCTCTGGTGCCGGCCGTGCTCCAGGCCGCTACATGCGTCATAGCCACAAAGGCCATGAACAGCTCACTGCCTCCTCCCAACTGAAATGGTTTGGCTGCCCTCTGCCACTTCTTCTTCCCTCTTGAAAAAATCATTCAAACGGCCATGCATGCACAAATAAATTCCAGAAATGGCATGCCTACGCGATGATGAACTCAGTGGTATGACATTCATCGCATGATTTCTGGTTTTTGGTAAAGATTGTGAGGAGGGAAGTGGAATGAAGTTGTTGTGCTCATGGTTGAGAAAAGGCAACCGAACTGGTTTTGTTTGGGGATGAGATGATGGCGTGAGAGGAGAGATGAAGTGGGGTGGTTGCTCTGTTTACTAGGCATTAAAGAAATGGGGTGGAGATGACAATGGACAGCAAGGTGTTCGGTTGAGAAGAAAAAGGGCAGTGTGGGTGAATAGGGTTCGGCTGGGCAAAACAATAGGGAGAACAGTGGAGTTAAAAGCATTGTATTTCTTCCTCATTTTTCCAACCTGCCCATAGACCTTGCATGTGGGATATGCGTTGTCTGATTCTTGATTTTTGGTGGTGATTACAAGGAGAGAAGTTGGGAAAAAGAATGGACACACAGGCGTCTCGCCTGCGGTCGGTCAGACTAGAACAGAGCAACGGTACTAATACATGCATCATGGTTTTTTGAAATGCATGTGAAAACAAGAAACAAAATAATTTAATTTTAATGCATTCTCTCAAACAAGTCGATTTAATATTATTTAATAATATTATTATTATGCAACTTTTAAATAACTCGATTTAACTTAGAATGCAACCTTTTAATTAATTTGATTTGGCTTTAAAAGCAATCTTTTTACTTAAACACGAAATTTTTTTAAAACAGAGTCAAAAATTTATTAGATCGCCAACTTGAATACTAACATCCCGATTTTGAAAATTGGGGTGTTACACCAAAGTATTTACTCCTTTTCTCACCGAGGCTCAGCTAGCCACGGGGAATGACGAGTGGGACCAAGGTCAAGATTTTGACCCAGTCAACATTGACTCGGTCTCGGCCGCATTAGGCTGAAAGCGTATTCCAAGAAATACGTTTCTCAAACCTCTAAACGTAAGACTGCTTTAAGCATTCAAGGAATACATTTTCCTTTTTGCGAAAACGTACTCTAAGAACTACGCATCCACTTAAACTATACTAGGGCCCACAAGTCAGAGACTCCTTACTATATAACTACAACTATTAGCGCTAACTAATTCGACAAAGCTCCCTGTTTTCGGCCGTAACCATCCGACAACAGGAAACGGTGCGGCCACGGCGTTGCCGTGCTTGCCGGCGACGAGGGAAGGCCAGAGAGTGCAAGGCCCTAGCGAAAACGGAAAGGCAATAGCAAGGACTACCTTCCGGTGGCGATTTTGCCGGCGAAGAGGCACGGTGGCGCGCCGGCGGCGGAGTTGAGCGGAGGAGATGAATACGGTGCCGAGAGATCTCGAGGCAGAAACTACTCCGAGGCAAATGGGTGCTAGATCCAGACTCCTGGGGTTCAAATAATGCTGAGGTAGAGGCACGGGGACCAAGGGTCTTCGTTTTCAGCTCCGGCGGCAAAAACCAGCGGCGGCGAGGAGGAGGTCACCGTGGCGGGAACGTTCTGGGGATAAAGAAAATCAATGTAAGGTGGGAACAGAACCAGGACATCCAGGAGATGGTCCCAGAGGGTTGAGTCGACGGGAAACTCACCGTGCCGTCGTCGGGGAAGAAGACGAGCTCTCACGGCTGTGGATTTGAAAACCAGAAATCACAGAGCTCCTGTGCATTATCCGACAAATAAGCTGAGGGGTTTTACTCCTTACAATCTAGCACACGAAATGACGCTCAAGAAATGGGGAGGATCTCACCGGAGACGAAGATGACACAGGGGTGTCCTTCGGAGCGTGCTCTGGAGCTTCCAATGGCACCACTGTGGCTCGGGAGCTACAAAAGGAATCAAAGTCCAAGATCAGCAAAATGGAACTGGCATGGATCAGAGAGATGAGGGGAACCACGCGGAGGAAGTTCACCTGTGAAGAGAGCAAGAACAAGCCTCTCTTTCCTTAGACCCGAGAGGAAAGATGAGGAAGAAGGAAGCATTCAGGGGCGACTTAAGCAAGGCAAAGGGACGGAGTAGAGGCGGCGTTACTTGCCGAAGCTCCAGGGATGGTCAATTGGGGCGGTGGATTGACGACGTGACGAAGCTTCAACGGCTAGGAGCAGAAGGGCGCAGCCGCGTGGCGAGCGTGCTCTGAGGAGCGCCTGCCCAAGGAGGAAGATAGGCCTGACAGGTGGGCCCGCAGCGATAGCGACTCAAGATGCTGAGGCAAGTCATCGCTACGTGGCTGAATGCAGTCTGTTAGATCAAGATCGGGTGGATGAGATCGTTGCGTGCTGTTTTGAACTACCCCAACTGTGGCGAGATCTGGATCGTCGATCTCAGATCCAAGGGTCCGCATGCGTCGGTGCATTTAGGCGGTCGGGCTGAGTCGGCTCGCCGAGTCGGACTCGAGCCCGGGGAATAGTGCGGTTGGTTTGGGTCCAGGGTTTTGACCAGGATTTAAATTGTTTTCCCTACTTTGACCAGTGGCTTAAAAATAGAAATAAATTTCCTAAAAATGTGAAATAAATCACAGGGGTTCTTGGGTATGTCTAGTGTCCATAAAAATTATTAAACCCTACTATTTATGGTATATTTTGTAATATATAAATTCAAACTTAGGCTAGGTCTTTTAATAGTATTTGAATTTTCTCGGGTCCAAACCAGTCCCAAAAATTTGGAAAAAATTATATTAATTCATGATAATTAATATAGTATTTGAATAAATTATTTCCAGAGGATTTTCAGTAGAATTTATTTCAGTTTTTAGTTTGGAGGTCAATTTGAAGTGTATGTTTCAATTGTATTTTGAGATTTTCCAAGTACAATATTGAAATAAAAAGTTTCAAAACATGGTGCATGCTAATGAGATGCATAATAAGCTCTTTATTAATTTGGGGATGTGACAGTATCTGTGCAAGCTCAAGAAAGCTTTGTACGGTTTGAAGCAAGCTCCCCGTGCATGGTATTCTCGATTGAGCTCCAAACTGCAGGATCTGGGTTTTATTGCTTCCAAGGATGACACATCATAGTTTATCTAAAATCATTCCAAGCTGACTCTCTTCATGCTTATCTATGTTGATGATTCATTGTGGCCAGTTCGTTTGCATCTACAACCGACAACTAGCTTGCTTCTCCAACTGCGTGCAAGCTGAGTTTGCCATCAAGGATCTTGGGGATCTCCATTAGTTTCTTGGCATTGAGGTAAAGAAATCGCCAGGGGATTATTCTATCTCAACAAAAATACATTAGTGATTTACTTCAGCGGGCTAATATGGTAAACTGTAAACCTGTGACAACGCCAATGTCAGCCACAGAGAAGCTTACCAAGGATAGTGGATAGTTACTCTCTACAGAGGAAAGCACAAAATATAGAACTCTTGTTGGTGCCCTTCAGTATCTGACACTCACACGACCTGACATTGCCTTTTCTGTCAATCGTGTTTGTCAATTTCTACATTCACCTACAACAGAACACTTTTCAGCAGTTAAGAGGATAATTCATTATGTCAAGGCCACAACTAGCACAGGATTGGCCATGCGCAAGTCCACATCAACGTTGGTTAGCACCTTCTTAGATGCTGATTGGGCCGGCTGTAGTGATGATAGAAGGTCTACAGGCGGGTTTGCAGTCTTCTTTGGTTCGAACCTGATTTCATGGAGTTCCAGAAAACAGGCAACAGTGGTAAGATTCAGCACAGAGTCCGAATACAAGGCCTGAGCAAATAGCACAACAGAAACAATTTGGGTTCAGTCACTTCTTAGAGAACTTGGTATTTTCTAAGCAAGATCACCAGTTCTTTGGTATGATAACTTAGGTGCAATCTACTTATCAACAAACCCAGTATTTCATGCCTGTACAAAGCATGTAGAAGTTGACTTCCACTTTGTACGAGGGCGTGTGGTAGCTAAGGCTCTAGAGATTCGATTCATCTCATCAAAGGATCAAACTGCAGATGTATTTACAAAACCACTGGTGCTATACGGAACAATCTCAACCTTATGGCTACCGGATAAGATTGATGGGGAATGTTGAAATAGTTAACTTGTCTATACATAGAAATCAATCACCAGTGATTGATGGTGATTGATAGTGATTGATGTTATGTATTCCAGCCATTAATGGCTTGTGTAATCACGGTGTGTACAGATATAAAACAGAAGCTACAGGCCACGGTTTGAGTGTGCCGACCCAATCCTTCTTCGGTATTCTTGTACATTTATATACCGAACCATCGAGGGAGAATTCCATGGGTGCATCCTCACCTGGCACATCGCCACCGATGTTTTCCTCGGCAGCCGCAAGCAAGCCAAGGGCGAATGCGACGCCACTTGTGAACGCGGTCCGGACGCTGTCCAACTACATGATGTTCCTCCTCGTGGTACACCCCTATATGCTACCAGGCCTTGTCCTCCAAAGCCTGTATGAGCAAACCTGCGATGGCTTGGTCAAGCTATGGCGTCGTCACGCCTCAAGCTCAACTGACACCGACCACCAAGCATCTTACAACCGGAACTCCAATCATTACTGCAGCTGGAACTTCATCTATATGCTGAAGAATATTTTCCAGCCTGATGACCCAAATTCTTCCAGGCTCTTGCAGAGAGAGGTGCTTGCCAGGATCCTGCTCGACAAGAAGGTCCACTTCAAGAGTGGCGACATGAACTCCGCCACCGCTGACTCGCTGAATGAAGACTCCGTTCGCCGTCCTGGTCTTACTCTTGCAATTCAGCTTGCCGATCATTTGCTCAGCAAGGAGATGGACGTGCCGGACTTTTTGGAAGTGATCCTTGGAGTGTGGGTGGAGATGCTCTGCTACGCGGCCAACCGATGCAGCTGGGATTCCCATGCCAGGTAGCTCGGTGGCGGCGGCGAGTTGACGACCGTCGTGTGGCTTCTCACAGAACACACCGGCCTTTTTCCCATCGACGAATCTCGCAGTAGTGCTTTGCTGGATTAAGTTTCATGTTGATGTATGCCTTACGAAATAAGCTGGTATATGTTGACTAGAGTGGTTCATTTCCTTCACTTTTTTTGTACATACTTACACACACGCAGGGGGGAGGAGTCGACAACTCTTTTTCTTTTCTTCCCTTTTTGTAGATCAAGAAAGAGAGGCAATTAATTTCCGCAGATGAGAGAGGGGACTGGAGAATGCTAGAGGTGAGAAACGATAAGATCAGGATAAAATTGGCACTGTAGTCTTTTTTCCAGACCGGATACTGGACCCCCCTGATTTCATTACTGAAATTAACCAAAGTAACCGTAAGGTTTGAACACAAAATTAAATTACTGGACAAATGAATGTTGGAACTAAAAATTGTTGGGATACAAGTATGTCACATCCCCAAATCAATAAAGAGATTTATTATGCATCTTATTAGCATGCATCATGTTTTGAAACTTTTTATTTCAATATTGCACTTGAAAAATCTCAAAATACAATTGAAACATACACTTCAAATTGACCTCCAAACTAAAAACCGAAATAAATGCTACTCCCTCCGTTTTTAAATACATGACGTTTGACCAAGCTTGTAGTCAAACTTATCTAACTTTGACTAATAATATATGAAAAACTATTTAGATTGATCATGAGTGAATAGTAGCATTAGATTTGTCATGATAAATATTTTCATAATATAATAATTTTATAATTTTTTACTAACAAAATCATATGAAAAGTAATGGTCAAAGTTATATAAGTTTGACTGTACGTTTGGTCAAATGTTATGTATTTAAAAACGGAGGGAGTACTAAATATCCTCTGGAAATAATTTATTCAAATACTATATTAATTATCATGAATTAATATAATTTTTCCCAAATTTTTGGGACTGGTTTGAACCCTAAGAAAATTCAAACATCCTTAAAGTACCTAGCCTAAGTTTGAATTTATATATCACAAAATATATCATGAACAGTAGGGTTCAATAATTTTTTATGGACACTAGGTTATCCCAGGAACCCCCACAAATTATTTCATGATTTTAGGAAATTTATTTCTATTTTTAAGCCCTTGGTCAAAGTGGAGAAACTATTTAAATCTCAGTCAAACTCCGACCTAACCAGGTTACTGTTCCTCGGGCTCAAGTCGGACTCGGCAAACTGATTCAGCCCGACTGCCTAAACGCACCGAAGCATGCGGACCCTTGGATCTCAGATCGACGGTCCAGATCTCGCCACTGTTGGGCAGTTCAAAACAACGCCTTAAATCTCATCCGTCCATTCACCATCTAACGGTCCCGATTAAAGCCCTCTTTCGCACCAAGCCACAGCTCCCTGTGCCACCGACCGGTAGGGCCCACCGGTCAGGGGCGTCTTCAACCTCGGGCAGAAGCGCTCAGGCGCTGCACGCCACGCGGCCGCCGTGCCCTGCCCAGCTCCGTCCACGCCATGAACCCACCGCCCAAATTGACCATCCCTGGAGCTTCCCAACTGACGCCGCCTCTGTTCCGTCCCTCGGTTCAGCTTAAGTCGCCCCCGAACGCCTCCTTCTTCCCCATCTTTCCTCTCAGGTCTGAGGAAAGAGGAGCTCTCCTCCGCTCATCTCTCCGGTAAGCTTCGACCGGGTGATCCCTCTCATCTCTATGATCCATGCCAATTCCATTTTTACTCATCTTGGACTTTGGTTCCTCTTGTAGCTCCCGGACCACAGTGGTGCCATTGGAAGCTCCAGAGCACGCTCCGAAGGCCACCTCGGTGTCATCTTCATCTCCGGTGAGCTCCTCTTCTTTTCTTGCGCGTCACTTTGTGCCTTAGGGTCTAGTTAAGTTTTTCCCTCAACTTATTTGCTTGATCGCTTCACAGGAGCTTTTGGATTTCGAGTTGGCCCCATTTTCGGCCGACAACGCTTCTCATCACCACATTGTCATCCTGGTGAGCCTTTTCTCAATTCCTTCCTTTGTGAGCATCTTATGTACCCTAGTGACATAGTCCGACCACCCTTTGTGTGTCTCTTTGCTCAGGTTGCTCTGCCATCGTGGGTCTCTCTTTGTTGTTTCTCGGGTATACACCGCCGGCGAGCTCCAGTACCTCTCCGGTCCTCTTTTCAGCTCAGGTAGTCTCCTTATGTCCCCTAGAAGCATAAGCATGCGTTCTTCTACTTAGCATGTGTTCCAATCGGCATAGCTGCTTTTGCCGTATTTGCACCGCCGCCAATTCTTGTCGCGCCGCCGCTGTGGTTCATCGCCGGCCAAATTTCGGCCACCGCTAGTACCGTCGAGCTATTGTGGTCCCATCTTGGCCCTTAGTTCGCTCGGTTGTAGACTACAACGCCGGCCAGCCGTCGGGCAAGCGCGGCCGACACGGCTGTTGTCGGGCCGTCTGGCAACGCACTGTAGCCCGACGATTAAGAGGTTAATGACGCGATTAGTGTTAATTGTCGTCTTTAGGATCTCACTGACAGGTGGGACCACGCGCAAAACTCTGCGTTTTAGCTCTGTTAAGTGGTTGTGTAAAGTTAGAATTTACGCTTTCTGTTAAGAAAAACGTAATACTGTAGCTGCAAATTCAATTGTACGTCTTCTTATTTAGAAAATGTAATCCTCGAAATACGCCTTCAACCTATTGCGGCCGAGCCCGAGTCAATGCTGACTGGGTCAAAAGTGTTGCCCCCGGTCCCACCCGTCAGCGGCTGTGGCTAGGCTAGCTCTCGGTGAGAAAAGTTTAAGCGACGTATAAAATCCGAAATCCATTTATTTGTAAGCTGAAAAATATGTATAACTTTGAAAATACATAACTAATTCATTTTAACTCCAAAATGAGTGAAACCACTTCTGATAATTTTCATATTTAATGAACTTTATATTAAAATTGGTTTCAAACATGTCTCTGTAACAGAGAGCATTATTTTGGAAAATGAGCCTTTAACACTATTATTTTTGCAATAGAAAAAGGCTGATAACTTCAAAAATTCATAAGTAATTATTGGAAATTCCAAAAACAGTGAAATCAGTTTTGATAATTTCTATTTCAAATGAACTTAATTATAAAAATGGTTTCAAACTTACCTCTTTCACAGAAACTATAGTTTGAGGAAAATACTCCTAAAAATTATTATTTTTACATTATTAATGCTGATAAATTTAGAAATCAATAACTAAATCATGGAAACTCCAATTGGAGCAAACTCAACTGTTTTGAACTTGTAATAATATTGCCTATTTATCCATGTAATCAAGGTACTCACCACTGCCCTATAAAATTTCACCTCATAATTAAATTGCTTAAGTAGAGGCATATCGAAATCTGAAATTCAAACCACCATAACTTTCACATACTAAATCAAAATGAAATAATTATTTCACCAAAAATCACCTTAAATCATGACTTAGCTACTGTAGAAAAATTATTCATTTTTGAGCAATTTGAATTTTGAGGTATTTCTCGATGTTTATTCGGTATTGTATTTATATAGATTCCGAGCTTATTGATATCGACTCCTACGTGACTGAGAGTGAGTAATTAGCCTACCAGCAAGGCAAGCATCCTTTGAACTTTCTTTTTGCATCATATTTGATCCCAGTTTTGTTAGGATAGATGCAATGATAATTGCTTGCATGTTATGTTGATTATGTCGCTATTTTTGTGATGAATAGTTAGACACCTCCTATTATCATGTCATTGTGGCTATCCATGAATTATTCCAGTGTTGAAGTGCTTAAGATAGGATATAAGAATTTATATTGTCCGGGTTTGCTTAGCCATGCAAGTCTAGAACCGGTAGTTTGATTGTTGGGAATAACCCAGCAATTATGGGATAAACACAACTTTCATTATAAACTTTTGTTTCAGATCTTCATATCTGTTTTGTGAGTTAAATTTTGTCATTTTAAATAAGCTTTTGGTCTGGACAAGTGATGGCTAGTGATGGTGCCTTCGTGCACGAGATTTGGGTATGTGGTTTGGCTTGTCTGGACAATTAAGGACCGAACTTTGGGTACCTGCTGTTCAAGCAACACTCGTGCTATCACATGCGGTATATGGGTGCCGTATGGTTAAGTAGGGGGAAGGTTTTGTTGTGTTGAGTCCCATGGTGGTGAATTTGTAAGGGCACAGGACCGTGAAATCCTGTGTTCCTTTTGGGCCGATAGGATGGAGATGTTAACGTCTTGTGTTTCCTAGGAGCCCTGGGTTGAGGGACTTAGCTCAATGGGACCTTCTTACTAAAAATGACCATATCTTGATTTACCCGGCCAGCATACCATAGGAAGTATGCTATATTCGGAGGCATCTGGAGGCTTACAGGCTAATCAAGTCGTGTGGGTAAAGTAGTACACCCCTGCAGGGTATAATCTATTCGAATAGCCATGTCCACGGTTATGGACGACCGCTTGAAATTTGTGGCTGCTTATTGTTAGACTTAATATTAAAATTGTGGCCAAACTCGGTATGGTCATGAATGGGATATTCATGTTTGGTGTTGTATCAAAGTGGACAGCCACTTTGCCTTATGTATGCCTTATTGTTGTTAAATTCATTACTTGATCACCTGCTTTACATCTACTCCAAATCTGATTTTGGAAATGGCACTTGAAAAACTAGTATGTGTAGGTTGTAACTTGTTGCGCCCCTTTTGCAAAACTAAGCCAATATGAGCCATCCTTTGGAACAGACTTATGCATAACTAATTTTTATTTGTGTAAGACTTGCGAGTACTCTTTTGTACTCAGCCAGGTGTTTGCTGGCTTTTACAGGTGAGGAGGAGAATGAGACCGACGAGCTTGTCGGTGTCAATTTATGCGACACCGATGAGTAGTGTGCTATCTTTAGCTCCCTGTTGGTTGTCGATGGGTTGTGGGCATACCACTGCCGGCTTTTGGGTTTATTTATTGCTTCCGCTTGAACTTGTTTAATTTGGTCGGTCGGCCGCTTATGTTAGTCTTAAACTTGGAACTGATGATGTATAACTTTTGAACTACTTATGTATGAATGTTGTATGGATGTGAACAACGTTGTATGAGAGTATGGTTGTATTGGTCGCTGATCTTGGGAGCCAATATAAGTCATACTCGTTGTTCGTGGCTTTCGATTTAACTCGCTAAGTGTAGCGCTTGACTTGTTGGAGAACCGACAATCATGTAGTGCTCGCAGAGGAGTGGCGCGCATGATTGTCAGGGCTCTAGGTTCCAGTCAAGCCTCTCATTTAGACTGAGTTAAGTTTGAATCCATTTACCGGAGATCCAGAGTTTTGTCCCTAAGCCCTTGATTAGTCTCGGTCTTATGGAGATAACTCCGGGGTCCCCACAAAGTACGCTACACTAGCGCGCAATAAAAATTTATACCGCATAAATCACAAAGTCATACGAGTAAAAGATCATAGATCGTTATCACTAGACACGCGGTGCAGCAGAAGAAGAACTTGAGTGGACTGGTTCAACGTCGCGCGCATCGATCTAATGGAAGTAGTGCGGATATCACGGGGATATACTCATGATCTTTGGATGATGTTACAATTGGCAATGTCGTTAACGGTTTGTCGAACACGCGTTCTCGTCATAGTTTGGAATGTTGTTAGGTCAAGTTCATGGGTGTCAGTGCATATGTATTGCTTGATGCATGTTTTGACTAACGTGGGTCAAGTTGTGAAGAACTTGTTCCCGTATTCGATTTGCTTGTCTATTGTTGTGCAGGTTGCTTGCTGGTCAACGACGGTTAACGGCGAGGGTGATCGGGACTAGGCTTGGAGAGCTAAAGGTTCAGAACGATCGACGATGCCGGGTGTAGTCATTGAGACTCAAGCATGGTGCAAGATGGACAAAGGTGTGACCAAACGGGCAGTTCGGTGCGACTGGTTGGATCAAACGGCGCGGGGGTCGGTGCAAGTGCCATGGTGGTTTCGGTGGAAGCCGGATGGAAGAGACTTGCCAACATGATGAGAGCCGTTGGATCAACCTACACGTGGTGGAGCATGCGACTGCTTCGCGAAGATTGGACTCGGTCTTTGAAGAAGGGCCGAGAAGGGGTATTTTGGTAATTTTACCAAATACCGCCTTGGTGACCTTTTGCTAACCCGCAGCGCAAGATAGTGCATGAAGAAGCAGATTAGGTCAAGAGGAGATGAAGACGGCGCTTTAAAATGTGTGCGTGTGTGACCCGTTTGTTTTGGGCCTTAACGGGAGCCCATTAGGGATACTCTTCTAGAAGCTCTAGGCCTCCACTATAAATAGAGGAGGGAGGTGGCTGCACCCCCTTCAACCCTTTCATTACTTGTAAACCCTAGTTTTGCTCTTGTGCTTAGGGATTTAATAGTTGGAGGTTAGGGTTCTAGAGAGTTGGATTTGATTTCGTGCTCATGTATTGAGTCTTTGTCTTCCATTGATGGAGTGGCTGTAAACCAATACCATATCAAATTAATCCAAAGAAAGTTCTCTCAAAGATGAGTTCATTTGCTTTTTTTCTCTCTATTTGGTGATTTGAGGTCTTTCTTTGATCCGCGAGTTTTTGCTTGGTTTCTTGCTGTGATCTAATTTGATGTGACATGTAGGAACCCATCTAGGATCATCTTGATCATCAATCACCCACGAGCAAGTCTCTAGTTCATATTTTGCTTTTGGCTCGGTTTTTGAACCACCTTCGTTCAATCTGAAAAAGATAGGAACTTTAGCATGGATTTTTACAATCGTTGTATGCAATAGGTTCCTGACATCCTTAGGAAGGTGTGTTTCAAGTTTCGTGAAGTTTGGAGTTACGGATCAAAAGTTACGTCAATTTTTGTTTTCGTTTTCAGGCTGTTTACTGTTCGTTCACCTGATTTTACTGTTCATCCGATTCAACCGCCACTGTTCACTAGCACTGTTCATTAGGCTGAATTTTGTGTTTTTGATCGTTTCTTTTGGAGGTTTGAAGGAGATTTAATACAAGTCTTCTGCTATGCTTATATATATTGATCTTCGTAGTTCCTATAACTATAGGAATCAATATCATGTTTGAATCCGATTTTGAAGCGAAAAATTGATTGAGCTCCTATTCACCCTACTCTAGTCGCCTTTCCGGTCCAACAAGTGGTATCATTGCCCGGTTAGTTCAATCTTGATCTTAACCGGTCACTGAACTTGGCGATGGATAAGTACTCCTCCAAGCCGCACATCTTTGATGGGCAAGACTATGCCTATTGGAAGAACCGCATGCGTGTCTTTCTTCAGAGCGAAGGACGAGGTGTATGGGAGATTGTTCGAGCTCCACTCATCTTGCCTGAGGTTGCTACGCTGGCTTCTGAAGCCCTCTTGGCTAACGACCATAAGCCAAAGAACTTTCTATATGGTGGGCTTGGTAGACAAGAGTATGATAGGATTTGCAATCTCGAGACCGCACATGAGATTTGGAAAACTCTCGAAACCTATCATGAGGGTTCGTCCCAAATCAAGCAAGTGCGTCAGATAGTCTTTAAAAGAGAATACAACAAATTCGAGATGCGTCCTGGAGAGAGCATCGATGACATTTTCAGTCCCTTCAACAAAGTGATAAATCAGATGAAGTCTGTTGGTATTGAATATACCCAATCTGAAAATTCCACCCATCTCCTGGCTGCAATCAACACCAGGGAGTGGGAGATAAAGGGTACCGCCATTCAGGAAAACGTCAACCTTTCTGATCTGACTTTGGAGCTGCTCTATAGCAAGCTCAAGACTCATGAGATCCAGAAGGCTGATCATTCCAAGAAGGATAACATGGCTTTGGTAGCAGACCCGCTCAAAAGAGCCTCTGATGGGTCGTTTGAGTCTTCTTCTGGAGTTTCTCTTGCTTCTTTATCTGCAATCCAAGAAGAGGATCTTGAAAGTATTCCTGAGCCCGAGATGGCACTTTTGATCAAGAAGTTCACACGAGCCTACAACAATATGAGAAACAAAAAGAGAGGCGGCCCTGTGACTTGTTATGAGTGTGAAGAGCTGAATCACATCCGGGCAAATTGCCCTAAGCTGAAAGGGAAGAGCAACCACAAGGATGAAAAGCCAGCTTGGAAGAAGCCTCAGGGACGCAAGTCCAAGTTTGATGAGGCCAAGCTCAGGAAGGCTGCTCACCGGGTTCTTGCCGCTCTTGGAGATCGATCCATGAGCGATGTGGACTCCGGGAGCGAGGAGGACAAGGAGGAGGAGCTCCTTCAAGACAAGAAGGGAAAGACCAAGGACTTTACCGGCATGTGCTTCATGGCTAACTCCGACGACATCGATGACAACAATGAGGTATCTCCCTCCTATGATGTTCTCTTTGCTAGATGCGAAACTGTCTATGAGCAAATGCTAAGTCTGGATAAGGTCTTAAAATTCATCATGATTAGGAATGAGGAGTTAGAGTCACAAGTAGATAATCTCAAGTTAGAACTTGTGAATGCTAGAAGTCTTGAATCTAATGAATGTTCTTCCTGTCATGCTTTACATTCTGAACTAGCTAAATTGCAATCTGCTCATTATATTGCTTTGCAACAACTTGAAAATGCTACGACTGAGCTAGTTGAAGTTAAATCTTCTCCTTGCGAAAAATGCTTAGAGTCTAGCAAGTTGGTTGTTTCTGAAGTGGTTGAATCTAGCTCTTGCTCTGTTTGCTTAGAACGTGAACGTGAAGTACATGATGTTGTAGAAGCAGCTAGAGCTAAATATGCCAAGCTTAAGGACAGTATTAATTCTGCTACTTATGCTTCATGTGAGGCTCTTAAGCTTGAAGTTGCTCTTTATAAGAAGAGGCTTAACGCTAAAACATATGATTCATGTGTTAACTTTGGAAAAGAAATTGCTTACCTTAAGGACACATTACAAAGATTCTCTAAAGGTAAGAAACAGTTAAACATGATTCTTGACAAGTCAAAAACTCCTTATAAGAAGCAAGGGTTAGGATACAACTTTGCCCAGGACAAATCTAATGACATTCAAATTTTGAGAAATGGCTTAGTTGAATTTGATACCCAACCTGCAAAGATCACTTTCAAATCTGCAGGTTTTGCCCAACCATCTGTTCAGTCAAAAGGTGCTTCTCCCAGTGGTACCAAGTACCATTGCACCTATTGCAAGAAGGATGGGCATTTGGTTGAGTTCTGTTGGCGTAGGTTAAAAAATACTAGGAAAATTCTTGCTAGAATGTCATCTCATTAACCTAGAGCTTTTATGAGATATGGTCATTCACAAAAGAAGAAATCTGGACTAGGATTTGTTTCACATGTTCATCATCATGATCCTAGACAGGATGCATCTCATGTTCGTGTGACCATTGCTCATGATAGAACATCAACTAGAATCAAGGATAGCACTTCTGCTTTTTATAATACTCACAGACGTGTGTCTCAGTACTGGGTTCCCAAGTCATGTTTAACTAACCCCAGTATTGAGACACATCGTTCTTCTGTGCCTTGATTTTCAGGATCGCCGCGGAAGGAAGGACATGTGGTTCGTTGACTCCGACTGTTCACGCCACATGACCGGAGATTCAAAATGGTTCACCTCCTTCACGCGGTCGACAGGTGATGCCTTCATCACCTTTGGAGACAATACTCAAGGGCGGATTGAAGGAACGGGATCAATTAGAGTGAACGACAATTTCATTCTAAAGGACATCGCCCTTGTTGACAAGCTCAGGTTTAACTTACTCTTTGTCTCACAGCTTCTTGATGATGGCTATGAGACTATATTTAAGAAAAATGCTTGTCGGGTGCTTGATTCAGCTGGTGAGCTCGTGTTTGGGATTTTTAGAGCTGATAGGATTTTTGGAGCTGATTTTTCTCAATCTCTTGCTGGTTCTCTTAAATGCTTGGTTACACCTTCTTCTGAGTTTTGGCTTTGGCACCGACGTTTGGGGCACATTGGTTTTGATCATCTGACGCGAGTTAGTAACCTTGATCTCATGTGAGGTTTGCCCAAACTCAAAGTCGTCAAGGATGTTGTATGTGCGCCCTGTAGGCATGGCAAGCAGGTTGCCGCTTCACACCCTTCGGTGACTATGGTCATGGTACGGACCGACGGTTGCTTCATATGGATCTTGTTGGTCCTGCTAGGGTTCGGTCAATTGGTGGAAAATGGTACATTTTTGTCATAGTCGATGATTTTTTGAGATACACTTAGGTGTTCTTTCTTATTTCAAAGGATGAATCTTTTGGTCATTATCATGATCTTGTTCTTCGTTTGGCTTCTGAACTTCCGGGTGCCTTGAGAGCGATCCGCAGTGACAATGGCACGGAGTTCAAGAATGCCTCATTTGCCTCTTTTTGTGCTGAGTGCGGAATTGAGCATCAGTTCTCTTCTCCACACGTCCCTCAATAAAATAGCGTTGTGGAAAGGAAGAACATAACCTTAGTCAAGATGGCTAGGACGATGCTAGATGAGTATAGCACTCCGATGAGGTTTTGGGCCGAAGCTATTGTTACAGCTTGCCATATTGCAAATCGTGTCTTCTTGAGACCGTCTTTGGGCAAGACTCCTTATGAGCTTCGATTTGGTAGAAAACCCTCTGTTTCTCACTTTCGAGTTTTTGGAACTAAGTGTTTCATTCTCAAGACAGGAAACCTAGATAAATTTGAGTCAAGAACTTTTGATGGTTTATTTCTGGGCTATCCTGCACATTCGAGGGGTTTTCGGGTTTTTAATGTTGAAACTAACACTGTCTAGGAGACATGCAATGTCACTTTTGATGAGACTAGCCCTGGAGCTAGATCCGATGTTTTAGGTGACTTACAGGTGATAGAGAGCATTTTTGTTGAAGAAGATGTGGATGAACTTGATACTGCTCCTCCACTTGTTGCTGATGTTCCTGTCCAAGCTACCCAAACTCCAGAACCTGCTACGACTACTTCACCTTCAATTGAGGCTCCTGTTGCATCTTCTTCATCAGCAGTACCTGCGGAGGTCGAAGAAATGTCTCCCCCGTGCGCTCCACTTCACATTCAGAGACGTCATCCATCGGATCAGATGATTGGTAATCTTCATGAGCGAGTCACTCGCTCCAGGTATCACGATCTGAGTCTCTACTCTCATTCTGCATTTGTTGCTTCTTTCGAACCCCGCGATATATCACATGCTTTATCTGATTCTAGCTGGGTTAATGTCATGCATGAGGAGTTAGAGAACTTTGAGAGGAACAAGGTCTGAAACCTAGTAGAACCTCCTAGTGGTCATAATGTTATAGGAACCCGTTGGGTGTTCAAAAATAAACAAAGTGAGGATGGTTCTGTGGTTAGAAACAAGGCTAGGCTGGTAGCTCAGAGTTTTAGCCAAGTTGAGGGGTTAGACTTTGATGAGACATTTGCTCCTCTTGCTAGATTAGAAGCCATTCGCATTCTGCTTGCATTTGCTGCTTCTAAGGGCTTTAGACTTTATCAGATGGATGTCAAGAGTGCCCTTCTGAATGGTTTTATAGATGAGGAAGTGTATGTTAGGCAACCCCCAGGCTTTGAGAATCCCAAGCATCTACATCATGTTTTCAAGCTATCCAAATCCTTTTATGGTCTTAAGCAAGCCCCTAGAGCCTGGTATGATAAACTTAAGACTTTTCTGCTTAAGAATGAGTTTGAGATGGGAAAGGTAGACAAGACCTTGTTCATTCTTAGGCGTGGCAATGACTTCCTGCTTGCTTAGATTTGTGTAGATGATATTGTCTTTGGTGGTTCTTCTCATGCTCTTATTTCCAGTTTTTCTGAGACCATGTCCAGGGAATTTGAGATGAGCATGATGGGAGAACTTAATTACTTTCTGGGGCTTCAAATCAAGCAATGCAAGGAAGGGATCTTCATCCATCAGACGAAGTACACTAAGGATTTGCTCAAGCGCTTCGACATGTGTGACTGCAAGCCGATCGCCACTCCCATGGCAACTTCGACTGTTTTGGATCCAGATGAGGAAGGAGAAGCCGTGGATCAACGCGAGTACCGTAGCATGATCGGCTCCCTCTTGTACCGGATGGCCTCAAGACCGGACATTCACTTCGCGGTCTGCCTCTGTGCAAGGTTTCAGGCGTCTCCGAGGACTTCCCATCGCCAAGCCGTTAAGCGCATCTTCAGGTATTTACATTCTACCCTTCAGTATGGCATTTGGTATTCCTGCTCTTCGTCTTTGTCCATTCGGGGGTTTTCTTATTCTGATTTTGCGGGTTGTCGGCTAGATAGGAAGAGTACTTCAGATACTTGTCACTTCCTAGGCACTTCTCTTGTCTCTTGGTCTTCTAGGAAGCAGTCATCTGTTGCACAATCCACTGCTGAAGCTGAATATGTAGCTGCTGCTAGTTGATGTAGTCAGATTTTGTGGATGGTGTCCACTCTTAAGGACTTTGGGTTGTCTTTTGATAGTGTTCCTCTTTTCTGTGATAACACTTCTGCTATTAACATTGCTAAAAACCCTGTGCAACACTCTAGGACAAAGCACATAGACATTTGCTATCACTTCCTTAGAGACCATGTCGAGAAGGGTGATATTGTGCTGCATTTCGTGGAGTCTGAGGCTCAGTTGGCTGATATCCTCACCAAGCCTTTAGACCCAACTAGGTTTGCCACCTTGAGAAGTGAGTTAGGAGTAATTTATCCCTATGGGTTGGTTTGAGGGGGAGTTGGTTCTGTTCTGAACTTTCCTTGTTCTTTTGAACTTTCTTTGTTCATCTGAGTTTTCTGGATCTTTTCTGATACCTTCTTCTAGTGGTATTTTCTTCTGATCCTTTTGATCTTTTTAGGCTTTTTCAGTCTTTTTGTGTATCTCATTGTATCATATTGCATTCATAAGAAAATCCAAAAAGATGCATTGTAATATAAGCTTTTCAGCTAGTCTTTTAAATTGATAAAGCTTTGCTTATTACCCTCTAGGAGCTTTAGTATTTCAATTCTGCTCAAGATCGTGTCTAATTCTTTGACTTGCTAGAATTATCATGCTTTCACATGTGTAGCTAAGTCTTTGTTGAATGAGCTAGAATTTTAAGACAACTTGAACTAAAAACTGCAATTTGTGGATCTTTTAGCTAATTGCACAATTAGTGATCCTTTTGTGACATTGGCCCTGTCAAAATTGCTTTGTTAGCTCTTGAATCTAAAATTGAGCATCTGTTGAGCTTCTTGTTCTTTTAAGAATCTAAAAATTGCTCTTGTGAACAATGAAAAATGATATCTTTTTGTGCGAAAAAACTGATCTCACCAATTCTTTCTCATGAGACAGCTTGCAATTGCACTAGGCATGAACTCATGGGGAGTTTTGGATGACCTAGACCACTCTTTTAAGCTTTTTGTGCTTGAGATGGTCGCGGCAAGGCTTGAGATCTAGCACATGGCTAAGAAAACAAATTCTCAAAATTGGTTGAAGCTTAGGAAGATATTGTGGATGGCTCCTAGTTCAGGATCTTCTTTACTAAGATAGACTTTTTATCAACTTGAAATGAAAATTGTTGTGAACATTGGGCTTTTGAGACAATTTGAGCTAAATGATTCAATTCAGGACTTTTTGTCTCTAAGATGGTCTTTGCTAGCTTCTAGATCTCACAATGACATTCTGACATGGCCAGTATCATTTTAGGATCCCTGTTGATGAACTTGCTGAATTTTGAAGAACTGCTTATATTGTTACAATTCATCGCTTTACTTTGAGCCTTCTTGCTTAGCTTTGATATATATATTTTAACATGATCTTGCTAGCGTTGATAGGCTTGATATGTATTGAGTAAGATTAGAAATGCTAGCTTGCTCTTTCTGGGTAATCTCCAAAGCTTCTTGTACTAAAAAAATTGAAAAATTAAAAAAAATGAAGCCACTCCATTGCATTTCATGCATGCTCCTTCTTATGCTTCTTGCTCATTTCTGCATTTGTCATCTCTGAATGAGAGGAAGGCGTGATTCCTTGATGACTCCATTGTCAAAGGGGGAGAAGAAATAGTAAAAATGTGAAAAGGGGAGCTCTTTGGAGAAATTGGAGGAAATGAAATTTTCTGAAAATTGATGATCATAGTGAGGGGGAGTATCATACTTGCATTCTTATGATCTTATTGCCATTTCTAAACTTGAATTGCATCTCTTGGATTCTCACAATGATCGAAGGTCACATTGAACAATTGTTCTTTCATATGGACCTTAAGTGAGATTTTGACTCTTTTATGGAAAATGAAGCTTTCTCGCTTTCTTTTGTCTTATCTCACTTGTCTATGTTATTCTGAAGCCAATTTGGTCATTTCCATTACTTTCTCTTGCATTTGGACCAAGTTGTGCCTTTGTGCGAAAACGTCGAGTTTTTACTTTTCAAACCTTAAAATTTGCATTTGTTGGGAATTGCCAATGTGTTCATCAAGGGGGAGATTGTGGATATCATGGGGATATGCTCATGATCTTTGGATGATGTTACAATTGGCAATGTCGTTAACGGTTTGTCGAACACACGTTTTCGTCATAGTTTGGAATGTTGTTAGGTCAAGTTCATGGGTGTGAGTGCATATGTGTTGCATGATGCATATTTTGACTAACGTGGGTCAAGTTGTGAAGAACTTGTTCCCGTATTCGATTTGCTTGTCTATTGTTGTTCAGGTTGCTTGGTGGTCAACGACGGTCAACGGCGAGGGTGATCGGGACTAGGCTTGGAGAGCTAAAGGTTCAGAACGATCGACGATATCGGGTGTAGTCATTGAGACTCAAGCATGGTGCAAGATGGACAAAGGTGACCGAATGAGCAGTTCGGTGCGACTGGTTGGATCAAACGGCGCTGGGGTCGGTGCAAGTGCCATGGTGGTTTCGGTGGGAGCTGGATGGAAGAGACTTGCCGACATGATGAGAGCCGTTGGATCAACCTACGTGGCGGAGCAAGCGACTGCTTCGCGAAGATTGAACTCGGTCTTTGAAGAAGGGCCGAGAAGGGGTATTTTGGTAATTTTACCAAATACCGCCTTGGTGACCTTTTGCTAACCCGCAGCGCAAGATAGTGCACGAAGAAGCGGATTAGGTCACGAGGAGATGAAGACGGCGCTTTAAAATGCGTGCGTGTGTGACCCGTTTGTTTTGGGCCTTAACGGGAGCCCATTAGGGATACTCTTCTAGAAACTCTAGACCTCCACTATAAATAGAGGAGGGAGGTGGCTGCACCCCCTTCAACCCTTTCATTACTTGTAAACCCTAGTTTTGCTCTTGTGCTTAGGGATTTGATAGTTGGAGGTTAGGGTTCTAGAGAGTTGGATTTGATTTCGTGCTCATGTATTGAGTCTTTGTCTTCCATTGATGGAGTGGCTGTAAACCAATACCATATCAAATCAATCCAAAGAACAGTGTTAACTACAGCCATTCCTCAGTAGTAACCGCAACCATTATTCACTAGTAACCAGCAGCCATTACTCAATAGTAACCGCAGCCATTATTCACTAGTAACAGCACCGTTACTATAGCCGTTTGTTAATACTATTCACTACGAGTCGGTGCGTTTCGATTTTCTAATAGATAAAGAAAAACGCGTAGGCACCCGACATGCCTGCGTACGCGCGCACACGCATTCGCACCCACACCCACACGGCACGGCTCGGCTCGACGAGCGAGCAAGCAAGCGAGCGAGCGAGCGCGTGCGTGCGTGTATTGGCTCTCTCCAATTCCACAAGGGGTTACCACATTCCACCTTTTAAAGTGGTGTAACTCCCATTTAACTCTCCATATGGGACTAAATAGATTTAGCACATGCACATGGGCCTTTGGGATTTTTCAGGAATTAATTAGAATTAAAAATGGGCCTAGCCCATATTAATTCCAACAATTCCCCACCAGATCCCAAGGGCACATATCAAATGCCTTGATCCACAGTATTGTTTTGATATACCAGTGTTTCGATGGAGACCGGTTAAGGTTGAACATCCACCTAGAACAGAACCTACACTTATCCACAACTGCACAATGGACTAAGCCTTGAATTGGTAGTTTTGTGTGAATAAGTTTCACTTAAGTCCTTAACTGATACTAGGCTGCCAGGCATCCCCGCGGGTTGGAGCATATAAGTCATACTCCTGGCCTATTTATGAGCTTCCTAGAGATTACCCTATCTCATAGACTGTGACTAGCAGTCACGCTCATATAGGTGTGTTCTTTTAAGACGGCTCTGTAGGACAGCATCTTTGCTTAAACAAGCCACAGAACACATTAAAATAAAAATTAACCTGCCATACAGATTTAGGAGAGAATTGTATCTCCAATGAAGTGGGTCTATAAAGGTACTCTCCTTTCAGTTAACCAATAGCTTGTTTAGCCAATTCTACTTCATCGGATCTCCAATCACATAGGATGGGTTACCATTATGGTATAACTCATGTGGATCTCCAACCCATCTCCCTTGATGTATTGTCTATCACATTCCGTGATAAACCCTTTGTGAAGGGATCTGCAAGATTCTTAGCTGTTTGGATATAATCCAAAGCTATTACTCCAGAGTTTCTCATTTTCCTGACAGACTTTAGTCTTCTCTTCACATGTCTTGATGCCTTCATATTATCCTTAGAATTGTTCACTTTGACGATCACGGTCTGATTGTCACAGTTCATCAGAATAGCCGGTATTGGTTTTTCAACCACCGGCAAATCCATCAAGAGCTCACGAAGCCATTCAACTTCAACAGTGGCAGTATATAATGTTGTGAGTTCTACTTCCATTGTTGGCCTCATTAAGATTGTCTGCTTGCAAGACTTCCATGAAACAGCACCACCTCCAAGTGTGAAGATATATCCACTTGTGGTCTTAATCTCATCAGTATCAGGATATCCAGTTTGAATCGCTATGACCCTCCAGTACCCTAGGGTACCCAGTATAGTGAATGCCATAGCTCATAATACCCTTTAGATAACGTATTACCCTCTCAAGAGCGTGCCAATAATCATCTCCCGGATTGGAAACAAAACGGCTTAGTTTGCTCACAGCAAACAAGATGTCAGGCCTGGTAGCGCTAGCTAAATACATGAGTAAACCAATTATCTGAGAATATCTCAATTGGTCTCTGACTATTCTCCGATTCTTCCTAAGCAACACGCTTGGATCATAAGGTGTTGAAGAGGATTTGCAGTCGCTATAACCAAAACAATTCAGAACCTTTTCCACATAATGGGATTGCAACAATGTAATCCCACCCTCATCACCTCTCAATAGCTTGATGTTCAAGATAACATCAGCTACTCCTAGATCTTTCATCTCAAAATTCTGAGACAAGAAATCTTTGACCTCGTTAATCACATTAAGGTTGGTCCTAAAGATCAGTATGTCATCAACATACAGACATAGAATGACTCCCTCGCCCCCACCATGGCGATAATACACACATATGTCAGCTTCATTCACAATAAAGCCTACATATGTTAAAGTTCTGTCGAACTTTTTATGCCACTGCTTAGGTGCTTGTTTAAGACCATACAAAGATTTCAATAACTTACACACCTTTCCTTCTTGACCATCTACTACAAATCCATTTGGTTGTTCCTTGTAAATTTCCTCGTCCAACTCTCCATTTAGGAAAGCCGTCTTAACTCCATCTGATGAACGAGAAGACCGTGTGAGGTAGCCAGAGATAGTAGTACTCGAATAGTGGTCAATCTAGTCACAGGTGAATAAGTATCAAAGAAATCTTCGCCTTCCTTTTGGGTATAACCCTTGGCCACAAGCCGTGCCTGTACTTCTCGATAGTACCATAAGGTCTAAGTTTCTTTTTGAACACCCACTTACATCCTACAGGTTTACAACCATAAGGACGCTCAGTGATCTCCCAAGTTCCATTAGAGATAATGGAATCCATTTCACTACGGACTACTTCCTTCCAGTATTCCGCATCTGGAGAAGCATATGCTTCAGAAATGGTACTTAGAGTATCATCCACATGGTACACAATGAAATCAGGACCAAAAGTCTTTGAAGTCCTTAGTCTTTTACTCTTCCTCAGAGTTTCATGGTCTTCCTCCTTAGGAATTTGCTCAGAGGTTTGCTCAAAATATTCCATTGGAATGGCAGGTTCAGGACTTGTATCAGGCTCCTGACTCGATGAACTAGGCATATCTTTCATTGGAAAAATATCCTCGAAGAATGTAGCATCTCTGGACTCTATAATTGTACCAACATGCACATCAGGTACTCTAGATTTCACCACTAGAAATCTATATCCAATGCTATGGTGAGCATAGCCTAGAAAGACGCAATCCACGGTTTTTGGTCCAAACTTACGCTTTTTGAAAATTGGCACATTGACTTTCGCCAAACAACCCCAAGTGCGTAAGTATGAAAGTGATAGTCTTTTCTTCTTCCATTGTTCATATGGGGTTATCTCTTTATTCTTTGTGGAAACCCTGTTTAGGACATGACATGAAGTCAATATAGTCTCCCCCACCATGCTTTGGAAAGACCCGCTGTTTCTAACATGGCATTAACCAAATCAGTTAGAGTACGGTTCTTTCTTTCAGCAACCCCGTTTGACTAGGGTGAATAGGGAGGAGTCCTCTCATGGATTATACCATGTTTCTCACAGAATAAATTGAACTCATTAGAAAAGTACTCGCCGCCACGATCAAACCTAAGCCTTTTGATTTTCTTTTCAAGTTGGTTCTCAGCTTCTGCTTTATAGATTTTAAAGTAGTGAAGAGCTTCATCTTTAGTTTTCAAAAGATACACATAACAGAACCTAGTGGAGTCATCAATCAAAGTCATGAAATATCTATTACCACCTTTTGTCAACACATCATTTATCTCACACAGATCTGAATGTATGAGTTCTAATGGTGCCAAGTTTCTTACCTCTGCAGCCTTATGAGGCTTACGAGGCTACTTTGATTGCACACAAACTTGACACTAGAACCTTTGACAAGGGTGAATTTCGGGATTAACTCTAAACTGGCTAACCGTGTCATGCAACCAAAATTTATGTGACAAAGTCGTGAATGCCAAATAGTAGTCTCATTACCACTGCAAACATGATTCACAACATTATTACACAAATCTGAAAGAGATAGGCGGAACAAGCCTCTGCACACATAGCCTTTACCAATAAATTGTCCACACTTGGACATTACAAATTTATTGGATTCAAATACCAGTCTAAAACCATCTCTACACAGAAGAGATCCGCTCACGAGATTCTTATTGATAGATGGCACATGATGCATGTTCTTCAGTTGCACAATCTTCCCCGAAGTAAACTTCAGATCGACCGTGCCAACACCATGAACAGTGGCATGTGACCCGTTCCCCATTTAGAACGACTGAATCCTATGTGACCTGGTAAGAAGAGAATAATGAAATATCAGCACACACATGTATATTAGCTCCAGTATCTATCCACCAATCGGTAGATTGACATACGGAAAGAACAGTAGGTAAATTACCATACCCTGATGTTCCCGTCTCAGTAGTACCAACAACAACATTAGCAGACTTGGAATTCTACCCTTGCTGATTCTTCCCACCCTTGCGTTGGCTGCAATCCTTAGCCCAATGACCAGGTTCGCCACACACAAAGCAAAGGCTATCCTTTGTGTTCTTCTTCTTCTTGAAGCTAGTTGTTTGTGCGGTCTTGTTCTTGCCTTTGAACTTTTGAGCTTGGGCATTCTTCTTCTGTACCACATTGGCACTAGAATGTCCCTCATTACCTCTAGTGTGTGTATCTTTTGCCCTCGCCTTCTCTTCAACATCAAGAGACCTAATGAGATTTTCAACAGAAAACTCTTGTCTCTTATGTTTCAGAGAAGTAGTAAAATTCCTCTAAGAAGGAGGAAGCTTGGCAATAATACCTCCCGTGACAAACTTGTTCGGTAACACACAGTTGAAGTGCTCAAGTTCTTTGGCCATGGATTGTATCTCATGAGCCTGCTCAACTACAGAACGACCAACAACCATTTTATAGTCATGGTATTGCTCCATGAGATACAATTCACTACCGGCATCTGAAACCCCAAACTTGGCCTCGAGTGCATCCCACATCTCTTTCCTAGTTTTAATCACCATGTATGCATCAACTAACTTCTCACCAAGAATGCTAATCACAGCACCTTTAAAAAGGTTATCAGCAGCCTCGAATGTTTGCTCCTGTTCAGGAGTAAGTGTTCCTTCAGGCTTGCCACTTGCAACATGAAAAACGTTCATGGTAGTTAGCCAAAGCACCATCTTGGTGCGTCACCTCTTGTAATTCGCACCATCGAATTCAGAGGGTTTTAGCGCAGCAACAAAGCTAGTTGACGAAAAATGTCTATAATAAGGTTTTTGGATTGTTGAATATATGAGTATTTTTCAAATTACTTTAATCCAGAAATATGGTAGATAAATCATGAAAATTACTCTAGTCATTTTCACAAAGTAGGTAAACAGGAACACTATAGCCATACTAAGATCCAAAAAGATATAAACTAGTATACCTATCTCAGTGTTCAAGTTAAAAAACAAATAAGAAAACTAACTAACAAATAAGTACAAGATAGACATACCTAGATCCAGTAGAAGGAGTAGCAGCAGTAGAAACTCCAGATCCAGTAGCAGCAGCAGGAGTCTTGGCTAGATTGTCATTCGTCATGGCATAGTGGTAGTAGCGGTGCAGCGAGCAGTCGCGCGAACGCTCCCCAAAAACCTTATTCGTCCTCGCTCGTGCAAGCCTTCGAGGACGAGGGTTCCGGAGGCCTGCTCTCCTGGTGTGACCGTACACGTGCCTCGCCGGGATGGAGATCGCCGGAAACAAAAACAAAACGTAGAATACTGTCTAAGTCTTTCGTATGGAGATTCGTCACAGAACCAGTGCTCTGTTCTTCTTATTAGCAAAAAATGAAGAGGCTAGAATAGTGTTAACTACAGCCATTCCTCAGCAGTAACCGCAGCCATTATTCACTAGTAACCTGCAGCCATTACTCAATAGTAACCGCAACCATTATTCACTAGTAACAGCACCGTTACTACAGCCGTTTGTTAATACCATTCACTACAAGTCGATACGTTTCGATTTTCAAATAGATAAAGAAAAACGCGTACGCACCCGACACGCCTGCGTACACGCGCACACGGACACGCACCACACGGCACGACAAGCGAGCACGCGTGTGTATTGGCTCTCTCCAATTCTACAAGGGGGTTACCATATTCTACTTTTTAAAGTGGTGTAACTCCTATTTAACTCTCCATATGGGACTAAACAGACTTAGCACATGCATATGGGCCTTTGGGATTTTTCAGGAATTAATTAGAATTAAAAATAGGCCTAGCCCATATTAATTCCAACACCGCGGGTGCAAGGGAGACCGCCATGAGAATCAAATACCTCAATCCTTGCTCATGTATTGCATGTGTTTAGTAGTTGTTGCAAAGAATGCCCCCCCCCTCTCCCATTTACATAGAACCTATTTATAGACTGGGAGGAGTGAACATGTGAAGTTACATCTTTGCCCTTGATACCTAGTCCACCGCGAGGGTACTTTCGTCCATTTCATCGAACGGGTCTTGCCGCCTTCGTGTGGGTCCGCCGATGTGTCACACCACGGTGGGGCTAGCCCTTGGCCCCCATCTGGGGTTGGCCCCAGACCCCGTCTGGGGTTGGCCTCTGGACCTGTCCAGGGTTGGTAACCTCGCACGAGGTTTGTTGCTGGACCTCGTTTGGAGTGGGTCCGTCGATGTGTCTCACCTCCGCAGGGTTAGCCCCTGGACCCCTCTGGAGTTGGTTTGGCGATGTGCCGCTCCGCCGCGAGGTCGTTGCCGGTCCAAGGTAGTGCGGGGACCCTCCCGCAACTGACGTCATAGAGCAATGTAACACCAGGTATGTGGTGGAACATGTCTGTTGAACTTGTGTTTTTCTTACTACCTCAATCTAATGGAGTATTTCTCATGCACTAGCCTGCTCGGTCATCAAGTCCCCAATCCTCAGGACTTCAGAGAGAAGCTCTTAATACAATGACAGAATGGAAGTGAATTGCCGTTACCGATCGTGAAACGGTCCACAGGCTGCATACACAGTGCACGGATCAATGGGTTGGGCATATATGATTACCCAATCATATCTGGTTTCCAACCAAACAAGCATCTTGATCTGACCAGAGGCGTCTAGTAGGGTGAATATGGCAAATGATTCATCTAATGAAGTATACTTGTAGTAAATCAACATATATGGGGTAAATCAAATCGCTGAAGCGTGGATATCCATCCCTGGCACCGAGTTGAATAATCGTCCAAGCCATTTTCTAGACGGCCGATACACTACAGAGGAGTTGCAGTGCCTGAGGACGATCCCTCCGGCACCGGTGGGGCCTAGTTCAATGCAGTATGAGCCAGCAATTACCCGAATGAATCAGGTTCTTCTTCGAGATGTGTTTCTCGATACACGGATACACAGTCTTGGAACTGCCAGCTTGTCTGTGATGTGTTTATCGCCTCTGATCGATGCCGCGGCAATCTTAAATATCCCGCTACGGCTTAATGGAGAAGATTTTATCGTTTGGTCTCTAGAGAAATCGGGTACTTAGGGTATGTACAATGGTACAGACAGCTGCTATCTATAGTAACTTTTTATATCACCTATAGACAGCGCTAAAGATAGTTCATATAATGGTACATATAACTGATGTCTTTTTAGTTGTCTTTATAGAACACACAATCTTTTAATGGGTTTTTTTGTTTCTGGTGCTACAGTCGGCTACAGAATTGTAGATAATATCTTTCTCTCTCTTCGTTCTCTTTTATCTACGTCAGCAAAAATCCTACATAGCAGTCACTATAGACAGCTGACATAAGCCCATTGTACATACTCTTAGTGAGATCGGTGTATCGATCCCTGGTGAATCATAAAGAGTAACAGGTTCTCATAGTGGAGGGGACGGCGACATCATCATCGCATATTGAGGAAGTGTGGAAAAATCATCGTACGCTTCATCCACTGATTGACACCTGCATCCCTCTTTTTCATCTCTACATATGCAATCCCCCATCACTTCCCACTCCTTTCTTCTTCCTCCCTCCTTCCCTCCCTGATCCAATCCACCTAGAGGCTTCCGCCAGATCCACACACCCCCCTCTAGGCTCTGGCATGATAGATCATATTTGCCCCGGCAGTCGACGACCATGGAGAAGCCGTGTATCCTCCTAGTCCACTTCGACTAGGGCTCCCCTCTATGGTGACCAGAACAAGGCCGACCTCAAGGGCAACGACATTGCCATCAAGGTCAATGCCATGAAGCGGGCCGTCATGCTCCTCCTCAATGCACTTCATCACCATCGTACGCTACATCCTCCCCTCAGAGGACCACACCATCCAGAAGCTCCTCCTCTACCTCGAGATCATTGACCAGTGCGACACCGCCTCCGGCTGCGTCCTCCCGGAGATGACCCTCATCCGCCAGAACCTCCGCAACAACCTCGAGCTTCATCCGGGTACATTTTGTTGTAGGTGTTGCTTACTTTTGTTACAACAGTTGGTCCGAAATGTTGTATGGAGTATTTTTTATTTTTGCGATGTTGCATCAAATGTTGTCGCAAGATGTGTCTTTTGTTGAAATAGTATTTTTGATCTGTTGCACAAAAGTAAACATTTTGTTGTAGCCCTTCATCATTTGATTGTTACGTCATTGTTCCAAAAATGCTGCAGCAATTATTTTTGGATGTTTCTACTGTTATTTCCAAATGTTGCAATATTGAAACTTCAATATTTGTTTGTTTGGGATATTTGAACTAGTTTTTAAAAGCGCAGCTATATTCTATACTTATGGTTTCATATATTTTCGGTGAGAATTTGATATTTTTCTTATTTTTTTTCTTGGCATTGTATTTATCATTTGCATATATTATTGCACACATAGATTTTTTTTCAAACATTGTGTAGGGATATTACGTCGGAGTGTACGATGGGCTAAGTCCGAGCGCTAGTTGCGTCTGTGGAAAAAGTTCTGGAAGCTGAAAGTGGTACCGATGCCTCCATTCTTGATGTTTTGGCTTCGTCACAAAACTTCAAATTTGTTGTAGCTATGAGCAGCGCAACAGAAAATGAAGAGCAGACCTGATCAGGGAAATCATTTTCGTCTTGTCAATGGCAAAATATTTGGGCCTCTTTTTGGAGATCAGCCCAAATAGCCATAAGGCCCAAAAACTCGAACTCCCAACCACCATCGTTGGGCGGCGTCGCATGGAAGGCAGTGGCGGCGAAGGGGCGGCGCATGGAGGGCCGTGGCGGCAGGGGGCGGCGTTCGAATGGCATGGCCGGCTGGGCTCATCAGGGATGATTCCTGTTCATGTACGGCTGGAGATGGAGATACTCGCTCATTACCTCTGTGCTTATTCAGGTTTTGCTTTTGCTTCATCCTTGCTTATTCAATCCGACTTGCGTGCGTTTTTGTTTGTGCATATATCAGTTTTTGAATTTTGCGTAGCATTTTGAATATTTCGGATGAGATTTTTCGGTTTTTATTTCGGGAACCGCCGAAACCGGATTTCTTGGAGGGGTCCTATAATTGTTTTTACCCCGAGAATGATTTCGCTTTGAGATGTTGGAGTTTTCGACATTAATGATTAATCAAAGAAAAAGGAGATACATCACATATTTTGGTCGGTGCAAATTAATCATATATAAGGTAGTAGATATTACATTCCCATGACGAATACAACTCTTTTTTTTTTGTGAAACACCCAGTACAACACATAGATGTCCCCACATACGCATACCACCACACGCACGCACTCACACACACGACGCCTACGGAAGACCAGACAAGCGGAGCTTGAAGAAATGATGAAGTCACCACCGACGCCTCGCTTGCGACGAATACGTCGCCTCTCACTGAAAGAAAATCCTCCTAAATGAGACACGCAGGGCCTCTATTTGGATGTGGAGGTTGATATACAGTATCTACCTGCGTGATTGTGCTGGATTCACAGCTACTTAAATACCAACAAATTGTCTCTAAAGACGGATAGGCTTGCTAAAGGAATATGTATATAATCTAACAAAGTTTCATAGCTAGCAATCTGCTAGATCTAGATGCCATGATTCCTTTATGGGAGGGACTAGGAGTCGGACGTACGGGTGAGAGTTTCTCACCGTACGATCCTCCTGTGTCGACGGTAATATCCATCTCAATCGCTCGATCTCAAGGCTGACTCCCAACTCTCCAATTATGGGGCCCAAACTCGTCGTGTAGGGGACTTGGCCAGAACTAGGACACGTGTTTTGGTGCATGAATTTAAAAGCTACATCGCTTGTTTTCCGATGAATTTTCTATGAGGAGAGGCAGAGTTGTGTATTTGGGCGGAGGATTTTGGATATGTTGAGGAACCGTCGCTAGCGAGTCCAGTCCGAGCGATTACCTCGTAGACAAGTATAGAATCGTAAGAACAATGCAAGAACAGAAGAACAGAATAAGAGATGAACACAGAGATGTAGGGGGACGTCTTGCTTCTCTTTATTCCTTCATCCATCGATCAATCCTTTACAATGAATAGCACCCCCTATATATAGGCTACGACCCTTCTAGGTTTTGGGATGAGGAGCTCACCTTGGGCCAGGACTCCCGGTCCTGGGCCCGATTTCTTAACACTCCCCCTTGGGCACTCATCCTTCATGTCCATGTCTCATCAAAACTTCATAAAAACCCAGTGGGAAAAATTTGGAGAAAGAATACATGAATCATGTTCTGCTATGCTGCACGAATTGCCTCATTAAAAACCTTAGCCGAGAAACTTCAGGAAAACTCATCAAGGGAAAAAGAGTACAATCCACCCAATTTCGTTTAATCTCCAAGATTTATTCTTTGGGTACTCGATCTTCATGATCAAGCTTTAATAATGAGTTCGTGAAGGTTCTCCCTCTGAATTCTGCACTTCTCTAAGTCCCATCATTCCAATTCCACGTATGCACCTTTCAAAGCTAGATGCTGGAAGTAACTTAGTGAATAGATATGCAAGATTCTCACATGACTTATTATGCAAATTTTGTCCATCTTGTGCAATTCATGAGCATAGAAGGACTTGGGATTGATATGCTTTGTGAGAGGATTCTTCACATAACCCATATGTATTTGTAGAACACAAGCTGCATTATCTTTATAGATAACAGTGGGGGTTTACGCGGTATTCAATCCACACGACTGCTGGATGTGGTGAATCATCTGCCGAAGCCAAGCACATTCTCGTGAGGCCTCATACAATGCTATTATTTCCGAGTGGTTCATCGAAGTCGATACAAGACTCTGCTTAGATGATTTTCATGGAATTACAGTTCCACCACATAGGAATACATTGCCTGTTTGCTATTTGGCTGTATGCGGGTCCTACAAGTACCCGTTATCTGCATTGCCATTCATAGTTAGGTCTTGGTTCTTTCTATAGAACATACCAAGTTCTTTGCTTCCTTGGAGGTATTGGAAGATGTCCTTCATTCCCTACCAATGCTTTTGGTAGGTTCTGTACTATACCTTACTAATAGGTTCACGGCAAATGCAATGTCCGGTCTAGTACAGTTTGTTCAATACATGAGTGTTTCTATCACACTTAAGTGTGGGAATTCCGGTCCCAGAACTTCCTCCCCCTCTTTTCTAGGTCTGTACGGGTCCTTGTCTTGCTGCAAAGATCTCCCGACCATTAGCACTTTCAAAGGGTATGCCTTTTCAAAGTCAAACCTTTCTAACACCTTCTGAGTTGTAACATCCCCAAATTAATTAATGGGAATTAGTATGCATCTTATTAGCATGCTTGACTTTTTGGAATCATTTGCATAATATTTTGTACTTGAAAATTATCAAACAAATTCTAAACGTACACTTCAAAATTTACACTCCAAATAAAAACCAGAATAAAAATATTTGATCATCATCTGAAAATAATTTATTCAAATACTAGAATAATTATCATGAATAAATATAATTTTTCCCAAATTATTGGAACTCAATTCAACTCTCAGAAAATTCAAACACAATTCAATGACACAAATTAGGTTTGAATTTAAACTTTACAAATTATATCTTGAACAATGAGGTTTAATATTTTATTTGAGAACTAGACCATCCTAGGAACCTCTATAAAAAAATTTATAATTTTTAGAATTTTTATTCTATTTTTGAAGCCTCGGTCAAATCTTCTTCTGATTCAGTCAAACCTGTTTTTCAAAACTTCGGGCTCAGCACTGTTGCACCGACCCGGGCCATTTGTTTCGACCGGGCCAACTCAGTGCACCGAGTCCAACCCGACCCGATCATTTGACTGCACCGGCACCAATCAGTATCATCCATTTGATCGAAATCCATCGGTCCGAATCATTCCGTCCTGAGCCCGATGCAATGCGGTGCAACCCAACCGCCTTCGCCCGCACCAGCTCCTTTCCCTCAGTCGCTGCCAGTGGGCCCCACCGCGCCTGTGCTTCTTCAACCTCGGGCAGAAGCACTCAGGGCGCAAGCTCCACGCGACGTCTCTCCTCTGCCGCGCCTCCGTCACCGCCGTCCACCCACCGCCCTCCACGGCCTATTCTGGAGCACCGCCTTCTCACGCCGCTTCACTCTCCGACCTCGCCCGAGGATATTACCCTCCCCTCGCACTCCTTTCCCCTCACTTCTCCTCCAGCTACCGAGGAGAGGGAAGCTCCTATGAGCATTCCTATGGGGTAAAATCCTTTCCGCCTTGTCCCCTAGCTCCGAACTACCTTGCAGTGTCCATTTTTGCTAACCCGAGCCCCTCATTCGCAGTGTATCTCTCGGAACGCCGCCGTGCTCCCACTGCCTCCAAAGCGCACCCGCGAATACCCCCTTTGGCCATATTTGTCGCCAGTGAGTATTGTCCTTTCCTGAGCGCGTCATAACGTATGCTTAAGTATAACTTCCTTTTCCCCTCAACTCAATTCCACCTTGCTTCATAGGAACCCGACAATTTTGAAGTTTCTCATTTGTCGGCCGAAAAGCTCTAGCTTCGTTCTCGCCTCCAGCAGGGTGAGTTGTTCCTCGATTCCATGCTTGGTGACCATCTCCTAGCCTCACTCAAGCTATCTCAATCTGTATCTTTCGTTTTCCTTGAGCAGGTAGTCCCCTCCTCGTGAGCCGCTTCACTGCCACCGCCATTGTCGGGGACGACACATCACCGAGCGTTCCACGACCTTTCTCTCCCTCTGGTAGGCTTCTCTGAGTCACTTAGTAGCTAATTCTTGCTCTACTAGGCTCAGTGCGTCGTCGGTATAGCACATGCACGAATTGCCGAAAACCCACCGGCGCCCATCTCCGGCGTGCCGCCGCTACGGGCCACCGTAGAGGTCGCCACCAATGTCATTAGAAGCGCATCGCTATTGTGCTCCCATCTGTGCTCTTGGATCATGCGGCCATGGACCACCGCGTCGGCAAGCCGTCGTGCAAGCGAACGGAGCGGGAGCTCTGTTTGTTGGACAGCCGACAGCTCCTGTAGCAGTTAGATTAAGGTTAATCACCGTCATTAAAAGCTAATGATTACTTAGAGTTCCTCAATGGCTGTCCTAATGACTCTTTGTGCCACTTACACGCGGGCCCTTGAACAGAAGACAAAGGGGTTTAAATGCTGGTTCAAGATAGGTTCTTTGACATGTGGGCCCGAGCGCCATAAGCTGTGCGGTGGACCATTACACTGTGCTGTGGACCGAAGGTCCACACACTATGCCTTGCACCGGGTCCATGACGGTTGGGGCCCACCTGTCAGGACGCTGTAATTCGGAAATTAAATAAAGAAGCACACTTTTCTTCGGACCCCACTCGTCATAGGCTATGGCTAGCCCAGCCTCGGTAGAAAAAGTATTTAATACTTAAGAAAATTCGGAATGCATTTATTTGTGCACTGAAAATTGTTGTAACTTCAAAAATCCATATCTAATTCAATTTGACTCCAAAATTAATGAAACCAGTTTTGATATTTTTCATATAAAGTGAATTTTATTTTAAAATAGGTTTCCAACACATCTCTGTAGCAGAAAATATAGTTTTGTAAAAATAGTCCTTAGCTCTATTATTTTTACAATAAGAAAAAGCTTTTAACTTCAAAAATACATAACAATTTCATTTTAACTCCAAAAATAGTGAAACCACTTTTGATAATTTTCATTTTTATTGAACTTATTTACAAAAATAGTTTTAGTCTTGCCTCTGACTCAGAAAATATATTTTGTGTAAATTGATCCCAAAATAAATTATTTTTACATTATAAAATGTTGATAACTTTGAAAATTCATAACTAATTCATGAAAACTCCAAATGAGGTAAACTCAATTGTTTTGACCTTATAATATTATTCCCTATTTACCTATATACTCCTTACATCCACAAATGTCCTAAAATTTTTCACCAAAGAATTAAATTAAGGGAACAGTAACTGATTACATTTTCTGGAAATTTAAAATTCAAAACACCATAACTTTCAAATACTAAGTCCAAATGGAATAATTCTTTCACCTAAATTAATCTAAAATCATGACCTACCTACTGCATTAATTTCATGCATTTTTTAGTACTTTGAATTGTGGCTTTATTTGATATTATTTGCAATATCGCCTTTCATTAGGTTTTCGACGATAACGATATATTCGTCAGATTATTATGAGTGTGACCTGAGATTGAATAAGTGGTACAGCAAAGGTGCGAGCACCCTCCTCTTGATCATATTGCTCCCAGTGGTTTTTAAAGTTTTGTGTGAGTTTTATTATCGCAATTGCATGCTATTTTGAAATATATGTTTATGGGTAGAAGTAATTAATCTCCTAATTGTTGCATTAGCCCTCCTTTGAATGTTGATTACCCTTTTTACCTTGAATGATTAAGGATATATGTTATATGGGTCGTTTGCTAGTTTGTAGAATGATGCTTAGCCATGCTAGTAGTTGTAGCCGAAAGCGGTTGATGGAGCTAGTCCATCGGGCGGTGGATTGAATTGAATCTTAAAAAAATTTGAGGATTATGTGGATTTAATTATATTGATATTGAGGATTGTTTCTGGATCTTCGAATCTGGTTTTTGTGACTTATTGGAAAGTTGTTGCTGTTGTGTGTTGGACTTGGACGGGTGGTAGGGTGATGAAGGGGTGGTCCCGGATTCATGTAGCTCCGTCTGAGTGTTTAAGGACCGATTTGTGGTGTGATGAACCAAGTCTTACGTGCAACTACACGCCGGGATAATGGCGAAGGCTTGGCTAACTAATTTGTTGTGTGTTAGCTATCAGAACACAATCAGGTTGGCAATTGTTATTGTTATTTGTAATTGTTCTTTTGTCAATCTGGCGGGGGCATGTTAAGGGCCGCCTTACTTGCTCTTAAGGGTCTCTTGTTGGATAGGGACTTACTTACGTAACGAGGTTCACCTGTGGTTAGGAGGCATTTTGACTCCCACGGGGTTTCTCTTCCTCGGGTGGTTTGATAGTTAGGACATGACATTGTAAATGCCTCGTTATGCTACCTCAGTCACACTCCTATGGAAGAGTGCATTGGCCGACAGTATGAGGAATGCAAATCGTGTGGATAAAGCTGTACAACTCTGCAGAGTAACTAAATCTATTCGAATAGCCTCGTCCTAGGTTATGGACAACACTTGTGGGAAAGCAGGCACAGTTAGCTTTTGGGAAACTAAGTTTGGGTTATGGTTGGAAATGTTTTGTCTTTATGTTAGTTTGTCCAGAATTGCAATGATATCATGAACGCGTTGTTCGCGCGTTAATTTTTGTTGAGAAATGAATTGTGCCACGAATGAGATATTCATGTGTTGATTATATTTGGAGAGTGTACCATTGTAGATCATTACTTACTGCTATAAAATGTTTTCTAAATATTTTACAAATGGCAAGTTAGAATCTTTCATTCTTATGCAAAACGCTTGATGCTGAAAAATTGACTAGTATAGTGGCCTTCCGTTGATACTTACTTGCATCTTTATTTTTCTTGAAAAGTCTTGCGAGTACAACTTTGTACTTGAAAAGTGTCTATTTGATCAGGTAAGGACGGCGGGCGCAACGGCTTTAACTCCAGTTGGTTGCTTGTGGGATTATGGGCATGCCAACTCGGTTATTCCCTATTTACTTTAAATTTATCTTCCGCTGCGATTTATTTGTGTTATTATTATTTAGATTGGCCGATTGGCCCTCATTTGTAAAATTTGGACCATAAGGTCCTATATGTTGAAGATGTATCAAAGTTTTTATTCTCTTATACGATTGTGTATGGATGTGATTGCAATGTTGTATTAGGATATGTGCATGTTAGCCACTGATCCTTGGGAGCTAACATGTGACACATATCCGGGCACTTGGAATCGTTTTCGTCTCACGTTAAGTATTGCGTTTTTAGCGTAATTACTTAGCTTGAAACGGATCCGATCCCGGAAGGCCTCACATGAGTGTAGGTTGACTGATGTACTAATATCCTTTCAGAGGCATACCCAAGCTGCAAGCCTAGGCAATATTTGGTTTTCACCCAAATCTTTCATTTCGAACTCCGACTTCAGGTAAGAGCTTACTTTCTTAATATCCTTCAAGGTTCCGATGATATTCAGATCATTTTCATATACTGAGATTATATAAAATCCATTCTGGTATTGTCATATAAATACACAGAGATTATTCCTATTTTTCTTCTAGCCTTTCTTGCATAGAAAGTCGCTTCAAGCGATTATACCACATTCTGCCTCATTGCTTAAGTTCGTACAATGACTTTCTGAGTTTCACACTATACATATTTCTATTTGCTCTATCTTGCTTCGGGACAGGGACACATTCAGGTATCTTCATATAAATGTCCGAATCTAATATTTCATAAAGGTATGCTGGTACCCCATCCATCAATTTCACTTCTAACTTCAAGTTCACTGCCATTGAGATAAATGTCTAAAGGGGGTTCTGCCCATAATCGGGGAATAGGTTTCTTCGTAATCATCTCCTGGATGTTCAATGAAACCTTATGCAACGAGTCTTGCTTCTTTTCATTTTTCTTTCAAACAAATATCCACTTATGCCCTACGGGGTGCACAAGGGGAGGCGTACGACTTACAGGCCTAAACGTCTTTCTTTTATTCGGAGAGAATAATTCAGTTTCTATTGTCTTCTCCCAATCTTCTCAATCTGATCTTTTCTTTCATTCAGCGAGCGATGTAGGCTCTGAATCAAGATTGATGATTGTGGCAAGTTTCTTTGCAAAGTAAATGTCGACACTGACTGTTGTCATATTCAAAGATTCTCCCGAGGTCATAAAGTTTATAGCTATTTCTTCAAGGGGTGATTCTTCTAATGCTTCTACTTGCTCACCGCTGCTTCCAATTGCGGGGCAAGTCCCTTTAGTTTTTCAGCTCCGATGTGTGCGCACACATTCATGCCGATGTCTCCCTTCATGGGGATGTTCAATTCTGGTATGCCTTTTCTGAAGGTTCCATACCGATGCGGATCTCAACCGCCCCTTCCGTTCGGGGCACTTCGGTGATCGGCTGTGTCAAGTCCTTTTTATCCTTTTTCACCAGGTTACTTCGGATTCGAGGGACCGGAGTTCTCGTTATTTTATTCTAAGGCCTCTGGACGAGATTAGGAATACCTTCATTGGTATTTCAACCCTCTCCGGTGCATTGCATACAGGCAAATGCTACTTGGTCACGCTCTTCAAATAACTAAAGTGGTCAGGCAGTTGATTCGCTAATGCTTGCAAATCAATTATCTTCTGGACTTCAATTGTCTTCTAGACTTCATTTCAAATATCTTCTGGACTTCTCTATTTGCTTCACTAGTGTGCGGGTCATATGCACGGATTCCAATTATCTGCTGGACTTCAGTTGTCTTCTAGACTTCAATTGTCTTCTGGACTTCCCGTGGCTTGCCACGTTATTTCCCGACATTTTCATATCAAGGGTTGATTTCCTCCCCCTAATGACGGGAAACTATCATCATTTAATATACTATCAGCGAATCGGGCATTATGCAAACCTCCAGTCATAAGGTCCAAATACTCGATTATGGATGATGTCTCATAACCAATGTATATCCCAAACTTTCAGAGAAGGCCCATTGCTGTTCGCTGTGGTGGTGGTATAGGTACATAAACCTTGCAACCAAACCTGCGAAGATGAGTAGTTTTCAGTGCTGACCCTTGTGCTAGTTGCATAGGTGGATGGATGTTATAGGCCGACGGTCTAAAGTTGATGAGAGCTACTGCGAGCAGGACTGCGTGTCCCCAACATGTAGTTGGTAAAATACAATTCTTCAAAGTTCTGCTAGTCCATTCTGGGTGCGGACATGCGGTACAAAATGCTCAACTTTAATTCCTATTTTTATGCAATAATCATCAAATGCTTTCAGAGTAAGTTCTCCGGCGTTGTCCATTCAGGTAGACTTCTCATGATGATCAGGGAAAATATTTTTAATTTAATTATCTGCGAGATTTAGCTATGCAAAAGCGTGATTTCTCGTAGACAATAAACATATGTGCGACCATTCCGAGGAAGCATCGATGAGCACCATAAAATACCTAAATGACCCCTACAAGGGCCGTATAGGACCGCAAATGTCTCCCTGGATTCGGTCCAGGAATGCAGGTACTTCATCCTTCGCTTTCAGAGCAAAAGGTCTAGTAATTAATTTCTCGGTGGCACATGCGGGGCACACAAAATCTTCCTGATTCGAGAAATTCTTAACATTCATATTATGTCCCTGTGAATTGTTAATTATATCTCTCATCATCCTAAGACCTAGGCGGCACAATTTATCATGCCAGAGATAGAAAAGTTCAGAGCTTCCAAATACGATTTTCAGGACAGTATAGGCTACAAGTGCCTTAATATTAGTGTAGTATAGCCCAGTTTCATATGAAGGAAGACATTCTAATGCTATTATTCACTTTCTTCATGCTTTGTAATGAGCAGGTATTCTGTACCATACTCTTCTTCAGTCTCTATGTGGAAACTGTTAGCGCAAATATCCTTGAGAGTTCTAGTCGATTCTAGGTACAATAAGTCTTCTTCAATGACCAAAGTTGTGCCCATTTGGAGTATAATTATGACCCTTCCTGAGCCTATTATACCAGTATCGCTGCCTGCGATTGTCGTAAGACTACTAGTGTGGGGACCCCGGAGTTATTTCCATAAAACCGAGACTAATCAAGGTCTTAAGGAAATAACTCTAGATCTCCAGTAAATGGATTCCAACTTAACTCAGTCTAAATGGGAGGCTTGACTACATTCTAGAGCTCCGACGATCATGCGCACCGCTCCCCTGCGAGCACTACATGATTGTCGGCTCTCCAACGAGTCCACCGGTGCACTTAGCGAGTTAAATCGGAAGCCATAACCAGCGAGTAAGACTTATATTGGCTCCCAAGATCAGCGACCAATATAACCCTACTCTCATACAATGTTGATCACATCCATACAACATTCATACATAAATAGTACAAAAGGTATACAGCATAGTTCCAAGTTTACTACTAATACAAGTGGCCGACCGGCCAAATTGAAATAAGAGTATTAAGTAGCAGCGGAAACGAGTAAATAAACCAAAATACCAGCAGTGGTATGCCCCATAACCCATCGGCAACCGACTCGGGGTTAAATGATAGCATACTACTCATCAGTGTCGCCTAAATCGACACCGACGAGCTCATCTGTCTCAACATCTTCCTCACCTGTAAAAGCCAGCAAACACCTGGCTGAGTACCAAGGAGTACTCGCAAGTCTTACACAAATAAAAATAGTCATGCATAAGGTCATTCAAAGGAAGGCTCATATTGGCTTAGTTTTGCGAAAGAGACGCAACAATGTACCACCTACACATACTAGTTTTTCAAGGGTCATTTCAAAAATCAGATTTGAAGTAGAAGTCAAAGCATGTGATTAAGTAATGAGCTAAATAACAAATAAAGCATTCAATTTGCAAAGTGGCTGCCCACTTTGATACAACAACAAGCATGAACATCCCGTTCATGTCGATACCAAGTTATAACCACAATTTTAATTCCAAGTCTAACAATAGTAACTCCCGAACTCAAGCGGTTGTCCATAACCGTGGGCATGTCTATTCGAATAGATTTATACCCTGCAGGGGTGTACTACTTTACCCACACGACTTGATTAGCCCGTAAGCCTCCAGATGCCTCCGAATATAGCATACTTCCTATGGTATGCCGGCCGGGTAAATCAAGATATGGTTGTTTTTAGCAAGAAGATCCCATTGAGCTAACTCCCTCAACCCATGGCTTCTAGGAAACACAAGACGTTAATGTCTCCATCCTATCTCTTAGGAAACACAAGACGCTAACGCCCCCATCCTATCGGCCCAAAAGGAACACGGGATTTCACGGTCCCATGCCCCTACAATTTCACCACCGTGGGACTCAACACAACAAAACCTTCCCCTTACTTAACCATATGGCACCCATATACCGCGTGTGATAGCACGAATGTACTTGAATCAACGACGTTACCAAAGTTCGGTTCTTAATTGTCCAGACAAGTCAAACCACATACCCAATTCTCGTGCACAAAGCACCATCACTAACCAACACTTGTCCAGACCCAAAAGCTCATTTAAAGTGACAAAATTTAACTCATAAAACAGATACAAAGATCTGAAACAAAAGTATATAAAGGAAGTTGTGTGTATCCCATAATTGTCGGGTTATTCCCGACAATCAAACTACCGGTTCTAGACTTGCTTGGCTAAGCAACTCGGACAATCTAAATTCACATATCCTATCTTAAGCATTCCAGTACTGGAATAATTCATGGATAGCCACAATGACAAGATAATAGGAGGTGTCTAACTATTCATCACAAAAATAGTGACATTATCAAAATAACATGCAAGCAATTATCAGTGCATCTACCCTAACAAATCTGGGATCAAATATGATGCAAAAATAAAGTTCAAAGGATGCTTGCCTTGCTGGTAGTTCACTTGCTCACTCTCGGTTACCTACTCTCATACTTCCGGCAACTCGGAATCTAAAGAAAGGCGATATCGAATAAACATCGAGAAATAGCCAAAAACGCAAATTGCTCCAAAATGCATGAAATTTATACAGTAGCTATATTATGATTTTAGATGAATTTATGTACAAAAATTATTCCATTTGGAGTTTATATGAGAGAGTTATAGTAGTTTGAAAATCAGATTTTTGGAAAATGCTGAAAATCAATGTTCTGTTACTGCTCATCCGAATTTAATTGTTTCGTGGAAATTTGTAGAACAGTGGTAGGGATAAGCTTTACATGGCATGAAAGGTAATTAAAATTTATGATCAATAAAAATTGAATCACCCCATTTAGAGTTCATATGAATTAGTTATGAATTGTTGAAGTCAAAAGACTTTTTCGTGTAAAAATAATTCTTTTCTGCATTTTAAGTGGAATTAAATTCTTTTTATACACGGGCTGCCCTAGCCTTTGTAAATGACAGATAGGGCACTTGTATTTTATTTTATTTTCCATTTATTTCCTAAAGGAAAACATCCACCGACAAATGTAATCTTCTCATAATCATATACTTAACCGGTTCTCCGGTGTTGAATCCAATCTCATGCATAACACTCTCCAATCATATTCTCATATCTTGATATAAATCCCGTACTAACCTCCACCAAGACATTATCAAGGTAGTCAATCCATCGAGTGATGCCCGAACTCACGATCTTCCAAATATACCACCTATCCGATAATTACACGAAATTCACTGACTCATGGGCATATGACCATGATTGAATCCACCGATCATTCTCCGATATACTATTTAAGCTATTGCTAACTATCTAGCTCTACCAGTCTCGCCTCAGCAAATCACAATCGCATACACTCAATTTTCCACCGATCGAGGTTTAATTGACTAACCGATACCTAATGATATTTACAATTTAATAACACATCCAACATCTAATTGCTCACTAACCGATCAACTCATATCCATTTCACTGGACTAGTCACGTATGACATCTACTAATCCAATCACATATTCGTCTCTACGATCGACTAATAATCATTTGGCTACTAATCCAAAAGAGAGTAAAATCGCATCGACTCGGCACAAGGGACTTACCTACTAATTACATGGCAATCCAAATATTTATCCGCAATCAAATAATCCATTCCTACCTTCTTCCAATTCTAGCATGTACAACTCACACACTAATGCTAACATCATCCGATCCATTTGCTCATGATTAAACAAATCCCCCGATTTAATCTCCATATCTCAATACATATCATCACAAAAGCTATCCATCAAGTAATAGATCGTAAAATCCTTATGCGTCCTAACTCCAAAAATTACTAACCCAATGTGAGAGAAAATCTTCAATTAGTTTATCCTCCAAGATCACCACAATTTTGCACGTGACTCCAAAATAATATCATCCAATCAATTTATCCAATGTATTTTTAATTTAGCATCCATCGACCGACAATACACATAAACCGCTACAACAATAAAATCATTCGCATCCATAATATTTATCACATAATCCCGCCTACGCACAAATACGTCCTCACTGGAGAGTTACACCGGTCTTAAGCTAACAAAACCCTTTTGACAAATAAACATGCATAAATAGATGCCATGCTCATGACTAAAATGCAACAAGCATAACTAATATCGTAATGTGATAACACAATTCAACGTGAAGTATTTTACCATGGCACTAGGCATGCCTAATATCGCCGGACCACATCCGCGTCCACCGTAGTCGTCGCTGAACTCATCCGCCTCTGCAGCATGCACCGCACCCTTGACGCTGCATCCCCGAGCCACTACCGACCCACACTGCGCCGTCCGAGGCCGCCGTGCCGTATGCATGGTACATGCATGCGCCGGCCTTGCTCCGAATGCCAGCGCCAAGCCACCATGCCACGCCATAGTGAGCCAAACCGCCGCGCCCTCGGCTTTGGCCACGTCACATGCGTGCATGCCCGCCAAATGCATGCGCTCATGTGCCGCCACATGCACGGCCCGGCAACCTCTCCGTCTCGCTATCGTTTCATGCGACGCCAATGCTAGCCGCGGCACCACGCGCCTCGCCGCCGCCGTCGCCGCCGCGCGTCGCCGACCGCGTCCTCCTCGCTCGTCGCCGCACCGAAGCCGCCACGGCCGCACGGCTGGCCGCGCTCGCCGCTATGCACCAGCAGCCGCGCCCCGCTGTTTTGTCGTTGCCGCCGCCGCCGCCGCTGCCCCACCGCGGGATGCCTCGCAGCGCCACCGCGCCGCCCATCATGCGCCACCATGCCGAGCTGCCACTCGGCCACCTCCAGGCTGCACCGCCGTCGCCATCGATGCTGTCGCCTAGCCGCTGGCCGCACCGTGTCTCTGTTGCCACTCGCATGGCTGCCGTCGGGTTGCCGCACCGCAGGGCCATCAGGCAGCGGCCGCCGATGCATGCGCCGCATGCATGCACGGCCATGGAGCTGCCGCCTTGGCAAGCTCCGGTCGCGCTGCGCCGTACTGCGCCGGGCTACAGCGCAGCGCCTCGGCCACGACCATGTCCCGCGTCGTGCGCTAGGCTACCGTCTGGACCTCGGCCGCTCCATGCGCCCGCGCTGCCACGCCGCTGCGCTGCTCCTGTGCGGGCCGTGCTACCTGAGCTGCTGCAGCATGCTGCTGCTGAGCTCCACGCCGCCGGCCACCTACTAGTGCTACCTCCTCTCGAGCCGCAACAAGCTCCCTTGCCGCCAACCTTGGCTCCTTGCCTCTGCCTTCTCCTTGCTCCGGCCGAGCCAGATCCGGCCATCACCCCGCTGGCCGCATGTCGCCTCGCGCTTCACGCCATGCATCGCATGTATGCATGTGCAAAGATGTCGCCATGAACAGCTCCTACCACTTCTTGTCTTCTCTCCTCAAGATTGCTCAAATGTCAATGCATGTGAAATCTAATGGGAGGAATGGAATGCTCATGAGGAGATGAACCCGATGGTGTAACATGCATTGAGAGTTTTCAGTTTTTGAGTTGGGATTTAGAGGAGAGAAGTGGATAAATGGACTTGTGTTCTTGAGTGAGAAAGAATGGAGGGTGCTGCTCTATTGAAGAAAGAAACAAAAATGACAGGAGAGGGCTGGCCTGGAGCTTTGGTTGGTCGGCAGCACGAGGAGATGGGATTTGGCTGGCAACAGAAAGGGGGTGGTGTTCGGTTGGGGTTGGGGATGAGCAGTGGGTAGCTTTGCTAGATGGGGTATGAAATGGCAGTGTAGGGATGAAAAGGAAATGGAGATGGAGAATGTGAATGGCAGTGGAGGGGAGATGCTCTTCGGCTGTGCAAAAAGAATGGACAGTGATGTTTCTCTCTTTGGGTAAAGAAAGAGATGGTAGTGGAGAGAAGAGAACATGAGGCTTTGCACTTGTGCTTGGCTTTGGAAAAATGGCAGTAAGATGAAGTCATGGTCAGCTGGCATAAAGTTGGGCATGCATGTGGCTTTGTTTGGGGGTGAGAGAAAGAAAAGAAATGGGATAGGACAATGGGTTCGAATGGCATAAAATGAGGAGAAAAGCTGTTCTGCAGTGGTTTTTTTTTAATTGAGCACATGCCAGTAATGTGTGGCTTTATAGTGGAGAAATGGCAGAGAGGAGATAAGATAAAATGGTTGTGTAATGCTTGTTCGGTTGGGACAAAAGAAATGGGGAAGTGGAAAGAGAAAACAGCAGTGCACTGGTTAGTTGTGCTTAGGAGAACAAGAAGAAAGAAAAAGCAAAGACCAAGGAAGAGAATGAATTTTGGCTGGGAGCAAAAATGGAAAAGGGTAGTGGGAGATGGTCGGTCTCGGCTGGGCATAAAGGAAATGGCAGGGAGTGCCCAGTTGGGAAATGCCTTGGGCAGTGGGGGTGATGCCTGGGATTAAAAAAAATGGGGTGGAGAATGGTAGTGGGTTGAACAGGGGGGGAATGACAGTGGAAACAAATAGCAATGTATTTCTATCTTCTTTTCTCCAACTCACTCAGACGACCTCGCATGCGTGAACTAACCGCTAAACTGAAATGCTCGCGAGAAAACGAACGCAACGATATAACATGCGTTGTCAGATTCTTAATTTTTGGTGGTGATTGCAAGGAGAGAAGTTGGGGAAAAGAAATAAACTCACAGATGTCTCGCCTGCGGTCGGTCGGATTGAAAAAAAAAACAGCGGTACTAATACACGCATTATGGTTTTTGAAATGCATGCGAAACAAGAAGCAAAATAATTTAATTTAAATGTAGTCTCTCAAACAATTTGATTTAATATTGTTTGTTATTATTATTATTATTACTATGTAACTACTTAAACAACTCGATTTAACTTTAAATGCAACATTTTCATTAATTCGAATTGATTTTTTAAAAGCAATCTTTTACGCCAATGCGGAAAATTTTTAAATCATAGTCAAATATTTATTAGATCACCAAATTAAATATTAACATCCCGATTCTGAAAATCAGGATGTTACAACTAGTATTCTTGCTGATCGACTGGAAAAATTTTCGTTTCTCAGGATGGTATTCGTTGTGCCGCTACCTGCTAAGCACACTTCCTCCATAGGGCGTCACACTCCTAGTTCTTGATGCCAGTCATTTTATATTCATGCAAATAGTTCATAAGATTACTGCGGGTAATAAAAATGGTTGCAAAATTCTCATAATACAATTCGAACTTCCGGTTCGTGATCCCGTATTTTTCTATGCATTTTCATGATTTACTGCTATTTTTAGTGATTAAAAGCAATAAAGCAATCACAGATAATCAAAACAGTAAATACAATAAATAAATTGCATAGAAATAATAATAACAAAATTAAACATGCTTCAAATGCTCAAAATATGCAAAAATTTGGATTCTTGAGGCCATTTTCCGCTGGAAAATGACTTTCGGCAAATTCTGCGACTTTCAGGGGTTAACACGCAAAATTTCAATATAGAGAAAAATTTACGCATAATTTTCAAATTTCTGGGGGTTATTCTGCAAGAATATACATAATCCTGTAAATTTCCCAATTCCTGGGGGGGTTCCGCAAAATTCCTTATTCGCGAAAAAAATCGTAATTTTCAGAACTACGTGGGCCTTCATGCAAAATTTTCTCACCCGCGTAAAATCCTTGTGATTTTCAAAATCCCAGGAGGCCTTTTTGCAAACAAAACGGGTTTTTCGTTTTTTTTTTCTTTCGGCCGGCCCGATTCTTTTGGGCCATCCAGCCTTCCTCGGCCCACGGATGCCCACCCCAATTGCCCGGCCGATCCGGCCTTTTACCCCGGCCCAAAAGGCCATGTGGCCAGTTTCAAGAGAAGCATCACGGGATAGCCCTATCCTGGTGCTTTATGGGTGGCGGCGGCAGCTCCATAGGAGCTCAGCGGCGGCGGCGCGACAATGCGCCGGCTCGGGGCGCGGAGGCACCGGCGCCGGCGGGCGGCCGGCTCGGTGGTGCTCTCGGCCGCGCGGCGGTGGCCGGCGTGGTGGCCGCCGGCGGTCTTGGCCGCGCGACTACTCCCCTCCTCTTTTTTTTTCTTCAGCCGAAGCGACGGCCGGTGGCCCGCGAGATGGGCCAAGTGGCGCGGCGATCGGGAGCCTCGCGGAGGGGCTGGTGGCGCGCGCGGCGGCTTCAAGCACGGCCGACGACAATGCGGGAGGCCACCAGCGTAAAGCGCGGCGGGAAGCCGCCGGCGGTAGGCGCGACAGCCTCATGCAGCGAGGCGGCGTCCGGGGAGGCACCGCTACGGGCGGTGGTGGCGGTGCCACCACATACGGGTGGAAGGCGATCGACCGGCGACGCGCCGCCGACGGGGCGCGCGGTCGTTTTTTCGTATTGTTCATGCAATGTAATGTAATGTGGTGCAATGCGGTACAAGATTGCAACGGAGGCACGGCTTCATGCCGTCATGTGCGTGCTCGCCGCGTGCTAGCGGCGTGGCACTGTCGTTGCCTCCGTGGCGGTACGTGATGGCGGACTATGCCGACCGATAACGTATCGCGGAGGTAGTGACAGCCGCTTGCAGGCGGTGTCTTGCACATGGTGCCTTTCATGCGATTGCATATACTACCTACGATACAATCATCATCTACTCTTTCATGCAATCCACCGATCGGCTTGGCCGGCGACTTCAAGTCGGCTCGCGGTAGATTAGAGCGGATTTGCACCGTAGGAAACCAATCTAGAAAGCCAAATTTGCAGAATTGAAAGCAATCTAGAAAATGATTCAATCTACGAGTGTCGTTCATCGACGGTTACCTTTTCGATGCGAGGAGAGTCGATCGTGCTGATAACGTGTTGAGGAACCGTCGCTGACGAGTCCAGTCCGAGCGATTACCTCGTAGACAAGCATAGAATCGTACGAACAATGCAAGAACAGAAGAATAGAATAAGAGATGAACACAGAGATGTAGAGGGATGTCTTGCTTCTCTTTATTCCTTCATCCATCAATCAATCCTTTACAATGAATAGCACCCCCTATATATAGGCTACGATCCTTCTAGGGTTTGGGATGAGGAGCCCACCTTGGGTCAGGACTCCTAGTTCTGGGCCCAGTTTCTTAACAAAGCATACAAAGATGGAGATGGTGCAGCGGAGAGAAAAATGGAAGTAGTTCAGCAATAAATGAGTCCGATTGTATGCATCTGGAAAAAAAACGTATTGAAAATTTTTTGCAACATCGTCGTAAATAGTATGCAACAATTTTTTTCTACGGATACAACATTTTTTTCTACGGATACAACATTTTTTCTTCAGATGTAACACTTGCAACATCCCCGGACAACGGTTGCAACATCTCCGGACAATGGTTGCAACATCACAAATAAAAAAAACAAAGCATCTGAAAAAACGCATTGAAAAATTTCAACATCGCTATGAACAATATGCAATATATTTTTTTTCTACAGATGTAATATTTTTTTTCTACAGATGCAATACTTACAACATCCCCGGACGATGATTGCAACATCTTAGGACAATGGTTGCAATATCCCGGACAACGGTTGCAACATCGTAAATTAAAAAACAAAGCATCTGGAAAAAAACGCGTTGAAAAAAGTGCAACATCACCGTGAACAATATGCAATATTTTTTTCTACAGATACAATATTTTTTTCTACAGATGCAACACTTGAGAGTTAAGCACAAATCTGTTGTCTTGACTATGCAAAATGTGTAGCACTACGTATACTTATACTAGTAGTACTTACTTCCAGAATGCAATTTGGTCATCAATTGGAGAGTGGCGATATCGAGTCGAGTAACTTGTTTTAATAGTAATATAGCGGCTAGATAGAGTTAGCTCTATCAAACAGATTATCAGTATGGATTATGGAGAGTGCATATATACTCGTTGGATTAGCCCTTTAGATGTATGGAAAAAAAGATTCTGTGAGGCTCGGCGGCACGACAGCCCGAATATGGATTGATGCTTCTCTACTGCTCTGCTCTTCAAGCAATAATGTTGAGAAAATGACATGCCATCGCGAAAAGGGCTAATGATGAGTATGCTGACGCGGAATGAGCGTACGATTTTTGTTTGACCATCGGACAGCCGAACCGAAGCGTTGTCCTTCCTTTATACATTTGTCGTGTCCTTTATACATTAATCTACTGTTTCTTAATCTATTTGAATTAACTATAGGTTGATAGTTAGCTTGTTGCTACTACTCATTAGTAGCTAGGTACTCGCAACATGCGAGACAACTAACTGCATGTTGAGCAAATCGATCTCTCTGCCATTGCTACCTCTGTAGCAGACAGTGTAAGTACGTACTCTCTAACTATCATTAACTGTCAATAGATCCATCACTTAAATTATTTTACATGCATTCATTTTGGTTGGCGCAGGCAGGATTGATTGGAGCACCCAATGGCTGGAGATGGATGGGTGATGGACATTATTTTTCATGCGCTGATACTTGTCGGAAATGCACTGGTGGACCTTTGGAGTAACTGGTCGATTGAAATCCTGCTCGTTGTAAGCTTCGGGATGCAGTTTGTGCTCACCATCTTCGCCGGGTTCCGTTGGCGCGGGGCCTCAAGAGCGCTGCGGAACGTCATCTGGCTCTTCTACATTGGGGGCGACTATGTCGCGACTACAGCCCTCGGCAACCTCTCGGTGAGCAAGGCATCCGGCGAGCGCCAACTCGTGGCGTTCTGGGCGCCCTTCTTCCTGCTGCACCTGGGTGGACCCGACAACATCACCGCCTACCAGCTCGAGTGAGAGACCATGTGGAGGTCATCCCATGTGTGTGATGAGTAATTGACATTGGTTTAGATAAGTTGAGTTTGGTTTGGGTGGTTCGGAGTCGAGTCGTTGCGTAGCGCAATCGGGCTCGGTCGGACTTTAGTCAAACTTGGTCGTACGGGATTAGGTTGCATATTCTGTTTGTTCGACAGGTTTGGACTTCGACATGGTAAGTGTGATGGTAGTTACGCTTTCATGTATCGAGCTGTGCTATGTGATGTGGTTCTTGTCTGTGTGACTGCAGGACATCGGGTGAAGTCGTGGAGAGACACGGTGGACCGGACTAGGCGCAGGTGGCGCTGAGGTCAGAACGGTCAGGATGTGTCGAAGACGACGTGGACTCGAGGTGGTTGCGAGTCGGGCGAGACAAGGAGCGCGGAAGCTTCTCGGAAGAACATCGGGTGAAGTCGTGGCGAGACACGGTGGACCGGACTAGGCGCAGGTGGCGCTGAGGTCAGAACGGTCGGGATGTGTCGGAGACGACGTGGACTCGAGGTGGTTGCGGCGTGCAGACAAGGAGCGAGGAAGCTTCCGGAAGGTGCGGGAGGCGAACGGAATTTCGCAAGACTGCACAAGTGGGAGCGGGCTCTGTTTCGACTTAGCGGGTGTAACGGGGTGGAGACCCGTTAGCCATGGGCTATAAATAGGTTGGAGGGGCTGCAAGCCCAGTGAACACTTCAAAGGATTTTATGGTTTTCTTTAGTCAAAAGAGACTGTAGAGTCTGCTTTGGCTTCAGGCTTTAGTGGTTGAGAGTTGTTGGGAGAGGCAGAGTTGTGTTCCCTCTGTGTCCCCTTCGTTGGTCTCTTGAGAGACTGTGTATCATCTCCTCTCAAGCATGTATGGGTTGTGTTCTTGAGTTGGAGAGTGAGAGATTGGATTGATGAGCTTGTAATCTTCCCTGTTCGAATGTCCATGCGTATGGGGATGTATCTCTTTGTATTTCTCTCTTGATTCAATGAATGGAAATCTGAAGTTTTCCTCTGTTCTTGCTCTCTGTTCTCTCTGTTTTTCGTTCTCCCTGTTGGGTTGATTCTAGAGATTTTGTGTTGAGAGCTTTTGCTTAATTTCCTTTCTTGATCTAGCTTGCTGTGACATGTGGGAACACATCTAGGATCTTCTTGATCATCAATCACCCACGAGCAAGTCTTTAGATCATATTTCGATTTTGACTCAGTTTTGAAGCACCCTTCGTTCAAACTGAAAAGATAGGAACTTTGGCAAGGATCTTGACGATCGTTGCATGGAATAGGTTCCTGACATCTTTGAGAAGGTGTGTGTTAAGTTTCGTGAAGTTTGGAGTTGTGGAGCAAAAGTTAGATCTATTTTCGATCTCGAAATCGTGCTGAAATTCAGTTTCTTGTCTTTGATTTCATTTGTAGCTACGAGTACTATTCGTTTCGAGTTCTTGCTACGAGTAATCGTGAGCATCAGTACCGAAGTTCTTGATACGAGCATCGTGAGCATCGAGTATCGAGTAATCGTAGCATCGAAGTTCTTGTTCATTTCGAGTGCTAGCTACGAGCATCGTAGCACAACACTGTAGCTACGAGTACTGTAGCATCGAATACTATTCAGTTCGAGCTCTATTCTTTTATCGAGTACTGTAACATCGAGTGCTATTCATTTCGAGTGAAGCTACGAGCATCGTGAGTACGACATCAGTAGCTACGAGCATCGTGAGCACCGAGTACTATTCATTTCGAGTCCTTACTACGAGTACTGTAGCAAGACACTGTAGATTTCAAGTACTACTTTTTTGAGCACTGTTCATTTTCGAGTACAAGCTACGAGTACTGTTCATCGACCACTGTACTTTCGAGTACTGTTCATCAGGCTGTCTTCTTGTGTTTGTGGTCATTTCTTTTGAGGTTTTGATTGGATTCAATACAAGTTTTCCACTGTGCTTGATTGATTGATCTTCATAGCTTTCATAGCTATTGGAGTGATATTCGTATTGAATTTGATTTGGAGACAAAAAGAGTTTATGTTCCTATTCACCCCCCCTCTAGTCGCCATTTCGGTCCAACATCGAGGACAACAAGTCGCATCGGCGCAGATGCGTCCGGAGCTCATCTGCGGATCTCGGGGCGCCGATGTCGTCTACAAATCCATTTCCGCAGCAGGACATTAGTCCTAGCGGCGGGTTGATGCTCCTAGTCGGTGTTGCCAAGCACGTGGAGAAGATATTGGCGCCCATCGCGCCAACTTGGGAGGCATCCAAGCTCGCCAAGAACCAGCGACGTCGTGCAAGAGGTGGCGTCGTTACACAAAGCCCTGGCTTCTAGGGGCGGGAAATGACAAAGCAAGGCCATGTTAATGGTTGCTCACTCCTGCTCCACATCCGCAAGCGCGTGATGGTCGATTCTTGAACGAGATGAAGTCGGTGACGTTGCGGGCATAAGAAGAACTCGTTTCGCCTTGGTTGGAAGGACGCGTACAGGGTTATGGAGATAGAGCTCTCCCTGATGTATGACTTGCTCTACACCAAGTGTTAGAAATAATGCACGGATCAACAGGGACAAGAGACACGAATTTTACGTGGAAAACCCTTGCGGGAAAAAACCACGGGCGCCAACCGGCGATGATCACTATATGAGGAGCGATTACAGAACGCCGGGGATTACAATGAGGTATGAGGCGTCAACCCTCCCCGTGCGGCTTACAAGAGGTATATAAAGGGGTAAAAGGACTTAGAGTCCAAGTAGGAAACTAATCCGCTAATATGGTAACTAATCCGGACACTTCCATATTAGAAATTCGGATCACAATATATCCCTTATTTCAACAATCTCCACCTTGAGACGAATTTCCTCTTGCAGCATAATGAAGAATCATCAATCATCAAATATCTCCATAATAAGATAAAAATCACCGTGCGCCAACTAGTCTCTAGGACTAGACTGTAATACCAACTAAGCTTGAGCAAAGCTCAAACTTAGTAAAAGGAACTGGCTTTGTCATCATATCAGCTGGATTATCATGAGTACTTATTTTGCACACTTTGACATCACCTTGAGCAATAACACCTCGAATAAAGTGATATCTCACATCAATGTGCTTTGTTCTCTCATGGAACATCTGATCCTTTGTAAGGCATATAGCACTCTGACTATCACAAAATATAGTAGTGCAAGAATTATCTCCACAAAGCTCAGTATACAAACCTCTCAACCAAATAGCTTCTTTACAAGCTTCAGAAATAGCCATGTATTCTCGCGGTGGTAGATAAAGCAACGATGAGTTTGCAAACTTGCCTTCCAACTAACAAAGACAACCACCAATGGTGAAAACATAACCTGTGAGAGACCTCCTCTTGTCCAAATCACCAAGATAATCGAATCAACATAACCAACAAGTCCATCTCTAGAATTCCCAAACTGCAAACAAGCATTAGAAGTGCCACGCAAATATCTGAATATCCACTGAACTGCTTTCCAATGCTCTTTTCCAGGATTAGCCATATATCTACTGACAACACTCAGTGCATGAGATAAATCAGGACGAGAACAAATCATGGCATACATAAGAGAACCAACTGCACTGGAATATGGAACTCTAGACATGTACTCAATATCATAATCTGACTTAGGACATAAAGCTCAAGATAATCAAATGCGGCTAATGGAGTACTCACGGTTTTGCATCATGCATATTAAAACGACGAAGAACCTTCTCAATATAACCTTTTGACTAAGGTATAACTTGCGATTTCCTCTCTCTAATAATCTCCATGCCGAGAATTTTCTTTCTTTGCACCTAGGTCCTTCATCTCAAATTCATTACTCAATTGTGCTTTCGGTTTGCTATTTCGACTTATCTTTCAAAGCAATCAACATATCATCAACATAGAGAAGCAAATAAATGGTGAACCATTAACAATCTTTAAATAGACACACTATCATAATTAGACCGCTTAAAATCATGAGAGAGCATAAAAGAGTCAAATCTCTTGTACCATTGCCTAGAGATCGCTTCAAACCATAAAGAGATTTCTTTAATCTACAAACAAGGTTTTCTTTTTCAGAATAACAAAACCCTCAGGTTGGTCCATATAAATGTCCTCTTCCAACTCCCCATGTAAGAATGCAGTTTTAACATCTAATTGCTCAAGTTCATAATCATGCATGGCAACAATACTGAGTAAAGTGCGAATAGAGCTATGCTTCACAACTGGGGAAAAGACATCATTAAAATCAATACCTGGAATTTGACTATAGCCTTTAGCAACCAACCTTGCTTTATACCTTGCAGGTTCTGTAGAAGAAATACCTTCCTTTCTTTTGAAAATCCACTTGCAACAAACAAACTTCTTCTCCTTTGGCAATTTTACTAATTCCCAAGTGTTATTCTTTTCAAGTAACTCCATCTCATCATGCATAGCAGTTATCCACTTCTTACAATCGGTGGAGCTAATAGCCTCAGTATGATGAAGGTTCGCATTACCTTCAATTTCTTCGCTACACTTAAAGCATAAGCAACAATGTTAGCTTCTTCAATCAACCTCCGGGTGGATTAATCTCTCTCCTAGGCCTGTTAACTGCAATAGACTGTTGTGGTGGCTGCTCAACAATAGGTGCATCATGAACAATGGTATTCTCTTTATCGATGTGTTACTCGAACCAACAGAGTGCTCCACTTGAACACTTGAATTTCGCCTACTCTCAACAGAACGTTAGTAGGCGCTTTATCAGAAGCATAGCGATTCATTAAAGACAACATTTACGCTAATCACAACCTTCCTTGTTTTGATTCCACAACTTATATCCTTTAACACCAGATTTATAACCAAGAAAGATGCACTTAATAGCTCTAGGCTCTAATTTTCCATTATCAACATGAGCATAAGCAAGATACAACCAAAAACTCTCAATTCGAATAATTTGTTGGGGAACCGCACCATACCTCAATTGGAGTCTTCTTTTCAATTGCAATATTGGGTGACCGATTAATGAGATAGCAAGCGAAGAAGCGGCGGCTTCAAAACGCCTATGCAAACTCGCATTAGACAACATGCAACGGGCCTTGAAATGATGGTTCGTTCATACGCTCACTACACCGCTTTGTTGAGGAGTACCAGAACGGTGTAATGCCTAACAATGCCTTCAATCTTGCAATATGATTCAAATTCATCGAATGAATTCCATCCCATTATCAAGCGAAGTTTCTTTACCTTCTTTTCGGTTTGCCTTTCAATCATAGTCTTCCACTCTTTAAATCTGAAAATGCTTCACTTATACTTCAAGAAATAAGGCCACACTCTTCTAGAGTAATCATCAATAATTGTTAACATATAACGAGCACCTCCTAGAGATGTCTTGAGATGGCCCCATAAATCGAATGCACATAATCTAAAATACCTTCCGTAGTATGAACTGAGGTATTAAATCTCACCCTCTTGTGTTTGCCAAACACGCAATGCTCATGTAATTTTAGCATCGATGCTATGTCCATCAAGAAGTCCTCTCTTACTCGATTCCGCTAAACCAAGTTCACTCATATGCCCAAGACGCATATGCCAAAGATTAGTAGCATCGAATCGGATAATGAACTTGAAATTACAGCAACATTACTGATATTGTAGTACTCGCAGATGGTACAGATTAGCGCTTTAATATCACTTTCATCACAATAAGAGAGCCTTTTAATACCTTTAAAACTCCACCTTCACGGAATACTTGTACCCTTTACCATCAAGAGTACTCAAAGAGATGAGGTTTCTTTTCAAACTGAATGTGCCTCACATCTGTCAAAGTTCTGACAATACCATCAAACATCTTGATCTGAATTGAACCAATTCCTGCAACCTTACAAGATGAGTTATCACCCATCAACACAGTACCACCTTCAACAGGTTCATAGGTGGCAAACCAATCCTTATTATGACACATATGAAAGGTACAGTGTAATCAAGAATCCATTCATCATTGGTCTTAGCACATCCAGCAAAGGCAACAAGGATTTCTCCATTAGGACTATCATCAGCAGCAAGAGAGGCTTTACCTTCATCATCTGTTTTACCTTTTGGCTTATAATGGCCGGTTCTCTTTTCTTTATTTTGCAGCTTCCAGCATTCAGAGATGTCATGCCCACTTTTCTTGCAATATTTGCACGACTTGTACTTGCCTCTAGATTTCGACCGGCTCTTGTAGCCATTCGGACTTTTGCCTCGATATCCATTATTTGAGTTCTTCTCCTTTGTCCGCATACGAATAAACAAGCCTTCTCCTTTCGAGCTTGAATTTTCAGAAGGTACCATCTGTTTCATCTTCTCCTTAGCATGCAAAGCTTCATAAACTTCATTAAGAGTGAGAGTATCTCTACTATATAATATGGTATCTCTGAAATTTGAAAATGAACTAGGCAGTGAACACAAAAGAATAAGACCCAAATCCTCATCCTCATATTTTACCTCCATCGACTCTAGGTCGGCAACAATCTCCTTAAACGTTGAAAGATGATCAAGCACTGATTCTCCTTCTTGCAATTTATGAGAGTACAACTTCTGCTTGAGATGCATCTTGCTGGTGAGATCTTTTGTCATGCAAATTTTTTCCAGTTTCAGCCATAATGCAGCAGCTGTCTTCTCCTTTAAAACATCCTGCAAAATATTATTGGATAGATGAAGGTGAATATGAGATAAAGCCTTACGGTCTTTACGCTTGTCATCTGCGGTCCATGCGGTAGGTTCTTTTGCAAAACCTTCCAATGCATCATCTAAATCCATCTGTGCCAACACAGCTCTCATCTTAACTTGCCACAGCGAAAATCTTGTGTCACGATCCAGGAGTGGAAGATCATACTTCGAAGTCGCCATGAGGAATAAAATCTGAAAATTGCTGGTATTGAACTGTGTAAACCTAGCAAAAATCACGACCTGTTTGGTATACCTTCTGTGTACACGAAACAAAGATTTTCCAGTCCCTGGTACTCTTTCCCGTGTGGATGTAGCAAAGAACTCCAAAACTATCAAAACCAAGTGCACCAACAGGACCTAGCTTGGTGATTTAATTAAAGAAAGATATTTCCTTGGAGATTGTGCTGCAGGATTGCTTTCGGTTTTGGTCTGCTCTATTGATGACGCACGCACAAGCTTGCAGATCGCGCTGTTGGCTGCTTGGGGACGAGCACCGAATAAAAAAAAAACGGACGCAGAGAACGACCGAGGCTGGCGCCGCGTGGCCTCGATGGGTGATGGAGGCCGATGTGTGGACAAAGCAGGCGCCGCGTTGACGATGCGGCAATCAACAGACCAAGGCGACAAATTTCTGGCCGACGTGAGACGACGCCCGGACCGAGGTGAAGCTGCTTGGAGGCGACGAAGCCGACGCGTGCACACGGGCGCTGCGCGATGGGAGCGACGCAGCGATCGATGCGACGTGGAGACGGCGGCGGCACGAAACGGATCTGCTATTTTTCCTCGTGTCTTTTCAAACCCTAATCTCCTGTGCTCTGATACCACTTGTTAGAAATAATGCACGGATCAACAGGGACAAGAGACACGAATTTTACGTGGAAAACCCTTGCGGGAAAACCACGGCGCCAACCGCGATGATCACTATATGAGGAGCGATTACGTAACGCGGGATTACAATGAGGTATGAGGCGCCAACCTCCCGTCGCGGCTTACAAGAGGTATATAAAGGTAAAAGGACTTAGAGTCCAAGTAGGAAACTAATCCGCTAATATGGTAACTAATCCGGACACTTCCATATTAGAAATTCGGATCACAATATATCCCTTATTTCAACACCAAGGCTGCGGTGATCCACACTTGGCATGGCTACTGCATCCGTGTCTTGTCACCGCTTGCCGCTGCCGCTGCATTGTTGCTGGTTGAATTCAGTGATCAAGATGGTCATAGGCAAGCCGATGTCGTGATCACTCACATATTGCTGGTTGCTACCTTCCTCCTGGAGACGGCATCGCTTCTCAGGGCACTAGGGTCGTCCTGGACAGCCTTCCTATTGTATGGTACTCAGCGATGGGGTTGGTTCCACCATCAAGTCTTCTGCACTAGCCGATGGCATCGGTTTCGTAGTGTGGTTGCATCTCTTGACCGGCTTGCCAAGGTGGAAGGCCACAGGCGGTGGTCAGGGCACATTGGGCAGCTTAACCTGTTGCAGTTCAGCACCCGTGAGCAACCCAGCAGAGCGGCAAAGGAAAAAGTGGGACAAGACTTGGGGGAGAACGAAGAGCGTAGTATTGTGATTCCACAGGATGTCAAGGAGGAGGTATTCAGATATACATGGGAAAAGTTGTTACAGTTAAAAAATACAATCACAGAAGCCAAAGAAAAAGAAGGTGTAGAAGCGGCAGGCATGCTGGGAATGATAGCCAAGTCCAGGACGAAAAGGGGTCAGTGGGCACTGCGTAAGCGGGGACTATACGACGATTTCCGATGGAGCCTCGGCGATGAACTCCAAGAGGGCATCCTCACATGGCACATCGCCACTGATATCTACCTCTTCAAGTCCGATATAGCCAACAAGGCCGGAGATGCCTGGGTAGCGCAGCGTGTGAGCGCAATCAGTACGCTGTCCAACTACATGATGTTCCTCCTTGTAGAACGCCCCTACATGCTACCAGGCCTTGTTCTCCGCAGGTTGTACGAACTAACCTGCGAGGATTTGGTCGGAATTTGGTCGAGATATGGGACTCAGGGCGACCTAAAATCTTCTTCCAGCTTCTGGAGTACTCTGCCTTGGAAACTATTCCAGCCGCATGATGATCCAGGTTCTTCTAGACTCAGGCGAAGCCAGGAGAACCTTGCCAGGATCCTATGTGACGAGGAGCACAAATTTGAATCTGACGCCGTCAAGAGTTATCTGTTTTCTGGAATTAAACTTGCCAAGAAACTGCTATCTTTGGATGAGTCGCTCAAGTTGGACGTGCTGCGAGCGATCTTTGAGGTGTGGGTCGAGATGCTCTTCTACGCGAGCTACCGAGGCAGCAGGGAGTCCCACGCCAGGCAGCTCAGCAGCGGCGGTGAGTTGACAACCATCGTGTGGCTTATGGCAGAACACATTGGCCTGTTCACCATCAACAGAAGAGGCAAGGCTGCTGAAGAGGATAACTGGAAAAGAAGGAAGGACACTAAGCATGCGTAATGACTAAGACTACTACAGCTACTGAAGGTTAAAAAACCGGTACGGCTACTGAAGTTGATTTGTCTTGACAGTCTTGTTATTGTGTATCTCCCCTTTTGTTTCTCTGGACTCGTATCCTATTCTCTAGTTTGCCTTTTCCCCTTTTCCATTTATCGTATAAAACACGTCCTGATTCACTTTTCTATGTAACCACAGTTGCTCGAATACTTCTTTATCACACTTAAAGTGTCTGTTTGGACTGAGAAGTATTAGTTAATTAATGGTCAGTCTATACAAGATTCGACAATTTTTTTAGTCAAAAATAGTCAAATTTTAGCTTATTTACAACTTTATTATATATAAATTATAGTAATTTATTTATGTAATTTTTGTTCTTGATCACTGTAATTATTCTCGAAAGTCTCAATAACTCATATTTCTATCATATGATTCAAAATCTAACATATACTTTAACAGATTGAGCAAAAACAAAGACTGAAAAATAAAATAAAATTCTATACCAACAAAATACGGCAATGTGGTGAACCCGTTACGTTTCGAAGAAAAAATCATAATAAATTTGGACCAAATTCATCATATGAGAAGAATTGCAAATCTCAAAGCATATTGGATGAATGAAAATTCGACTATTTTGACAAAAGAAAATAGTCAAATATTATTTAGCAAAACTGTTAATTTATTACCACCTCCATTCTCCCTTTTTACTTATCGTTTTAGATATCGACACGGTCTCTAATACACGTCTTTGATTATTACTCTTTTTTTAACTATACGTTACCCACATTAATTATAAATATATATATATATATATATATATATATATATATAATGATGTTGAAGTACCTTCGATGACAAATCTACTCATAATTTTGTTGTGACAAGTCTAAATATTTTTCTAGAAATTAATGGTCAAAATTTGATAAAACTTATAACTACACGCATTATAAAACAACATCTATTTGAGAAAAGAGGGAGCATCTAAGAGCCACTTTAATTCATGTTTTAGGCAAACAGGAGGCACGTACTGATTCCAATATTAGATGAAAATTTCTACATAAACGTCAGATTCTTTTCCTTTGCCCCGATAATAAGGGTATGTATAATGGTATAGATAGTTGTTGTCTATAGCAACTCTTCATATCATCTGTAGACAGTATTAAAGACAACTCATATAATGGTTGTGGTGATACAGCCGGCTATAAGATTGTAGACAACGCACAATCTTTTAATGCTTTTCTTGTTTCTAGTGCTACAGTCGACTACAGAATTGTAGATGACATCTTTCTCTCTCTCTTAATTTTCTTTCATCCACGTCAGCAAAAATTCTATGTAGCAGAGGCTATAGACAGCTGATATAAGCCTATTGTACATGCTTTAACTGCACTACCCTGGCGAATTGGACCGGTACTTTTTGAACTTCTGATCGACTTGCATCGACTTAATTTCCACATGTGTCAGTTACTGTCGTGTCTCATGTGTTCCACTACTCACACCGCACGGTGCAGCACGAGAAACGACAATGACGAGTAAATAAGGCAGGAGTTCGGCTTACATGATCTAAATAATGGTACAGCCAGTAGTACACTGGGATCCGGATTGTACTGTACAAATTACTGTTTGAACAATGTAAAAACAGTGCTTGGCAGTAGACTGTAGCAAAAAATGTAGCAAAAAATGGCTATCGTAGCGAATTACACTGGCGATTTACTATATTCATAGATACAGTAGTGCTTAAAGATTTTTTTATTGGATTAAAAGGAAACAACCCAATTTCATCAAGGAAGTCCCCAACGGAGTTTTACAGAGCAAGTACGCTGTCGAGTTAGCATGCAATTGAATCCCATGTGGACGTAGCTAGCTAAGCAACAAGGAGTACGAAATAGTTATCCACTTTCAATACTAAATTTGGAATCAGGGGATTACTGGATTAAGGTAGATAATTAAATACAGTTTCAACATGGACTCATTTTCCAGTTCCATTGTGTTGATGACTGATAGCTGATCGATCTTTCGTATAGCTTGCTGCTGGTGCCTTGGGCCGGGCTGGCACAGCTTAGGTCTTCGCCCACGGCTCGCCAGACCCGCGCCATGCGGGCCCGGCCCAGCCTAATTCCCACCGGTATGAGTTTAGAGTCAAATTTAGACGTAAGATTTTGCCTTAGGATAGTATCACCATACAATAAGAATAAATAATGTCACAGACAAAGTAATAGAAAGCAATAATTTAACCAAGAAACAGAATAAGATTACTACTTACAACATCGTCGTAAACAAAAAATGGTGATAGAAGATTATATCCACATATGATTCATGCCTTGTTTTAGCTACTCCGGCAGAGACATGGACATGGTGAAAGGGAAATAGATCCCTCGCATTGAAGGTTTCAATACAGAGAATTTACAGTATTTTGTATGTCCATATCAATAGTTACAGTGTTCACATAATCATAAAATAATGTTTACACAGTGATCCTCTACGTGATCCGGATTCTGGTGAAAGTTTTCTGTCATAATGACGATTGTCAGCTCACCTCCACTGTTGAGCTTCTTGCCTTCTTGTAAGGTGGGTTGTTTTTAGTAGCACTAGTCATCAACCTCTGCACCTGAGAAGCAACAACTGTGAGCAAGCAGGCTGCGGGCAAGCATGCACGCATAATGCATTCAACAAGAAAATACTCCATAGTCCATCCCTCCACCCGTTCAAATAAAGAACGAGTTCCATCTTGAGCGCAGGCATGTTTTACTTGGACAAATTCCGACAAGTTATGTTGTGTCTTTGGTATTTCCAAACTGTACCAATAAGTAAGTACACCACAGGCTTCAAAAGAAATAGTAAATACTCCATACCTCAAGTCCGACAAAGTTATCTGTTTGGTGATGCTCAAGTCCGACAAAGTTATCTGTTTGGTGATGCACATGCTTATACAAAGTTATCTGTTTGGTGATGCACATGCTTATACAAAGTTATCTGTTTGGTGATGCACATGCTTATACAAAGTTATCTGTTTGGTGATGCACATGCTTATACAAAGTTATCTGTTTGGTGATGCACATGCTTATACAAAGTTATCTGTTTGGTGATGCACACATGCTTACTATATTGGCTGCCATCCTGGCGCTCAGGAAGATATGCAAGAAGACATGTTAAAGATGCTAAGTACATGCTGTATACATATCCCACAGATCACGGTATAGATAGGAATGTATACTTGATTTATTTGGTTGATTACCGAATCACATGTATTGATGTATACCTTGTATTGCCTTGTTCAGTTGCCAATCCTGTACTATTGCCTATCCGGCACACTAATACAAATACAGAGCAACCCGCAGCGTTTAGTCTTGCGGCTCCAGTTCATCTTCTTCCTCTTTCTGAGCAAGTGATTGGGCAGGTTCAACAGGATCAGCTAGTCATGAGCGCTCTGCCACCAGTGGGTCGAGATCCGCACCGAGCAGCACGGCCTTAGAGGGGTCCTCGTCCAAGAGGGGGACAGCCTTCGTCTCACCATTGGGCTTCGGCTTCGGAACCCACTTGCCGGAGATTGGAGGGGCCGGAGCCCCTGGCCCAACCTCCGGAGCCTCAGGTGCCACGGCGTGTACGTAGCGGATTGCCGCTTGGATGTCATCATCGATTTTTCTGGAGAGGTCTTGGTCGCCGCGCACCGTGATGACCCCCGAAGGGCCTGGCAGCTTCATGCAGAAATATGCGTGGTGAGGTATCGCCCCGAAGCGGTTCAGGGCCACCCGCCCGAGGATCACATTGTACGGATGTGGGATATCGACGACATAGAAAACCACACACTCGCTTCGGACGTAGCCCCTGTCCCCGAAATCCACCGTGAGCTCGATCTTCCCGAGGGCAGGGACCGGGTTGCCGCCGAACCCAAGAAGCGGGATGCCAAAATGAAGACGAGGACTATTAATGTTGTAAGGTGGCTTGTTTTTAGTAGCACTAGTCATCAACCCGTAGCAGCTGTAGGAACACGGGTAGGCTACACTAGCATAAATTCAAAAATCTACCACGCAACCAAGGAACCTCCGCTAGTAATAGATTACGGGATTACCACTAGACGCGCAGATTCGCAGCGGAAGAAGAGTCGATGTAGCGCGTTGGTGCGGTTGTAGTCGTACTAGTCTCGCGCCTCCTCAAGTGCTCTCGTGGCCGCCACAGATTGCGGATCGCCCTAGCGTTGAAGCCTCGCAGCAACGCCTCCAAGGTATCCACACGCACGGGCAGAACACCACGCGCCGAAGTGCTAGCGGCGGCGCGCGGTTTTGGGCGAAGGAGGTGTGGTGGCTAGGTTTCGGAATTCAAAATCACACATGACCCTATGCCACCTCCTCTATATATAGGCATCTATGATGGATCTCGAACTTGAGGCCCATTAGGAACTCGTGGCCCATAAGAATTGGATCACCATCCAAAACGTGTCCCGGCCCTTTGCGTGCGACCCTATAGGTTCACGTGCACTTGGACATGGCCCGAGTACTCCTACTCGCCCACTAATCGGTAGTGGCCCCTAGCAGGACATGCCGACTCCCAAGTAAACGTAAATATCACATCGGACGAACCTCAACAAATCTCATATGTATTTCCCTTTGCCTCACGATATCGGTCAAAGCGAGCACGTGCCATCCTTGTTGGTTAGCTCAACCACTCTTTCTCGATCACGTGATTCGAATTCCTCGACTATGGTTAACTCTTTAACCATGAATAGCATGGCCATGCATTTCGGAATCGATCACTCGAGAGGCCTAGAGATATCTCTCCGTTGCATGGAGGGGCAAATCCTATCTTGATCGACCATGCCTCGACGCATGTATCATGACAAACCCGAAAGCTACCTTTATAACTACCCAGTTACGGAGTAGCGTTTGGCAACCCCTAAGTAAGTCACTATACATCTTGAGTGCATGCGACGATCTCAAGTCTAAGGATATAACATACATATTGTAAAAGAGACCAACTGATGACACAAAAGAATACAACATTCTCGCAGTGTCTCATAGTGGGTCGATCCAACCCCATGTTCACTAACATGTGTCATATTATTGGTTTCATATCTCCATATCTATGATCCGTGAAACATGATCATTAACCAATACATATGCTAGTCTATTCATATGTGTCCTCATATGTTTCCGACTAGGGATCTGTGGGGACCCCGGTAATTATCTCCATAAGACCGAGATTAGACAAGGTCTTAGGGACATAATTGCGGGTCTCCGGTAAATGAATTCCAATTTAACTCTATCCAAGTGAGAGGCTTAGCTGAATACTAGAGCCTCAACGATCATGCTACTGCTCCCTTGCAGCGCTACATGATTGTCGATTCTCCCTCGATTCGAAGCACTACACTTAGTGAGTTAAATGGGAATTCATAAACAACGAGTATGACATATATTGGCTCCCAAGATCAACGACCAATATACTCATACCCTCATTCAACGTTGATTACATCCATACAACACATACAACAAGAGATTAAAAGACATACTGCATAACAGTTAAAGTCTACAGTTTATTACAAACGGCCGACCGGCCAAATTCAAGTCAAGTATCAAGTAGCAGCGGAAGTAAATAGATAAAGCAAAAGACCAGCAGTGGTATGCCCATCACCCATCGGCAACCGACTGGGGGTTAAATGGTAGCACACTACTCATTAGTGTCACCCAAGTCAACACTAGCGAGATCATCATAATCGTAACCTTCCTCACCTGAAAAAGGCCAGCAAACATCTGGCTGAGTACAAGTGTACTCGCAAGTCTTACACAAATAGAAATAGTTATGCATAAGGGTCATTCAAAGGATGGCTCATATTGGTTTAGTTTTGCGAAGGAGACGCAACAATTAACATCCTATACATACTAGTTTTCATGTGCCCATTTTAAAATCAGATTTGAAGTAGAAGTAAAGCATGTAGTAAAGCATTTCAGTAATAAACAATTAAATCATACAAAGACCAAAGTGGCAGCCCACTTTGATGTACTAAACACATGAACATCCCGTTCATGACGAATACCAAGTTCAACCACAATTTTAATTAAAAGTCTAACAATAAGCAGCCACAAAATTCAAGCGGTCGTCTATAACCGTGGACACGGCTATTCGAATAGATTATACCCTGCAGGGGTGTACTACTTTACCCACACGACTTGATTAGCCCGTAGCCTCCAGAGGCCTCAAATAGCACACTTCCTATGGTATGCCTGGCCGGGTAAATCAAGATCTGATCATTTTCAGAAGAAAACCCTATTGAGCTAAGTCCCCTTGTGAGATGGTTCCTTGCCTAGTACAAGCGTCGGATAGCACTTGCTAGGGGGCTCACAAGTTATATTGGAAATACCGATGCAATCAAAACAAAAGAATTGGTGCTCCCTTGCACACTATAAAGGATTACATCGGCTCCTCAAAGAACATAGGATTTCACGGTCGCTATGCCCCTTACACCACCAAGGACTTAACACAATAAAACCCTCCCCCCTACTTAACCATACGGCACCCATACACCGCGTGTGACAGCACGAGTGTTGCTTGAACAGTAGGTACCCAAAGTTCGGTCCTCAATTGTCCAGACAAGTCCTTCCACTTACCCAATTCTCGTGCACAAGGCACCATCACTAACCAACACTTGTCCGGACCAAATCTCATTTAAAAATGACAAAGTTTAAACTCATAAAACAGCTACAAAGATCTGGAGTAAAAACATAACGTAAGAGTTGTGTGTATCCCAAAACCATCGGGTTATTCCCGACGATCGAACTACCGCATCTAGACTTGCATGGCTAAGCAATTCTACAACCCATAATTCACACATCCTATCTTAAGCATATAGGAGTTGGCATAATTCAAGATTAACCTCAAGCATAGGACATAACTATACTACACATCACAAAAATATTGACATAATTAAAATAGCATGCAAGCAATTATCATTGCACTACCTTAACCAAAACTGGGATCAAATATGATGCAAAAGAAAGTTCAAATGATGCTTGCCTTGCTGGTATAGTAGCTGCTCGCTCTCAGTCGCGTAAGTGTCGATATCAATATGCTCGGGATCTATATAATTATAACATCAAATAAATACCGAGAAAACAACTCAAAAACCAAAATGCTCAAAAATGCATGATTTTTCTACAGTAGTTAGATCATGATCTTAAATGGATTTAGGTAAAAGAATTATTTCAGTTTGATTTAGTATATGAAAGTTATAATGGTTTGAATTTCAGATTTCAATATGCCGTCATTTATATAATTTAATTATGAAGTGAAATTTTGTAGAACAGTGGTGGGATGAAGGATTACATAGGTAAATAGGTAATATTATTACAAGTTCAGAATAGTTGAGTTTGTCCCATTTGGAGTTCTTATGATTTAGTTATTGATTTTCAAAGTCATCACCTTTTATAGTATACAAATAATGGAGTTAAGGAGTGTATTCTCCCAAAATAGTTTCGTGACACAGGTAATGTGGAGACCATTTTAGAATTAAGTTTACTAAAAATGAAAATTACCAAAAGTGGTCTTACTGTTTTTGGAGCTTCCAATAATTACTTATGCATTTTTGAAGTTACCAGTCTTTTTCCTATTGTAAAAATAATGGCTTTAATGGGTTAATCTCCAAATAAAGCTCTCTGTTATAAGGACAGAGTTGAAATCAATTTTTATATAAAGTTCATTAAATATGAAAATTATCAGAAGTGGTTTTACTCATTTTGGAGTTAAAATGAATTAGTTATGTATTTTCAAAGTTATACATATTTCTCAGTGTATAAATAATTGGATTTCGGATTTTATACGTCGCTTAAACTTTTCTCACCGCGCGCTGGCCCAGCCGTAGTCACTGACTAGCGGGCCCGCTCATCAGCGGCCCACTGCGAGGCGCACACACGCACATCTCAGAGCTAGGATCGCGAGCCGTTGGATCAAGATCCAACGGTCCATAATCGAGATGCAATAGGACGGTCCGAATGTCTCACAAATCCAGGCCGCTCCTTTCGCATCTGACGGCCCATGATCTTAGCGTAATCGGATATTCCGAAAAGCCACCCATCTGGACCGTCGATATCGCATCGGACGGTCCACAACGATCCAAGAGCAAGGAAGAGCGCCAATACATCGCACGTGTTTAAATTTTTGGGCCCACATGTCAATCTCTGTGGCGTTGAACTCAGTGTGCTTGATTTCTGTGCATGGTCCCACTGGTAAGCGACACATTAGGACGACTAAGACAAGCATTGAAGACTAATTATTGCCGTTGCGTTAATCGCCGAGCTACGGTTCGCTGTCGTGCGACACGACCACGAACAGCGCGTTTTACCGGTTTTGCGGCGGCTCGCCGGCGCTACGCGCCACGGCGCGAGCTAGCCACTTGTTGCATTAGCTTCGCAATAGTCTTGTGCACCTAATAGAAGTGGTGGCGAGGTGCGAGGTGGACCGTGCGCGGCTAGCCGAGATGATGCGGCGGTTCATCGGCAAAAATGAAAATGGCTAACTCGAGCTCCTTAGTGCAAAGCGGCCAGTGCTTATGCTACCTTAAGGTCTAGTAAAGTTACAAACCGTGAGGAGCTTGGGAGGTGGGGTTGGTGGAGAACTGTCGGAGCCGTGGAAGACAAAGGCGGTCAACACGGCTTCACTTGGACAAGGAGATCTGAGCAAAGCAAACAAGTGTGAATGCTCGGGCTAGCTCGGAGGTTGTGCTAGGAAGCTGTGGAAGCGAGGAATCAATCATGAAACTTACCCGGACAAGGTGGGAGGTGAAGGGGTGCTCTTAGGCCGAAATCACTCCAATCCTCAAATACACGAGCGGCTGTTGTGCATTAACAAAATCAAGTGAGGGGTTTGGACTAGAGAACTAAGGCGCACAAAGTGACACGAGGGAGCGAGGACCATACCTCCTGGAGACAAGAAAAGACCTACGGATGCCACTCGGGGCGTGCTCCGGAGGTGGGTTAGAGCACGAGGATGAACCGGCTGCTACAAGCAAAGACAAGACCTCGCGTGAGCAAAAATGGAGACAACAAGGATCAGGGAGTGGAGGAGCACCACTCGGTAGAAGCTTACCTCAGTAGAAACGAGGCAGAGCTTCCCTCTTCTCCGTCGGTAGGAGAAGAAGTGAGCAAAATGGAAGAACAGGAGGGGGTATTATGCTGGGGCGATGACGGCAGGGGAGGCGGCGTCAAGTGGAGATTCTCGGGGATTGGTTGCATGCGGCGGTGGAGTCACGCCGTGATGGAGCCGTTCTGGCGCACGTCACCGTCGCTCAGCCGCGTGGCACAGGATTCCTGAGGCGCCAGCGGGAGGTAGATGACGAACCTGACATCGGGGGCCCACCGGTCAGTGTCTCTAACTTGCGCGCGAAAAAGAGAACGTGGACCAACGTGGGCCGTTGGATGCATATCGGGTGGCTGGGGTTTAAGGGAGCCAAGGGGCGCGGGGGGGTGAAGCGGTACGCACTCTGGGCCGTTGATCTTTCATCGGGCGGTCCAGGTGCGGTGCAACTAGTGGGTTGGGCTTAACCGCGTCGCAACGGACTCGGTCGGTGCTACAGTGTCTAGGGTTTTAGGGTTAAGGTTTGACTGTGATTTAAAATCTGTCTAGCAACTTTGACCGGGTTTATAATTAGAAAGAAATCTCCTAAAATCATGAAATAATTTGTGGGGTTCTTGGGAGTATATAGTTCCATAAAAATTATGAAACCCCACTGTTCATAATATAGTTTGTGATATTTAATTTTAAACATGTTGTATGTCTATGAATGTTGTTTGAATTTTAATGGGGTTCAAACTAGTCCTAAAAATTTGGGAAAAATTATATTAATTCATGATAATTAATTTAGTATTTGAATAAATTGGTTCCAGATGATGATCCCAACTTTTATCACTGATTTGAATTGAAAAGTGAATTTTGATGTGTAGGTTCACCTCAAATTAGATTTTCCAAGTACAATATATTATGAAATGGTTTGAATTCAATAATGTATGCTAATGAAGTACATATTAATCCATTTTAATTGTTGGGGCTGTGACAAACCTCCCCCCCTTACAAAAGATCTCGACCCGAGATCTTGGTGGAGAAGAATTAGAAAGCTTCATTAGAAGTTATAATTTACGTTGTCTCGATTTCCTTCAAAGATAGTGTTGATATGTTATAATTATGCCATAAGAATAATTTTGTTTACATTGCTATGCTTTACCTTTCCTTTCTTGATACGAAGGCACTTCAGGTAGAGAAGAGGTCTGGATATGCCGCTCGCATCCGGTCTTCACGTTCCCAAGTTGCTTCATTCTCCGTGTGGTTGCTCCATTGAACCTTGACGAACTTGATGTTACGATTCCTAGTCTTACGCTCGGTTTCCTCAAGGATACGAATCGGGCTCTCTCGATAAGATAGATCGGGTTGCAAGTCGAGTTTATCCAACTCGGTTGCTTCCGCTGGGACTCAAGACATTTCTTGAGTTGGGAGACATGGAAGACGTTATGCACGTCTGAGAGCGATGGTGGCAACTCCAACCGGTATGCCACCGATCCCAACTTAGCTAGAATACGGAAAGGTCCAATATAGCGAGGTGCTAATTTACCTTTGATTTGGAAACGGCGAACTCCTCTCATGGGAGAGACTTTAAGGTATACATGATCGTCCACATCGAAACTCAACTCGCGACGACGTCGGTCGGCGTATGACTTCTGACGTGATTGAGCCGTCCTAAGTCGTTCGCGAATGACACGAACTTGTTCTTCAGCATCTTCCACCAAGGTTGGGCCATAAAATGGCCTCTCCCCGGCTTCGGACCAGTTCAAAGGTGTTCTACAAGCTCTCCCATACAATGCTTCGAAGGGTGACATTTGAATACTCGATTGGAAACTATTGTTGTAGGAGAACTCCGCAAACGGTAAACATTTTTCCCAACTATCACCGTAGGATAATACGCAAGCCCGGAGAAGGTCTTCTAAAACTTGGTTTACCCTCTCAGTTTGTCCATCTGTTTGCGGGTGGTAAGCGGAGCTAAAAGATAGACTGGTTCCCATCGCTTTATGCAAGCATTCCCAGAAATAGGACGTGAATTGAGGGCCTCTATCGGAAACTATCACCTTTGGAACACCGTGGAGACAAACAATCCTTGCAATGTAAAGCTCAGCTAACTTGTCCCCACGGTAGATGGTCTTGACAGGAATGAAGTGAGCAACTTTCGTCAAACGGTCTACAATTACCCATATAGAATCGAATCCAGCTTTAGTTCTAGGAAGGCCGGTGATAAAATCCATGCCAACTTCTTCCCATTTCCATCGGGAATGGGCGGGGATCTAGAGTACCAGGTGGTTTCAAGTGCTCAGCCTTAACTCTTTGACATAGATCGCACTCGGCCACATACTGCGCAACGTTTTGCTTCATTCGGCTCCACCACAGTTTCTTCTTCAAATCTTGATACATTTTTGTACTCCCGGGGTGGATAGAGAATTTTGAGTTATGGGCCTCCTTGAGAATCAATTCTCTCAAGTGGTGATCAAACGGTACCACCATACGGTTTCCAAACCATAAAGTACCTTGTGCATCTTGCTTAAAACATTTAGCCTTGCCTTGTTTCAATAGTTCTAAAATTTTAGCCACTTCCGCATCAGTTTTCTGGGCTTCCCTAATCTGGTCCTCAAGTGTGCAAGTCACACTAAGGGCTGCAAGCGAACCTTCCTCAACCATCTCCAGGTGTAGGCTTTGCAATGCAGCACATAAGCCTGCAGAAAAAGGAGTTACCGACAAACAGTTGCATTGAGATTTTCTGCTCAATGCGTCGGCCACTACATTAGCCTTCCCTGGATGGTAATGGAGTCCCATATCATAATCTTTAATCAACTCAAGCCATCTTCTTTGTCTTAAATTCAGGTCGGCTTGGGTGAAAATATATTTAAGGCTCTTATGGTTTGTAGATCTCGCAACGATTCCGATGAGGTAATGTCGCCAAATCTTCAAGGCATGAACTACACCGCGAGCTCTAGGTCGTGTGTGGGATAATTGGCCTCATGGGGCCTCAATTGCCTCGATCGTAGGCCACCACTCGGCCGCCTTGCATAAGCACACAACCGAGCTCGTGGCGAGATGCATCACAATAGATATCAAAGCTCTTGTGAATGTCTGGCAGAACAAGTACGGGAGCTTCCGTCAGGCATTCTTTCAGGGTTTGGAAACTTTGTTCGCATTCCGCTGTCCACTCAAATTTCTTTTCTTTCTTTAGAAGTTGGGTCATAGGCTTCGCGATTTTTGAGAAATTCTTGATGAACCTACGGTAGTATCCCGCAAGTCCAAGAAAACTACGAATGTCGGTGACGCTCTTAGGTTGCTTCCATTCAAGGACATCTCGTACCTTACTAGGATCAACAGCGACACCGCCCTTAGATAGGATATGTCCCAAGAAATCGACCTCTCAAGCCAAAACTCACATTTTTGAATTTGGCGTACGGTGATGGTGGTAAGCTTTCTAACACAAGTCTCAAGTGTCTGCTCGTGCTCGAGATCGACTTAGAGTAGACAAGGATATCATCAATGAAAACCACTACAAACCGATCCAAGTATTCCATGAACACCGAATTCATGAGGTTCATGAAATAAGTGGGGCATTGGTCAAACCAAAGGACATGACCGTGTACTCGCATGCACCGTGTCGAGTAGAGAAGGCGGTCTTCGAATATCCTCGGTTCTAACTTTAATCTGATGGTAGCCTAACCTCAAGTCAATTTTGGAGAACACCGAGCTCCACTAAGCTGGTCAAATAGGTCATCGATCCGCGGAGCGATACTTGTTCTTGATGGTGACCTCATTCAACGGACGGTAGTCAACACACATCCGTAGACTCTTGTCTTTCTTCTTGACAAAGAGAGCGGGCATCCCCAAGGCAGGAGCTAGGCCTGATGAAACCCTTGTGTTGCAACTCCTGTTGTTCTTTTAATTCAACTAGCTCATTGGGCGGCATCCGATACGGCCTTTTTGAGATGGGCGCGGTACCGGGTGCAAGCTCAATGACAAACTCTACCTCTCGGTCAGGGGGCATGCCTGGAAGTTCTTCAGGGAACACATCAGGATACTCACTCACTATTGGTACCTCCTCTAGCGCGAGAGAGGTACTCGCCTCTAAAGCGTATAGGTGAGAACTACCCACAACAGGCGCAAAGACGACCTGGGTGCCGTCCTCACTAGTCACTGAGATAGACCGCTGGGCACAATCAATCTTCCCCTGATTCTTGGATAACCAATCCATCCCTAAGATAATATCAATGCCCACAGAACTTATCACTATTAAGTTTGCTGAAAAGCTAACATTTTGTATTTCAATTTTTACGTCCCTACAGACTTGATCGGCGTAGAAAACCGACCCTGGGGACTGAATATGATAAGGTGGGTGCAGTGTATGTATCTTGAATTGGTTAATTTCAGCATACTCGTTTTTAATAAATGAATGAGACGCTCCAGAATCAAATAGAACGGATGCAGGACATGAATTAACAAGTAGTGTACCTAGCACGACGTCAGGTGCGTCGGTCGCCTCCTCGGCTGAGACGTGGTTGACACGACCACGTGCATGCTGGGGTGGAGTAGGTGCCGCTCTCTGTGGTGGTGGCGGCGGCCTCGCTGGAGCCGGCGCTGGTGGTGCCTTTGAGCGTAGTACGCCCGGCATCCTCGCCGCTGGCGAGGCATCTGCAGCATAGTGGCCCCGACGCCACAAAGTGGAAATAGATGACGCCGGCTTGTATGCCCCGCCATCGTGGTCTCTCGGCCGCCAGTCTTGCTGAGTCGGTGGAGAAGGTCGTGGAGGTGCCACAGAGACCTCGATGGTCTTGAAGGCCGGGCACGAGGTGCCCGAGGTAGTCCGGGCGTGGCTCGAAAATCGCCACTCGCCATCGCTGTGCAGAAAGCCTTCCTCCTCTTCTCGACTCATCCACCGTCGAGCTCTCATGCTCCACCACGATCGCCTTGTTGACCGGATTTGGAAACTCCACGAAATCATGTGCGGCTAGAACAAGCCGCAACTCCTCGATAGCCCATGGAAGAACTCATTCGACGGCGAGCATCCGCCGAGACGTCGTCCGAGCATACCGCCAAGTAGTTGAAATCGTGCAGGTACTCCGTGATCGCCCTCCGCCCCGCCTCAAGGCAGGAACCGCGCCGCTTGATAAGCGGCACTCCCTCCGTATATGGGCCTCTCGAAAGCGCCCTGAACTCGTCCCAAGTCGGGACGTGGCCAGCGGGCTGCATGGCGGAATAGCTATCCCACCACGCGCTCGCCGCACCTGCCAACTGGTAGCTGGCAAACAAGACTCTCTCCACTCCGGTACACTGGGCAATGTTCAGCTTCTTCTCAATGTTGTGCAGCCAGTCCTCTGCCTCCATCGGGTCCTTGCCGCCCGCAAATGTCGGAGGGTTGGTCCGCTGGAACTCGGCGAGACCTCCGGACGCTCGGTGTGGGGCGGCTCCTCCTGTCGGAGCGGGTGCTGGCGCGGTGTTGCGCACGATCGCCTCAAGCATCCGTGTCTGGTCCATCCGGTTGCGCTCGATCATCATCATGAACTCGACCATGGATGGCGGCGGAGGGAGCACCTCCTCAGGCGGTCCACCCTGCTGGGACGGCGGCTGAGAGGGCTCGCCATGCTCGACGGGTCTTTGGACGATCGCCCCGATCGTAGAAATCGCCGAGGTGCTAGGACGTGGTGCCCTAGCGGGGATGGGAGCCTCGCCGCAGGCTCCTGATCGCGTAGTCGGTCCTGTCATCCTGTATTGGACAAGGATGGTTAGTAAATAAGATAAAAGCCACTACTTGGCCATACATGCATAATCAATATCAAAAGCAAGAAAATTGTAACATCGAATAGAACACCAAACAATAATCAACATAAACCAAATTTGATATAATCCCGTACATAAGCGCCCGCAGGCTTAAGGTTACATCAAAATAGGAGTGTTTGCAAATAAAAACATAACAGTCCGACATCTACTACAAACTACCCTATTACATAAACCTAAGGATACAAGCTCAACATAGAGCTCTCTGGCCTAACAGCCTAAATATTATTACGGTCAAAGTTCACCGGAAATTGGCCCGTAAGATGTGCCCTGGGATCCAAGATCATCGTGGTCCCTAGATTAGGAAGACGCAAGGGTGATCCTATGGCGCATATGACCTTCTACCACGGGTGGCGACATTCTCACGCGCAGAAAGATAAGGGAGATCATATTAGTGCCATATAGCACACTAGGATGAATGAGCCTCATGTCATGCATGAGCCTTAAGTGCTCTGAGCTTCAATGAGACGCCGTCGCGTCTCCCACAACTCATGCACCATACAATGATGCATTTGGTCCATTACGTGGACCAATCTCGCCAATCGCTCGACTTGGGGTCCTCCCCAAATTGGATCCTAGCAAATGAGTTTACGTCCCTAGCGCGTGCGCGCATCGGAAAGTGATCATACGGGGGCTGGGCTAACTCTGTCAGGTCATAGCGAAGACGACTCATGGCCACCAAAGCTACTTCTTGTAACGCCATGGCCTCAGAAGTACCGCGCGCCTGGAAGCGGTAAGGTATGCTCCCCGTGACTTGTCTAGCAATGATATCTATCACTGCCATAAACTCCTCCATTCCTGGTCCTCGATCACGGCGGTAGATGGAATAAGTGGGCTGATATGTGAAGTTCGCCCTCCACATCATGTCTCGTAGCAACGCCGGGTATCCATCCACTCCTTCAGCTTGAGTTTCCCGGACAAGGTACTGAGGGTTCATCTAAAGGCAAGAAGGCAAGGTAAGTTAGTTTCATAAACCAAAACAGGATCAGGAGAGGAAAGATACTAAGATGGATAAGGAATAAAAGATATTCTTAACTTAAACTTTCTGAAAGTAATTTGATAATTCCAAAATATTTTGACTCCAGAAGGCTCACTAACTCTAACGCTAGTGCTACCTCTAACCTACAACAAGATGGCTCGATACTAATTTGTGGGGACCCTGTAATTATCTCCATAAGACCGAGATTAGACAAGGTCTTAGGGACATAATTGCGGGTCTCCGGTAAATGAATTCCAATTTAACTCTATCCAAGTGAGAGGCTTAGCTGAATACTAGAGCCTCAACGATCATGCGCGCTGCTCCCTTGCAGGCGCTACATGATTGTCGATTCTCCCTCGATTCGAAGCACTACACTTAGTGAGTTAAATGGGAATTCATAAACAACGAGTATGACATATATTGGCTCCCAAGATCAACGACCAATATACTCATACCCTCATTCAACGTTGATTACATCCATACAACACATACAACAAGAGATTAAAAGACATACTGCATAACAGTTAAAGTCTACAGTTTATTACAAACGGCCGACCGGCCAAATTCAAGTCAAGTATCAAGTAGCGTGAAGTAAATAGATAAAGCAAAAGACCAGCAGTGGTATGCCCATCACCCATCGACAACCGATGGGGTTAAATGGTAGCACACTACTCATTAGTGTCACCCAAGTCAACACTAGCGAGATCATCATAATCGTAACCTTCCTCACCGAAAAGGCCAAGAAACATCCGGCCGAGTACAAGTGTACTGCAAGTCTTACACAAATAGAAATAGTTATGCATAAGGGTCATTCAAAGGATGGCTCATATTGGTTTAGTTTGCGAAGGAGACGCAACAATTAACATCCTATACATACTAGTTTTCATGTGCCCATTTTAAAATCAGATTTGAAGTAGAAGTAAAGCATGTAGTAAAGCATTTCAGTAATAAACAATTAAATCATACAAAGACCAAAGTGGCAGCCCACTTTGATGTACTAAACACATGAACATCCCGTTCATGACGAATACCAAGTTCAACCACAATTTTAATTAAAAGTCTAACAATAAGCAGCCACAAAATTCAAGCGGTCGTCCATAACCGTGGACACGGCTATTCGAATAGATTATACCCTGCAGGGGTGTACTACTTTACCCACACGACTTGATTAGCCCGTAAGCCTCCAGAGGCCTCTGAAATAGCACACTTCCTATGGTATGCCGGGTAAATCAAGATCTGATCATTTTCAAGAAGAAAGCCCTATTGAGCTAAGTCCCCTTGTGAGATGGTTCCTTGCCTAGTACAAGCGTCGGATAGCACTTGCTAGGGGCTCACAAGTTATATTGGAAATACCGATGCAATCAAAACAAAAGAATTGGTGCTCCTTGCACACTATAAAGGATTACATCGGCTCCTCAAAGAACATAGGATTTCACGGTCGCTATGCCCTTACACCACCAAGGACTTAACACAATAAAACCCTCCCCTACTTAACCATACGGCACCCATACACGCGTGTGGCAGACGAGTGTTGCTTGAACGATGGTACCCAAAGTTCGGTCCTCAATTGTCCAAACAAGTCCTTCCACTTACCCAATTCTCGTGCACAAGGCACCATCACTAACCAACACTTGTCCGACCAAATCTCATTTAAAAATGACAAAGTTTAAACTCATAAAACAGCTACAAAGATCTGGAGTAAAACATAACGTAAGAGTTGTGTGTATCCCAAAACCATCGGGTTATTCCCGACGATCGAACTACGCATCTAGACTTGCATGGCTAAGCAATTCTACAACCCATAATTCACACATCCTATCTTAAGCATATAGGAGTTGGCATAATTCAAGATTAACCTCAAGCATAGGACATAACTATACTACACATCACAAAAATATTGACATAATTAAAATAGCATGCAAGCAATTATCATTGCACTACCTTAACCAAAACGGGATCAAATATGATGCAAAAGAAAGTTCAAATGATGCTTGCCTTGCTGGTATAGTAGCTGCTCGCTCTCGATCGCGTAAGTGTCGATATCAATATGCTCGGATCTATATAATTATAACATCAAATAAATACCAGAAAACAACTCAAAACCAAAATGCTCAAAAATGCATGATTTTTCTACAGTAGTTAGATCATGATCTTAAATGGATTTAGGTAAAAGAATTATTTCAGTTTGATTTAGTATATGAAAGTTATAATGGTTTGAATTTCAGATTTCAATATGCCGTCATTTATATAATTTAATTATGAAGTGAAATTTTGTAGAACAGTGGTGGGATGAAGGATTACATAGGTAAATAGGTAATATTATTACAAGTTCAGAATAGTTGAGTTTGTCCCATTTGGAGTTCTTATGATTTAGTTATTGATTTTCAAAGTCATCAGCCTTTTATAGTATACAAATAATGGAGTTAAGGAGTGTATTCTCCCAAAATAGTTTCTGTGACAGAGGTAATGTGGAGACCATTTTTAGAATTAAGTTTACTAAAAATGAAAATTACCAAAAGTGGTCTTACTGTTTTTGGAGCTTCCAATAATTACTTATGCATTTTTGAAGTTACCAGTCTTTTTCCTATTGTAAAAATAATGGCTTTAATGGGTTAATCTCCAAATAAAGCTCTCTGTTATAAGGACAGAGTTGAAATCAATTTTTATATAAAGTTCATTAAATATGAAAATTATCAGAAGTGGTTTTACTCATTTTGGAGTTAAAATGAATTAGTTATGTATTTTCAAAGTTATACATATTTCTCGGTGTATAAATAATTGGATTTCGGATTTTATACGTCGCAAACTTTTCTCACCGCGCTGGCCCAGCCGTAGTCATCGACTAGCGGGCCCGCCATCACGCCCATCATGAGGCGCGCACACGCACATCTCGAGCTAGGATCGCGAGCCGCTGGATCAAGATCCAACGGTCCATAATCGAGATGCAATAGGGACGGTCCGAATGTCTCACAAATCCAGCCGCTCCTTTCGCATCGACGCCCATGATCTTAGCGTAATCGGATATTCGAAAAGCCACCCATCCGACCGCCGATATCGCATCGGACGGTCCACAACGATCCAAGAGCAAGGAAGAGCGCCAATACATCGCACGTGTTTAAATTTTGGGCCCACATGTCAATCTCGTGGCGTTGAACTCGGTGTGCTTGATTTCGTGCATGGTCCCACCGTAAGCGACACATTAGGGCGACTAAGACAAGCATTGAAGACTAATTATTGCCGTTAACGTTAATCGCCGAGCTACGATTGCTGTCGCGCACGACACGCAACCGCTGCGTTCGGTGGTTTGCAGCGGCTCGCCGCGCTACGCGCCACGGCGGAGCTAGCCACTTGTTGCATTAGCTTCGCAATAGTCTTGTGCACCTAATAGAAGTGGTGGCGAGGTCTGAGGTGGACCGTGCCGGCGGCTAGCCGGAGATGCACGGCGGCGGTTCATACGGCAAAAATGAAAATGGCTAACTCGAGCTCCTTAGTGCAAAGCAGCGAGTGCTTATGCTACCTTAAGGTCTAGTAAAGTTACCTGAAACTGTGAGGAGCTTGGGGAGGCTGGGGGTTGACTGGAGAACTGTCGGAGCCGTGGAAGACAAAGGCGGTCAACACGGCTTCACTTGGACAAGGAGATCTGAGCAAAGCAAACAAGTGTGAATGCTCGGGCTAGCTCGGAGGTTGTGCTAGGAAGCTGTGGAAGCGAGGAATCAATCATGAAACTTACCCGGACAAGGTGGGAGGTGAAGGGGTGCTCTTAGGCCGAAATCACTCCAATCCTCAAATACACGAGCGGCTGTTGTGCATTAACAAAATCAAGTGAGGGGTTTGGACTAGAGAACTAAGGCGCACAAAGTGACACGAGGAGCGAGGACCATACCTCACGGAGACAAGAAAAGACCCACGGATGCCACTCGGGCGTGCTCGGAGGTGGGTTAGAGCACGAGGATGAACCGGTGCTACAAGCAAAGACAAGACCTCGCGTGAGCAAAAATGGAGACAACAAGGATCGGGAGTGGAGGAGCACCACTCGGTAGAAGCTACCTCGTAGAAACGAGGCAGAGCTTCCCTCTTCTCCGTCGGTAGGAGAAGAAGTGAGCAAAATGGAAGAACAGGAGGGGGTATTATGCTGGGGCGATGACGGCAGGGGAGGCGGCGTCAAGTGGAGATTCTCGGGGATTGGTTGCATGCGGCGGTGGAGTCACGCCGTGATGGAGCCGTTCTGGCGCACGTCACCGTCGCTCAGCCGCGTGGCACAGGATTCCTGAGGCGCCAGCGGGAGGTAGATGACGAACCTGACATCGGGGGCCCACCGGTCAGTGTCTCTAACTTGCGCGCGAAAAAGAGAACGTGGACCAACGTGGGCCGTTGGATGCATATCGGGTGGCTGGAGTTTAAGGGAGCCAAGGGGCGCGGGGGGGTGAAGCGGTACGCACTCTGGGCCGTTGATCTTTCATCGGGCGGTCAGTGCGGTGCAACTAGTGGGTTGGGCTTAACCGCGCGCAACGGACTCGGTCGGTGCTCTGATGTCTAGGGTTTTAGGGTTAAGGTTTGATGTGATTTAAAATCTGTCTAGCAACTTTGACCGGGGTTTATAATTAGAAAGAAATCTCCTAAAATCATGAAATAATTTGTGGGGGTTCTTGGGAGTATATAGTTCCCATAAAAATTATGAAACCCCACTGTTCATAATATAGTTTGTGATATTTAATTTTAAACATGTTGTATGTCTATGAATGTTGTTTGAATTTTAATGGGGTTCAAACTAGTCCTAAAAATTTGGGAAAAATTATATTAATTCATGATAATTAATTTAGTATTTGAATAAATTGGTTCCAGATGATGATCCCAACTTTTATCACTGATTTGAATTGAAAAGTGAATTTTGATGTGTAGGTTCACCTCAAATTAGATTTTCCAAGTACAATATATTATGAAATGGTTTGAATTCAATAATGTATGCTAATGAAGTACATATTAATCCATTTTAATTGTTGGGGCTGTGACAGGATCGCTTTAGAATAATCATCACAAAGATAAATATAGAGTTTCACAATCAAGTCACATACTTGATAATAAATATTAACGATATTATTCAAGGAACAATAAATTATCCAATAAATTATGAACATATAATCATCTCCATGATTGCTTCTAGGGCATATCTCCAACAGTCTCCCACTTGCACTAGAGTCAATCATTTAAGTATCTAATACCAATAGCTCTTGTGTGCGCCTCATGTTTTGGTTGTGTGAGAGGCTTTGTTAACGGATCAAGAACATTTAAACCGTGTGTACTTTGCATATCTTTACATCTCCTCTATCCACAATATCGCGAATAAGATGATAGCGCCTGAGTATATGCTTGGACTTCTGATGGGATCTAGGCTCCTTAGCCTGCGCAATGGCTCCATTATTATCACAATAGAGATTCATTGGGCTCAAGGCACTCGAGACCATACCCAATTCAGCAATAAAATTCCTTATCCAAACACCTTCCTTTGCAGCTTCAGAAGCCGCAATGTACTCGGCCTCCGTCGTAGAATCAGCAACTGTCTCTTGCTTGGAACTTTTCCAGCTCACTGCTCCTCCATTCAAAATGAATACAAACCCAGATTGCGAACGATAATCATCTTTGTCGGTTTGGAAACTTGCATCAGTGTAACCATTTACAACGAGCTCTTCATCACCGCCATAAACTAGGAACACATCCTTAGTCCTTCTCAAGTACTTAAGAATGTTTTTCACAGCTGTCCAGTGACCTTCACCGGGATCAGCTTGGTATCTGCTTGTAACACTTAGAGCATATGATACATCTGGTCGAGTACATATCATGGCATACATGATAGATCCAATAGCTGAAGCATATGGAATACCATTCATACGGTCTCGCTCATCAGTTGTCGAAGGACATTGACTCTTGCTAAGACTTATGCCATGTGACATAGGCAAGAACCCTTTCTTGGCTTCCTGCATGTTGAACCGTTTCAACACCTTGTCAATATAAGTACTTTGGCTTAATCCAATTAGTCTTTTTGATCTATCTCTATAGATCTTTATCCCTAAGATATATGCTGCTTCTCCTAGGTCCTTCATAGAAAAACTATTTTTAATGAGACCTTAACAGATTCCAAAGCATAGGAATGTCATTCCCAATCAATAATATGTCATCCACATATAAGATTAGGATTACAAGTGCGCTCCCACTAACCTTCATGTAAACACAAGGTTCTTCTTTGTTCTTGACGAAACCAAACCTTTTGATCTCCTCATCAAAACGTATATTCCAACTCGAGATGCTTGCTTCAACCCATAAATAGATTTACGAAGTTTGCACACTTTACTAGCATTCTTTGGATCGACAAAACCCTCTGGTCGTGTCATATACACATCTTCACTTAGATTTCCATTAAGGAAATCCGCTTTGACATCCATTTGCCATATCTCATAATCGAAATATGCAAAGAATAGCTAGAATAATCCGTGCATGATTTAAGCATCGCTACGCGAGAAAGTCTCATCGTAGTCAACTCCTTGAACTTGTCGAAACCCTTTTGCGACTAGTCGAGTTTTATGAATGTGAACATTTCCATCTATGTCAATCTTTTTCTTATAGACCCATTTGCACTCAATAGTTTTAACACCATCAAAGCGGATCGACTAGATTCCAAACCGATTATCTCCCATGGAGTCTATCTCGATTTCATGGCTCCAAGCCATTTCTCGTAGTCCGGGCCCATCATTGCTTCCTTATAAGTCATAGGCTCATCGCTGTCCAACAACAATATATCACGCGAATACCGAGCGTGTACTTTGCACGCCCTATCGACCTTCGAGATTTGGTGCTTCCCGGCTAGGGTATCTCCGATTGTGGGTTCCCTAACCACATTTTCCCTTATTAGGTGTCTGCAGCTAAGTCCTCCCCAACCGAGTATCTCGAACCTCTTCGAGTTGCAGTTCTCCCACTTGCCCTTCTCGAGAGAAACTCTTTCTCTAGAAAGACACCATTCGGCGACAAATACTTTGCCCTCTTCTCGGTTGTAGAAGTAATATCCTTTGGTTTCCCTAGGATATCCTATAAAGAAGCATTTATCTGACTTGGGTGTGAGTTTATCAGACGTCAAACGTTTAACATAAACATCACATCCCCAAATCTTTAGAAAAGACAAACTAGGACTCTTCCTAGTCCACATCTCATATGGTGTCTTATCTACTGATTTAGATGGTACCCTATTTAAAGTGAAAGCGGCAGTTTCTAGAGCGTAACCCCAAAAAGATAATGGCAGATCCGATTGGCTCATCATCGATCGAACCATATCCAACAAGGTCCGATTACGCCGCTCGGACACCCCATTCCATTGTGGAGTGCCCGGTGGTGTAAGTCGGGACAATTCCACATTGCTTCAAATGATCACCAAATTCATGGCTCAAATATTCACCTCCACGATCAGATCGTAAAAATTTGATTGTCTTGCCAAGTTAATTTTGTACCTCACTTTGGAATTCCTTGAACTTTTCAAAGGATTCCCACTTATGCCTCATTAAGTATATATATCCATATCTACTAAAGTCATCGGTGAAAGTAATGAAGTCACGAAACCACCTCTAGTCTGTCATGCTCATTGGCCCACACACATCTGTATGTACGAGTGCCAACAAGTCAGACGCCCTCTCAGTTCTTCCAGTGAAAGGTGCCTTGGTCATCTTTCCAAGTAGACAAGATTCGCACGTTTCAAATGATTCCAAATCAAATGAGTTTAGAAGTCCATCATCATGGAGCTTCTTCATACGCTTTCTCACTTATGTGACCCAAACGACAATGCCAAATAAAAGTGGAATTTATATCATTAGACCAAGCCTCTTCGCATTAATATTATAGACAGTGTATCATCAAGATTTAAAATAAACAACCCATTCATAACAGAGCATAGCCATAAAACATTTTATTCAAAAATATAGAACAACCATTGTCCTCAATAATGAACTTATAACCTCTCGCCAACAAACATGAGGCGTAGATAATGTTTCTACTCATGGTCGCAACACAATAACAATTATTTAATTCCATAATAAATCCTGAAGGTAAATGTAATGGCAAGGTCCCGACGGCTAATGCAGCAACCCTTGCTTTATTCCCGACGCGAAGATCCATCTCGCCTCTTGCAATGCTCCTACTCCTTGTTAGACTCTGCATCGAATTGCAAATATGAGCAACCGATCCGGTATCAAATACCCAAGAGTTAACGGAAGAATCAGCAAGAAAAACATCTATAACATTAACACCTGAAGTGGAAGGCTTAGTCCCACTATTCTTTTTCAGATCAGCCAGGTATTTCTTGCAGTTCCTCTTCCAATGGCCTCGCTCTTTGCAGTAAAAGCATTCATTCTCTGGAGTCGGGCCGGACTTAGTCTTGGGCTTAGGCTTGTTAGCATGGATCTCATCCAAAGCTTTAGCCTTACCCTTTCCTTTGACCCAAGTCTTAGCCTTCTTCTTGAAGCTTGTACTCTTTTGCACCATCATCACATGACTGTTGCTTTTTTTAATGCCGTCTTCCGCAGTCTTAAGCATCATATGCAGTTCGGTGAGATTCTTGTCTAAACTATTCATATGGAAGTTCAGAATGAACGGTCCATAGCTTGCAGGAAGCGAAGCAAGAATCAAATCTGTAGCCAACTCTTGACTAAGTGGAAAACCAAGTTTTTCCAAGCTCTGTGTGTAACCAACTATCTTGATCACATGAGGGCTCACCGGACTACCCTCAGCTAGCTTACACCCAAACAAATTCTTCGAGATCTCATATCTCTCAGTTCTTGCTTGTGTCTCAAACATGCCTTTGAGCGCCACAATCATATCGTAGGCCTCTATGTTCTCAAACTGCTTCTGAAGGTCTGAGTTCATGGCAGCAAGCATGAGACAGCTAACATCAAGGGACTCATCACATGCCTTTTTATAGGCGTTTTTAAGGGCAGTAGTAGCATTTTCAGCAGGCACTTCTGGAATTGGTTCCTCTAGAACATGTTCCTTTTTATCTTGCCTAAGAACAATTCTTAGGTTGCGGGACCAATCCGCAAAATTTGTTCCATTCAGTTTTTCTTTATCAAGAATCGAGCGTAAAGCAAAACTGGAGGTAGGTACAGCAATTGGTGCCATGATCTACAACATAAAAATATGCAAAAACTAAGATATATGTTCAAGAAAAGTAACTTCTATTAAACAATTTAATAAAGATACTCCCACTAAATTCCATATCCCTCTTATGACATTTAGTGATTCAAGACCCACAATCAGTTAATCTACTAGTGAGCTTTGGCATCACTGCTAGAAGATTTGTGAAATTGGTAAGCAACCCTTTGCTAATCATATCTCTATATGACTCTTGTTGTTGGGCGGCATCTCTATGCCCCGACGCCCAACCCTATGCCCCAATGTCTATAACCATTATAATAACATTGTCAAGTTTAACCAATGCTATGTGTGTAAGTGTCCGACACAAACCCATCTAGTCAAGGAAAATTAATGGCACTCGCTTTAGCAAGACCTACCATTAAAATACATGACTTTGGATGGTGTAGCTAATTGGGAGGGCATCAATTTTGCTTAATATTATGTGAGGGAATTTTACTTCTACCATGTTAAAAGCATTCAGAGAAACTAAATAACATGCATAGAAACAAACAGGAATATAAAGGCATTCACAGACAATCACATTGCATCGTGATATAGTATGACCCTTCCACATGGTGATCTCCATCGTCGTGCTTCCTGTTCGCCATGCCTCCAAGTGGCCAATTCCACCAAGTACTCCCACTAAGCCATTACTCCTAATAGCACTAGTAATAAATTACAAGGATTGAAGAAGCATCACAAGTCGACACGTAGGCTGTTATACAAATATAGACAGCCTTGGGCTGCAATAAGCATGACATGCAGGTCATGAACATTACACACATACATGCATCTCATACATTACGGGTCATACTATTCACAAAATCCTGCAAAAACAAGTTAGGCGTAGAATCGCATTCTATCTAACGTATGGTGTGAATTAGCAATACTTAAACCAAGTTAAGGTCCTAATCCATAGGAGTGGCAACCTACACCAGAAGGGCGGAAACCCTATCTATATTCCAAGGTCCTGCTCGGCGGTTCCCAGGGGTGGCAGCCCCTGTTGGAGTGAGTGGAGCGGGGTCACAGGGGCGGCAGCCCCTGTTGGACGGGGTCACAGGGGCGAGAACGCATTGGATCCAATCTACTATTCTGTCCATGCAAAACACATTGGATTAATCACATTAACCCTTTCCGATCGCAACTCCGATTCGATCAATCAGATTGATCTTCGCGTGCTCTATGGATTTCCGATCACTATCTGCCCCGATGGCGGAAACCAACCGGTAGAGGCAAGTTGTGATTCGACCATGAAAATACGATCACGGAATAACGATCATGAACCCACATTGAGACCACCACGCATGGATGATCATATCAACCATCGCCAAAAACAATCTATCATATAGAACGACCGACAGAAACAGTAATAGATCGCATCTATGACTTCCACATATCACAATATGCATCTTATCCGAATCTAAAACTACACGGGATGGCTCTGATACCACTGTAGGAACACGGATAGGCTACACTAGCATAAATTCAAAAATCTACCACGCAACCAAGGAACCTCCGCTAGTAATAGATTACGGGATTACCACTAGACGCGCAGATTCGCAGCGGAAGAAGAGTCGATGTAGCGCGTTGGTGCGGTTGTAGTCGTACTAGTCTCGCGCCTCCTCCAAGTGCTCCCCGTGGTCGTCACAGATTGCGGATCATCCTAGCGTTGAAGCCTCGCAGCAACGCCTCCAAGGTATCCACACGTACGGGGCAGGAACACCACGCGCCGAAGTGCTAGCGACGGCTGCGCGGTTTTGGGCGAAGGGGGTGTGGTGGCTAGGGTTTCGGGAATTCCGAAAATCACACATGACCCTATGCCACCTCCTCTCTATATATAGGCATCCATGATGGATCTCGAACTTGAGGCCCATTAGGAACTCGTGGCCCATAAGAATTCGGATCACCATCCAAAACGTGTCCCGGCCCTTTAAGCGTGCGACCCTATAGGTTCACGTGCACTTGTACATGGCCCGAGTACTCCTACTCGTCCACTAATCGGTAGTGGCCCCTAGCAGGACATGCCGACTCCCAAGTAAATGTAAATATCACATCGGACGAACCTCAACAAATCTCATATGTATTTCCCTTTGCCTCACGATATCGGTCAAACTCAAGGCGATACGTGCCATCCTTGTTGGTTAGCTCAACCACTCTTTCGATCACGTGATTCGAATTCTCGACTATGGTTAACTCTTTAACCATGAATAGCATGGCCATGCATTTCTGGAATCCGATCACTCGAGAGGCCTAGAGATATCTCTCCCGTTGCATGGAGGGGCAAATCCTATCTTGATCGACCATGCCTCGACGCATGTGTCATGACAAACCCGAAAGCTACCTTTATAACTACCCAGTTACGGAGTAGCGTTTGGCAACCCCTAAGTAAGTCACTATACATCTTGAGTGCATGCGACGATCTCAAGTCTAAGGATATAACATACATATTGTAAAAGAGACCAACTGATGACACAAAAGAATACAACATTCTCGCAGTGTCTCATGGTGGGTCGATCCAACCCCATGTTCACTAACATGTGTCATATTATTGGTTTGATATCTCCATATCTATGATCCGTGAAACATGATCATCAACCAATACATATGCTAGTCTATTCATATGTGTCCTCATATGTTTCCGACTAGGGATCGCTTTAGAATAATCATCACAAAGATAAATATAGAGTTTCACAATCAAGTCACATACTTGATAATAAATATTAACGATATTATTCAAGGAATAATAAATTATCCAATAAATTATGAACATATGATCATCTACATGATTGCTTCTAGGGCGTATCTCCAACAGCAGCAACAACTGTGAGCAAGCAGGCTGCGGGCAAGCATGCACGCATAATGCATTCAACAAGAAAATACTCCATAGTCCATGCCTCCACCTGTTCAAATAAAGAACGAGTTCCATCTTGAGCACAGGCATGCCAGCCGTACTCAATGCCAGTGGCGGATCCAGGATTTTTAAGCTGGGTATTCAGAGTCAACAAAATATTGTTCAATAAAAAAAATCAAGTTCTACAATAGAAGAAATCAAAGGACTACAAACTTTTGAAAATAGAGAAAATATCTCAAAATAATTTAGAGAAGTATATGTTATATAATAAAATTTGATGACACATATTTTACAGCAGCTAAGTGTCGGCACCCAAATATGCAAATTCGGGCCTTATGTGTATACCACATTCGTCCAAGATCACGCTAGTGAACACAGGGTCAACATCGATGAACATCATTCCATACACAACAAATATAAGGATAAACGTACTAAGCTTGACAAATAAAAACTGTTGTGACCTTATGGTCTGGTTTATATTTATTTAGCCATGCAAGGCTTTAGCACTAAAGAAAATAGCAGCAATAGAATAGAAGCAACTTCAGTGGAACCCATCAAATTGCCTTAGACAACCGACTGGGAATAAGACTTAGCGATCAACCTATTCGTAGTTCTCCTCCAGAGTAAGTGTTGACTCCTCCACTTCTCCCACTGAATAGTGATTATTGCAAGACTGAGTATATAGAGTACTTCGCAAGTTGTGCACACATAATGCAATATATAGATGCAAGGCTTATTCCAAAGGATATGGCTACTAAGGTTATTTTCCTATAACACCAGTAGGACGGCAAAGAGAATGAAAGTGAAATTATGACCCCAAATTTTACCAATTTACCTTCCCATAGTAAGAAAACCAACAGTGAAGGAGAAAGGGGATAAGACCAAGCCATTGCACAGCCACAGAGGAGAGAAGAGATAAGGCCAACCCATCTCACAGTCGAAGCAACCAAGAGAGACCCTTCTCCCTCACAAAGCAAACAAACACAACCACCCTTTGTTCCCTCAACCGAAGGCAACACCCACAACGTAGCAAGGCAAAGCCAAGGGGGGCCGCCGAGCCATGGCAACCATAGAGGGGAAGTGAGGAAGGGAGTTGGAGGAGAGCAACTCGAGGAGTTGGGGAAGGCAAAGGGGGGAGGTGAGGACCCAGACAACTGCCTTCAGCCGACTCCGACAAAAGGAAGCCGACCACACCGCGAGCATCGCCATCTCCATTTCCCACTTCCAAACCGACAAGCCAGGTAGGGTTCCCCATCCCTCCATTTTATCCATCCCAATCGAACAAGTAGGGCATAGCACTAGGATGCATAAAGTAAGAAGGGGGAGTGAGAGTAGACTTCCCTGGTAGAGCTCGTAGGAGGCAGTGGCACCGAGGAGAGGCACACGGCGGCCGAAGGCCGAGTCGGGCGCAGCCACAGCCGGGCAGGAGAGGCGCGGGCATGGGAGAGGAGCCGACGGCTTCGGTAGGGTAGGGAAGCCGGAGGTGAGCTGAGGATGAGGTGCGGGTGGAGTGGTGCCTGGGGATGCGGGGCTGAGCGGGGGGTGCCGAGCGTAGGAGGCAGCACTAACGGTGGCGCTAGGCCAGATCCAGCCGACGGCCAAGAGAAGAGGGGCTGGGTGAGGCGGCACTGGGCACGGCATGGGCGGCGTGCCGGGCTCGACCGGCGGGAGGTGGCTTCGGTAGGAGGTGGTTCGGCTGGGAGAACCACCAAGGGAAAGGGAGGGAATGAATGGATGAGGAGGGGGAGGTGAGGAGTTAAGGAGCGACTAGAAAGGGTGGCTTCGGCCAGGAGATAGGAAAATGAAGGGGAGGAAAGAAAAAAAAAGAGGAAGAGAGGAGAAAGAAATTTGGGAAACGCGCATAAATTTTTATTTGCAAGATTCAACGGTGCGAACCCTAACGCATTAATATTTTGGGCACCGGACCAGCAGATTAGTGCCCGGTGAGAGGGGTTTATTCATGTTGTTATGCGCGTATGATCAATGACATCCATATGTAAACATGTATTGCTGCTATGTGTTGAATCGGGTTGAATGCATGTTCAGGTGGAGGTTTGGGAACGATGTCTTTCGCACGTTACTCCGCTCTGCTTGGTTAACAGGCAAGTTCATGGTAGAACGATAGCTTGTAAATGTTATGAAATATGTGATGTTTTCATGATATGATGATGTTTATGTGATGATGTTTATATGTTGATGCTTATTGTAATGGCAAAAATGATAGGACAAGGTGAGCAATGAGGCTACCCCGTTAATAATGACAATGATGAATTATGTTAATGATGACAATGATGAATCATGTTAATGACAATGGACATGTGCATTTGCATCATGGAAAGGATGCATGAGCCAGATCAGTGAGAAAGTCATGTAACTATTCTAGTGCAGTCGGTGAGAAAGATATATGACTAATCCAGAGTGCTCTAGATGAAGTCTTACATCTGTAGGGACTAGATAAAATCCTACAATGTAAGCACCCCATCCTAACGAAGATGGGGGAAGAGTGTATCATCGACGGGTAAACACTCCACGATACCAGTATCAGCTGATGAGATGCATATGAACATGAGCATGATGGTGCATTTGCCTACATGAGCAATGCAATGAGCAAATGAAAATGTAGGAGAATGATGCATTGCACTAATGGAATGTTAATGATGGAAATTGTGTTATGGTTATATTATGTTTGTGTGGTAATGTTTATCTTCTATTTTGTGCTTGTTGAGTCTCCGGACTCACCCTTGCTTAATGTTGGTTTTGAGGTGAACATCGCAGATGACATGCTTCAGGAAGGGACAGTAGTTCATCCACGTCACACGTGGTTAATAATGCAAACCATCCTTCCTACTGTTCCACTTTTGTTGTATTATGTTTAGTTGTTAAATTAGCTGCACAAAGTTTATAATGAATAAGGAATAAGTCCATATTACACCCCTGAACTTTGCACCGAGTCCAAAATACCCCCTGAACTCCAAAATCGTCTAATTTGCACCCTCGAACTGCCCATACCGTTTGGTTTACACCCCTTGGGCCGAAAATAGGTGGCTTTGGATTACGTGGCATCACTAATATTTTATTTTCAAACTTCCGGAGGCCATATCTTCTTCGTTCGAACTCCGATTCGAGCGATTCAAATTTCTAAATTCCTTATCTTGCTGTTAGTATTTATTTGGTAATTTTTTGGATTTTATTTGGAGTTTTTTATTTATTTAGCAAACAAAGCCAAATAAATAAAACAACTCTAAATAAAATCCCAAAAAATTTACAAATAAATACTAACAACAAGACAAGAAATTTGAATCGCTCAAATCGGAGTTTGGACGAAGAAGATATGGCCTCCGGAAGTTTGAAAATAAAATATTAGTGATGTCACGTCATCCAAAACCACCTGTTTTCGGCCCGAGGGGTGTAAACCAAACGGTATGGGCAGTTCGAGGGTGCAAATCAGACGGTTTTGGAGTTCAGGGGGTATTTTAGACTCGACGCAAAGTTCAGGGGTGTAATATGGACTTATTCCAATGAATAATGTGTAGTAATAGCATTCTAGGCCCAAGTGGCGGGTCGAGGTGTTATAGTTGGTATCAGAGCAGGCGTTAGGTCTGTGGTGAAAATTCCTAGACCTAGGTTGATTAATTACTAAAACTTGACCTAGGACAAATAGTTAAATTAAATTTGACACACTCTGGTGCACAGTAGGATGCGTTTTGGGTCAGGCGTTGCATCTATGTTTTAGCTAGTTATGTGGTTGACATGCAATTCTTCGAGGTAATTGCTTGTGAGTTGATTGCGTGAATGCTTGGTTAATTGAGATGTCGAGGGGTAGAGGTAGAGGTCGCGGCCATGGCTGTGGTCGTGCTCAAGCGGAGCCATCGCTTGAGGTTCAGCAAGAAGCACCTGAGGCAGAGGTTGCTTCCGCTGAGTAGCCGTAGTTGGGAATTAGGCAAGGCCTTTGGCCTTGCTACGAGAGTTTATGGAAGAGGTCCGTGCGCTTCGCCATTAAGCACCGGCAGCCGCTGCTACAGCTGTACCCATTACGGTACCTACTATCATTCCAACCATGCCAGAGGCAAGGATGAGCCTTTGTGAGTGGTTGGCTTTACGTCTAGACGCTTTCGATGGGGTGGGTACACCAGTCCAAGCTGCGGATTGGTTGCGCTAAATGGGAAGGCAATTTGAAGCCCTAGAGTTGAGCTCATGGCTAAGAGCTCGCTATGTGGCATTCCAGTTAAATGGTCAGGCGGACATCTGGTGGGAGGGAGTCCTTTTAGCTAGGACCCCTGCCCAGGGTCCCACTACCTGGGAGATCTTTGTTGAGCAGTTCAAGGCGAAGTATTACGCAGAATCTTCTGTGGAGAGTATGGAGGTCGCCCTGTCGACCGTCGTGCAGGGGAAGATGATTGTAGCTAAGTATGAAGTGGGGTTCAACGATCAGATTCGTTTCGTACCATCGGTTGCGAGCACTGACCTGGAGAAGGCTAAAAGGTTTCACTGAGGGCTCAGCTATGAGTTTCGGCATGTTATGGGAGCCACTACACCACGTGACTTTAGGTCAGTGGTAGAGCAGGCCAGAGGAATGGAGATGGAAATGCAACTCATTAAAGGACTGCAACCCTCTGGTAGTCCAAGCGCTTCTGGTAGTGACCAGAAGAGTTTTAGCGAGGAGGGTGGGTCATCTTGGCGACCTACTCCCAAGAAGTCCAATTGGGGCCAGCGTCCCCCACAGTCGTCCAAGTCTGAATCCTCAAGGTCGTCTTCTGCAGCGCCTCATTCGTCGTCAGCGACCCCAACCTATCATCCTGTTCCATTGCAGGGCATGATGTGTTTCAAGTGCGGTGGTGGACACCGTGCTGCTGAATGTTCTTGGATGGGAGAGTGTCGGCAGTGTGGTCGGTCAGGCCACATGGAGTGGGGTTGTCGTCAGTTTCCCTCTAGTATTATAGATTCATGTGACGCCCTTGTTCTTCTTGACTCTGGTGCTACTTACTCCTTTGTGTCCCGCAAGTTTGCTAGAAAAGCAAAGATGAGTATGCAGCAGATCTCGCAGTCTGTTATAGTCAGTTCTCTAGGAGGTATCATTACTAGCTCCACGATATGTCCTAGATGTGTGGTTTTGTTAGATGGTGAGGATTTTTTTGCCAACCTAATGGTTATTCAGATAGAACCTTTTGATGTTATGGACTGGTTGCATTGCTATTGGGCCGTGATTTTCTGTTTCTAGAGGACAATCACTTTGCAAGCTCCTTCTGGGGGGGAGATAACCTTTCGAGGGAATGCACCTCCGTGTTCACTTTTTGTGTTGGCTAGCCTGTTCCCTGGCCGACGAACAATGAAGTCTGGTTCACTTCTAGCACTTGCGGAGGAGCTGGGTGCACCTTTGCACATTGGGGATATTACAGTGGTGTGTGAGTACCCCGATGTATTTCCCGAAGAGCTTCCGAGTATGCCACCCGAAAGAGATGTGGAGTTTAGGATTGATCTTGTTCCTGGCACATGACCTATTTCTTTATCCCCGTACCATTTGGCACGACCTTTCTAGGAGGAATTGAAGAAGCAATTAGATGAGATGTTATCCAAAGGGTTGATTCATTGTAGTGTGTCACCTTGGGGAGCCCTTGTCCTATTCACTGAGAAGAAGGACGAGAGTTGGCGTATGTGCATAGACTATCGTGCTCTTAATCAGGTGACCATCAAGAATAAATACCCTTTGCCTCGTATCGAGGGTTTGTTTGATCAGTTAAAGGGAGACAAGGTGTTCCCCAAGTTTGACCTGCAATCTAGGTATAATTATATTCGAGTGCGGGAACAAGATATAGAAAAGACTGCTTTCTCTACAAGGTATGGGCACTATGAGTATAAAGTTATATCCTTTGGACTAACAAATGCCCCTACTGTCTTTATGGAGACGATGAACGGTATGTTGCACAAGTATCTTGATGACTTTGTGGTTGTGTTCATCGACGATATCTTGATTTATTCCAAGACAGGGGAAGAGCATGAGCGGCATTTGAGGCTCATGCTTGAGACTCTAAGGGAGAATCAGTTCTTTGCCAAACCAAAGAAGTGCAAGTTCTGGATTTCTGAAGTGGGCTTCCTGGGTCATGTGATCAACTAGGAAGGTATTTTAGTAGATCCATCCAAGATTTTGACTGTAGTGAACTGGAAGAGGCCAACTAATGTCAAAGAAGTGAGAAGTTTTCTAGGCTTAGCTGGTTATCACCGGCATTTCGTAAAGGACTTCTCAATTATTGCCAAGCCAATGTCTCAGCTCACACAGAAGGGCGTGAAATTCTAGTGGACCGATGAATGTGAGTGCAGTTTCTGCACTTTGAAAGAAAAGTTAGTTACTGCCCCTGTTCTCACCCTCCCTGAGCCAGGGCAGCATTTCACAGTCTACTCGGATGCATCACGAGTGGGTCTGGGTTTCGTGCTCATGCAAGACAGCAAAGTGATTGCGTATGCATCACGACAGTTGAAGAAACATGAGCAAAATTACCCTACTCACGATTTTGAGCTAACCGCAGTGGTTTTTGCTCTAAATATTTGGAGGCGCCACTTGTATGGAGAGTCATGTGATATTTTTACTAACCACAAGTGCCAAAAGTATATATTTACTCAGAAGGAGTTGAATTTGAGGCAAAGAAGCTGGCTAGAACTGATTAAGGACTATGATCTTACAATTCAGTAGCACCCGGGCAAGTTGAATGTGGTTGCTGATGCCCTTAGTCGCAAGGAGACACCCTCTACTCTAGGTTTTGTTATTGCTGACTTCGATCGAATGGGAATATCTTATTGTTATGCTAGTACAGCACCAGCTGAGACACGACTACTGCTAGAATTGGCAATTCCAGAGTGAGTGAGAGAAGCGCAACAACATGATCGATTGCTTTAACAAGTGAGGAAGCACCTTGTTGAGGGGAAGAAGGGGGACTTTAGCCTTGATGAGTCGGGCACATTGCAGTTTAAGGGCTGCCTTTGCGTGCCACAAAAGGCTCAGGTTAAGGATGATATATTGAGAGAAGCTCATCGTACCCCGTACACGGTACATCCTGGCGAGACCAAGATGTATCGGGATTTGGAAAATAGTTTTTAGTGGAAGAGAATGAAGGTGGATGTCACTCGTTATGTGGCATCTTGCGAGATTTGCTAGCAAGTAAAGGCTGAGCATAAGCGTCCCGCTGGGCTATTGTAGCCTTTGGATGTTCCTTCGTGGCCATGGAATGAAATCACCATGGATTTTGTAGTAGGCCTACCTCGTACTCAACAAGGAAAGGATGCAATTTGGGTAGTGGTGGATCGATTTAGTAAATATGCACACTTCATCCCTATTTGTACGACGAATTCGGCAAGTGATTTGGCACCCATCTATGTGCGTGAGATAGTGAGATTGCATGGTGTGCCCAAGACGATAGTTTCTGAAAAAGATACCAAGTTTGTCTCTATGTTTTGGAAGATTTTACAGGGTGCTCTGGGCACGAAGCTTCAGTTCAGTACCGCTTTCCACCCACAGACAGATGGATAGTTCGAACGCACCATTCAAACACTAGAGGACATGTTGAGGTCTTGTGTTCTGTCCTGGAAAGGTAGCTGGGAGGATCATTTGGCACTCATGGAGTTGCCTACAACAACAGCTACCACTCCAGTGTTCGAGCAGTGCCATTCGTGGTTCTGTATGGACGAAAGTGTAGATCACCACTTTGTTGGGATGCTGTAGATGAGAAGTCTGTTCTGGGTCCAGATTGGGTCCAGCAAACAGTGGAACGAGTGGCAGAGATTAGACAGAATTTGCTAGCTTCCCAAAGTAGGCAGAAAAGCTATGCGAATGTGTGGAGGCGCAGCTTAGATTTCGAAGTGGGGGATCAGGTGCTCCTGAGAGTGTCTCCCACTAAAGGATTTGTGCGATTTGGTACCAACGAGAAGCTTAGCCTATGGTACATTGGGCCATTTCCGATTCTGGCATGAATTGGAAAGTTAGCATATCGTCTGGACATTCCTGAGTCCACGCGAGGAGTGCACAATGTGTTTCATGTTTCTTTGTTGAGAAAGTACTTAAGGGATCCGGAGCATGAGGTCGTGCTAGAATGTAACATCCCAATTTTCTGAGCTTTAAAAATCTTTTAAATAGTTAGTAGGAAGAAAATTCACCATTTGGATTTTTTTTTGAATTTAATTCCAAAGCTTAATATTGGACTTTACAATAAAAAATCTTTAATGTGAGTAATCCCAACATAAACATTAGCCAAAACTATTTTATTTGGGTTCTTTGTGCTCAGATATATTTTCTAGATTTTTCTAGAATTTTTCTGAGTTCATTTGCTATTTTCTATTGCTTATTTGAATTTCTGGTATTTTCTTAAAAAGAAAAACTATTATTAATCTCAGAAAATCCTCTCGGGCCGAATCTCTCTCTTAAACTTGCCTTCCTCCCGCCCGTTTCGCGAGGCCCGACTCCGCGCCGCGCGCCTCGCTACCGTGGCGTGTGGGTCCCACGTCAGTCCCGCCCCGCTCGGCCGTCTTCGCACACGGCCGCCCGCGTCCGCCATTACCGAGCTCCAAGCCCTGTACGACAACGCATCTTTTCCAACTGAACCCTTCTAGAAAACGCGTAGAATCTTATCCCCAACCTCTCCGCATCTTCCCGAATCAAAATTGAACCTCGGATTCGTTTCTATCTCCGTTTCTCTCTCGTGCTCGTTTCAAACTCTTTTAGGGTTTCCGCCGCCACACGCCTCCCTAGCCTCCCGGACCCTATAAATAGGACCCCTGGGATCGCATCGACGTCCGCACAAGAAACCCCCAAGCCCCTGACCCTCCCGAGCTCTTGCGCCGCCGTAATTCTCCATCTAGGGTTTTCGACCGCACTTCGTCGCCGTCGATTTGTGCCGCCGCCAGTGTCGCCGCGTCGTCATCGAGTGCACCGTCAGGTTCAGCGTCACCAGGGCTACCTCCAGGAGCCTTCGCCGTCGCCAGAACATCACCGGAGCTCCCGTCCGACAATACCGAAGCCCCTCCGCCGCTCTGAGCTCGCCGCCGGCCACCTCCGCCGTACCCGACCACCCAGACCTACCTCGACAGGTTCGCAATAACGAGAGCTACATGCCGGTACCACTCAGCGCCGGCGAGGAGCCGCCGTTCGCCGTGCCTTTGGTTCCCGAGCCATTGTCGCCATCGGGCTGACGTGGCAGTCCGCGTCGGCGTCCACCTCAGCTCGCGTGCACACGTGTAGTCACGTGTGGCGCCACGCCAGCGTCCCTGTCATCTCGCACGTGTGCATCCGAGTCAGCGCTGGGTCAGCAGCCGTCGCCGACGTGTCACACTGGGATTGGTCCAACTCAGGCCCACGTGACAGTTCACCGGGTCCAGGTCTAGCAGGCTCGGTAGACTTGGTCTACCGTGAGCCATCTCACTGACATGCGGGTCCCACATGTCAGTTAATTCTTTTATTTCTTTTAATTCCGAAATTCCTTCGCTGATGTAAGCATTGCGCAATAATCCGATTTTTCTTTAGAGAAATAATTCAGAAAATCCAGAAAATCCAGATTAGGGTTTCTTTTTAGATTCAAACTTCCAGAGGCCATAACTTTTGCATCCTAACTCCGATTGAGCCCATTCAAATTCCTAAATTTGTATAAATTCAAGCTCTATTTATTTGAGATTTTTATTTAATTTTTGGATCTTGTTTTGCCTCTGTTATTTATTTGTTTTATTTTGTTTGTCTCGTTTGCGAGTAGACGTCGATTCGTTGGGGAATTTTGTTGAAGAAGGAGCACCTCAAGATCAAGACCAGTACTTAGACCTTGTTCAAGGTAAGTCATACCTTTGATCATCTTGAACCCAGTTTTCAAATTACTTTGTTTCAAAGTATTGCATTCTACTTTAATTATGTATTTAAATGCTTTGGGTATAGTTATTATCCAATTTGTTAATACACCTTGGCCTTGTATGTCATATTACTTGTCACCCTAGATTGGTTATTAGTTGGTATTATTATAGCACCAACGTGGGTTGGTTAGATACGAGTACATTTGCTTAGCCATGCCACGAGTCGTCATCTCATGTGAGTTGCAATTATTAAATGTAACTAAGTGTCTATGGAACTTTGTGTAAAACTGTGTGCTACGTGCTATTACTTCGTAACGGCATGTGTTGCACTAAAACCAACTGGGTGGTAAAGGATTTAGACTGAGGCAAGTGGTGGAAACTGTGTGTTATGGTGGAAGCTTTGTGCATGGGAATAATGATCTTTGTGATATAGTTAGAACATGGAAGTCTTGCCTTGGTCAATTAAGGACTTAACTTTGTGCGCCATTGAACTGGGCCTTACTGTACGACCACATGCCTGGTATGGGACGGGCCTAACTTAGTAAGTTATGGATTCTCGGCATTGATGTTCAGGTGGTAGGTTAGGCTTTGTGTTAGGGTGGAGGTGTGACTACTTGGTGGTTGCATCGCGGGACGGTTCGCTGCATCCCTGTCCAACGGTGTGTGTTATGCTAGTTCTATGTGAGCAGGCATAGCGGGAAAGCACATCGGGAATGTCAATGTTGGAGATGAAGTTTCTGAACTATTTTGTTATGATTGGTGCTAGCTACACTGGTTATATCGTGTGGGTAAAGTGTACAACCTCTGCAGAGTGTTAATCAATCTATTCGAATAGCCACGTCCGCGGTCATGGACATGCTCGGGGATTTCACACTAGGGGTAGATTTTCATAAAATATTGGGATGGGAGCTGTGTGATCTCATTCATATGGCTATGTGAAATCATTTGATCAGGCTTTGTGTCTTGTGAAAACAATTGTTGAATTAATATTGTCTATTTGTTTTGAACTGCTTTCAATCTATTATTTTATTCAATTGCAAATGTTGCATTTTCGCAAAAGAACCACAGAATCCTTTTCTTTGGAATAAGCCTGCATCTATATATTGCATTCTGTGGTATGATTTGCGATGCGGTTGTGTACTCACACTTGTTGTAAAACTTGCGCCAAACCTACGAAGTGGAGGAGTCCACGCCGCTGAGGAGGAGTTCGCGAAGGTTCCGATCGTTAAGGTCCGGATCCCGATTGGTTGCTGTGGTGAATTGATGGGATCTACGCTGGAGTTATTTCCGTTCCGCTGTAGTTTTATTCTCTGTCAGCCCTGCGTGGCTTAATAAGTGTAAACTCGACCATAAGGTCAAAACCCTTATTTGTTATTCAAACTAATCGTTTACTTTATTTATCGCTGTGTGGAATGATATTCACTTATGTTGACCCTGTGTGCACTAGCGTGATCCTGGACTAGTGCAGTATACACAGAGGGTTCCAAAATCGTAATTTTGGGTCCCGACATAGAACCATTGTCCCTTAAGCAACACCTCACCTTCGAGTCTCATCCAGTTCAGATTCTGGAGGAATTAGAGAAGGTGTTGAGGCACAAATCGAAAAAGTATGTTAAGGTCCTTTGGTCGCATCAATCTGAGCGAGAAGCAACATGGGAGTTGGAGTCTCGCATGCGCGAAAAGTACTCGGAGTTGTTCTCTATGGGTATGAGTTAGAGTTATTATTTATGTACAGTTGTTTCATTTTGTCATTTGGTGTAAATTGTTGAACACCAGAATTCGGGGTCGAATTCTGCTAAGGGGGTGGAATGTAATACCAGTAGGTCGGCAAAGAGAATGAAAGTGAAATTATGACCCCAAATTTTACCAATTTACCTTCCCATAGTAAGAAAACCAACAGTGAAGGAGAAAGGGGATAAGACCAATCCATTGCACAGCCACAAAGGAGAGAAGAGATAAGGCCAACCCATCTCACAGCCGAAGCAACCAAGAGAGACCCTTCTCCCTCACAAAGCAAACAAACACAACCACCATTCGTTCCCTCAATCGAAGGCAACACCCACAACGGAGCAAGGCAAAGCCAAGGGGGGCCGCCGAGAAATGGCAACCATAGAGGGGAAGAGAGGAAGGGAGTTGGAGGAGAGGAGCTCGAGGAGTTAGGGAAGGCAAAGGGGGGAGGTGAGGACCCAGACGACTGCCTTCGGCCGACTCCGAAAAAAGGAAGCCGACCACACCGCGAGAATCGCCATCTCCATTTCCCACTTCCAAACCGACAAGCCAGGTAGGGTTCCCCATCCCTCCATTTTATCCATCCCAATCGAACAAGTAGGGCATAACACTAGGATGAATAAAGTAAGAAGGGGAGTGAGAGTAGACTTCCTTGGTAGAGCTCGTAGGAGGCAGTGGCACCGAGGAGAGGCGCACGGAGGTCGAAGGCCGAGTCGGGCGTAGCCACGGCCGGGCAGGAGAGGTGCGGGCGTGGGAGAGGAGCCGACGGCTTCGGTAGGGTAGGGACGCCAAAGGTGAGCCAACGATGAGGTGCGGGTGGAGCGGTGCTGTAACATCCCAATTCTCTTAGTTTAAAAATCTTTTAAAAAGTTAGTAGGGAGAAAAGTCACCATTTGATTTTATTTGAGTTTAATTCAAAAGCTTAATATTGGACTTTACAATAAAAAATATTTAATGTCAATAATCCCAACTTGAACAATGGTCAAAACTATTTTATTTGGGTTCTATGTGCTCAGATATATTTTCTAGATTTTTCTAGAATTTTTATGAGTTCATTTTCTATTTTCTATTGCCTATTTGGATTTCTGGTATTTTCTAAAATAGAAAAGCTAATTAAAATCTCAGAAAAAGCTTTGGGCCGAATTCTTTGAACCCGGTCCATTTTCCCTCCGCTGCCGGCCCAATCCCACGCGCAACCCAGCTCGCCCCCGCGCGTGCGCCTCCGCTGATAGGTGGACCCCACCTGTTAGTCTCTCCGCCTCTTCTCTCTCTCTCTCCGAGCGCCCCACTCATCCTCCACCGTTCAATCAAGAGTGGATGGCTAGATGCGGCATGATCTGTTCGGGGGCCCGAACGTTCCATTGATTTTGGGCCGCTCGATCTTGGATGGACGGTCAGATCCTTTGAGTCCGTTTTGCAGCCGTGTCGTTTCGCACGCGCCGTGTCCCCTGTCGCTGACATGTGGGCCCCGTGTGCCACGCCAGTCTCGTCTTCGACGCGGACTCCACCTTTCCTCCGAATTCCCCGTCGCCGCGACATGTTCTTCGTGGACACGCCTTCCGGGGCTATTTAAGGCCCCGAGGACCCTCGTGACCCACACCCCGGGTCGCGCCGCCTCCGAAAACCCTAGCCGCCGCCAGCAGATCGCCGCCAGGAGCCCTAGCCGCCGCCTTCGTCTTCAGCGCTGTTTGAAGGACCTCGTCGCTGCTTCTGCTGTCCCAACCCTCCCTGTCGCCGTTGGACGCCATCTTCGGGATCGCCGCGTCGCCCGCATCTCGGAATCGCCGTCGCCTTCGCCGGAGAACCCCTCCAACGCCGTCGCCGTCGAGCCTGAGCCTCAGCCTCCACCTTAACCTCGCCGTCGGCCACTCCAGTCGCCCCTGTGCACCAGTGAGCCCCTTGTCGTGATCACTGTCTCACCCTCTACACGTCGGTACCACCCACCGCCGGTGAGGAGCCGCCGTTCGCCGGAACCCTCGGTTCCCGAGCCTCCGTCGCCGTTTAACCGCCACGTCAGTGCCACCTCGGCGCCATGACAGCACCCTCGCCGACGTGTCGCGTGCGTGGCGTCCAGTCAGCGTCCACGTGCACACGTGCGTGGGTAGTCCACCGATCTCCAGATCTTGAGGCTCGGTAGACCTAGTCTACCGTGGGCCGTGAGACTGACATGTGGGTCAGTAATTTCTTTTTATTTCTTTTATTTCTGAAATCCCTGTGCCAATGTCAGGCTTGCACAATAATCCGATTTTTCTGTTAAGAAATAATTTGAAAATTCTGGAAAATCCAATTTAGGGTTTTCTTTTAGATTTAAACTTTCGAGCCCATAAGTTTTGCATCCGAACTCCGATTGAGCCCATTCAAATTCCAAAATTTGTCTAAATTCGAGCTCTATTTATCTGAGATTTTTATTTAATTTTTGGAGTTAGTTTTGCCTCTGTTATTTTTTGTTTTGTTTATTTGTCTCGTTTGCGAGTAGACATCGATACGTCGGGGAATTTTGGAGAAGAAGGAGCACCTCAAGATCAAGACCAGTACCTAGACCTTTTCTAAGGCAAGTCATACCTTTGATCATATTGAACCCAGTTTTCAAATTACTTTGTTTCAAAGTATTGCATTTTACTTTAATTATGTATTTGGATGCTTTTGGGCATAGTTATCATCCAATTTGTTAATACCACCTTGGCTTGTATGTCATAATACCTTGTCACCCTAGATTGGTTTATTAGTTGGTAATATTGTAGCACCAACGTGGGTTGGTTAGATGTGAGTACAATTGCTTAGCCATGCTACGAGTCTCACATCTCATTTGAGTTGCAAATATTAAATGTGACTAAGTGACTATAGAACTTTGTGTAAAACTGTGTGCTATGTGTTATTACTTCGTGTTAACATGTGTTGCACTAAAGCCAACTGGGTGGGAAAGGTTTTAGACTGAGGCAAGTGGTGGATGCTTTGTGATATGGTGGACTTTGTGAATGGGAATGATAATCTTTGTGATATAGTTAGAAAATGGAAGTCTTGCCTTGGTCAGTTAAGGACTTAACTGTGTGCGCCATTGAACTGAGCCTTACTGTACGACCACATGCCTGATGGGACAGGCCTAACTTAGTAGGTTAAGGATTCTTGGCATTGATTACTCAGGCTGTAGGTTAGACAATGGGTGGAGGTGTGTACTACAAGGTAGTCGCATCACGAGGCGGTTCGCCGTGTCCCTGTCCAACGATGTGTGTTATGCCAAAGCGCTTCGTTTGGGTTGGCATAGCGGTTTGTAAGCACGTCAGGAGTGTCAATGTTAAGATGAAATTTCTGAACCGTTTTGTTATGATTAGTACTTGCAACACTAGTTGTATCGTGTGGGTAAAGTGTACAACCTCTGCAGAGTATTAAATCAATCTATTCGAATAGCTGTGTCCGCGGTCATGGACATGCTCGGGGATTTCACACGAGGGGTAGTTTTCATAAAATGTTTGGGATGGGAGCTCTGTGATCTAAGTCATATGGCTATCTGAAATAATCTGTTTAGCTTTGTGTCTTTGTGAAATCAACTGTTAAATTATTATTGTCTATTTGTTTTGAGTTATACTTTCAATCTATTATTTGTATTTAATTGCAAATATTGCTTTTATGCAAAAGAACCACAGAAGCCTTTTTTTTGAAATAAGCCTGCATCTATAAATTGCATTATGTGGTATGATTTGCGAGTATGGTTGTGTACTCACGCTTGTTGTAAAATTTGCGTCCAAACCTACAGAAGAGGAGGAGTCTATGGCTGCTTTCGAGGAGTTCGTCGAAGGTTGCTGATCGTAAAGGTCTGGATCCCAATCGGTTGCCTGTGGTGAATTGATGGGATCTACGCTGAAGTTATTTCTGTTCCGCTGCTATTTTACCCTGCGTGGCTCAATAAGTGTAAACTCGACCATAAGGTCAAAATCCTTATTTGTTGTTCAAACTAATCGTTTACTTTATTTATCGCTTGTGTGGATCGATAATCACCTGTGTTGACACTGTGTGCACTAGCGTGATCCGGGACTAGTGCATTATACACAGAGGGTTCCGGAATCGTAATTTTGGGTCCCGACAGGCGCCTGGGATGCGGGGCCGAGCGGGGCGTGCCGAGCGTAGGAGGCGGCACCGATGGTGGTGTCGGGCCAGATCCGGCCGATGGCAAAGAGGAGAGGGGCTGGGCGAGGCGGCGCTGGGCGCGGCATGCGTGGCGTGCCGGGCTCGACCGGCGGGAGGTGGCTTCGGTAGGAGGCGGTTCAGCCGGGAGAACCACCAAGGGAGAGGGAAGGAATGAATGGATGAGGAGCAGGAGGTGAGGAGTTAAGGCACGGCTGGAAAGGGTGGCTTCAGCTAGGAGATACGAAAATGAAGGGGAGGAAAGAAAAAAAGAGGAAGAGAGGACAAAGTAATTTGGGGGCACGCGCATAAATTTTTATTTGCAAGATTTGACGCTGCGAACCCTAACGCATTAATATTTTGGGCAACGAACTAACAGATTAGTGTCCGGTGAGAGGGGTTTATTCGTGTCGTCATGCGCGTATGATCAATGACGTCCATATGTGAACATGTATTGCTGCTATGTGTTGAATCTAGTTGAATGCCTGTTCAGGTGGACGTTTGGGAACGACATCTTTCACACATTACTCTGCTCCGCTTGGTTAACAGGCAAGTGCATGGTAGAGCAATAGCATGTAAATGTTATGAAATATGTGATGTTTTCGTGATATGATGATGTTTATGTGATGATGCTTATGTGATGATGCTTATATGATGATGCTTATGGTAATGGCAAAAATGATGGGACAAGGTGAGCAATGAGGCTACTCTGTTAATAATGACAATGATGAATCATGTTAATGACAATGGACATGTGCATTTGCATCATGGAATGGATGGATGAGCTAGGTCGGTGAGAAAGTCATGTAACTATTCTGGTGTGGTCGGTGAGAAAGATATATGACTAATCCGGAGTGCTCTAGATGAAGTGTTACATCTGTAGGGACTAGATAAAGTCCTACAATGTAAGCACCACATCCTAACGAAGATGGGGGAAGAGTGTATCATGGACAGGTGAACACTCCGCGATACCGGTATCAGCTAATGAGATGCATATGAACATGAGCATGATGGTGCATTTGCATACATGAGCAGTGCAATGAGAAAATGAGCATGTAGTACAATGATGCATTGCACTAATGGAATGTTAATGATGGAAATTGTGTTATGGTTATGTTATGTTTGTGTGGTAATGTTTATCGTCTATTATATGCTTGCTGAGTCTTCGGACTCACCCTTGCTTAATGTTGGTTTTTAGGTGAACATCACAGATGACATGCTTTGGGAAGGGACAGTAGTTCATCCACGTCACATGTGGTTAATAATGCAAACCATCCTTCCTAGTGTTCCACTTTTGTTGTATTATGTTTAGTTGTTAAATTAGCTGTGCAAAGTTTGTAATGAATAATGTGTAGTAATAGCATTCTGGGCCCAGGTGGCGGGTCAGGGTGTTACATTTCCACAAAGCGACATTTGCATTTGTGTCGAGACCCGAATATGCAAATCCAAACCCTATGTACACTCCACTAGTCCAGGATCATGCTAGTGTGCACAGTAGCAACATCGATAAACATCATTCCATACAAGCGATTAAAAGGGATAAACGACTAAATTTTATAAGCATATAAGGGTTTTTGACCTTATGGTTGAGTTTACATTTATTCAGCTATGCAGGGCTTAAGCAAATAAAAAGAAATAATAGCGACAGAACGAAAAGCAACTTCAGCGAAACCCATCACTTCCCGCCGGCAATCGACTGGGAATAAGACCTAATGTTGACCGTTTTCAAATAACTCTTCCTCTAGAGCAAAAATGGACTCCTCCAATCCATCCTCTGAATGATGATTATAGCAAGAGAGCACATGAGGTACTCAATAAGTTATACCACAGAATGCAATTATAGATGATGGCTTGTTCCAAAAGAAATTATTTCTATGGTTATTTTGCGAAAAACAACAATTGCAATTGAATATGAGTAATAGATTGAAAGCGTAAGTTAAAACGGTAATAATAATAAGTAATAAGAGTTTTCACAAAGTTCACAAAGCTTAGATTAATTCTTGCACACAACTTCCCTTCCACATTATTTTTATAATATCTACCATTCGGAGGTTGTACAACTTTAGCCATAAGATATAATCAGTGCGGACAACACCAATCATAATAAAACATTTTTGAAACTTCATCTCAACAATTGTTCTCCAGATGTGCATACAGCCGACACCAAATGCACTCAGCTCGTTGGCCCAACGCACATCGTTGGACCTAGAGACGGCAAATCGCCCATAGATGTGACCCATCACTAAGAAAATGTCTACACCTCCACCCTAACACAAAGCTTAACCTACTACCTGAGTAGCCAACGTCAATACTCTATAACTTACTAAGCTAGGCCCATCCCATACCAGGCTTGTGGTAGTATGATATGACTCAATTCAATGACTCACAAAGTTAAATCCTTAATTGACCAAGGCGAGACTGCCAAACTACACTAAGTCAAAGATTTACATAGCTCTCAAGCACAAAGCTCACCATGTCACAAAAACCTTTTCACTCACCCCAGTCTAAATCATTTCCTACCTTGTTGATCAAGTGCAACTCATGCCATTAATAAGTTACAACATACAATACACAACTTTTCACAAAGATGTTCCATAATTACTTAGTCAAGTATGAGTTTACTATTTCAAAATGATATCAATAACCCATTGCAAGACTAAGCATACTAATTGTGTCTAACCAACTCATGTTGATGCTATGATAATACCAACTAGTAATTTAACCAAGCTAAGATGACAAATGACTATGGCAATACAATTAACAATGTGCGTGCAAAGGGATGCATTCGGACGAGGGCGGTGAGGCGAACGAGGTGATGCACTCGACAACACTAATGGAGAGCGACGACACGACACAAGCAGTGGTGGTGACATGGTGTACAACGGCAACAACGATGGGCGATGCTACGACGATGAGAAGGCGTGCATCAGGTAGAATGTGAATGACGATCCCGATGGTGTGCACAGTGACCGCAGAAACTCACTAGCGGTGGTAGAACTCAACGGTGAAGGGATGGCAACGAAAAAGCTTGGATTAGCTTGATCTCTATGCACGATGAACCAATTTCAAATTAGCTTGAGGGATGGGTAGATTAGAACGTGGAATAGGATGTGATGTGGCTAGAATCTTGATTAGCTCACAGGTGTGACGGGGAACGATGAATCAAAGCGGTGGGCGCGGTGGCTCCTTTGGAGACGAAGAAGATGACACGTGACGGTGACTTTGGCACGGAACAGATGCTAGGGTTTGCGGAACAAGGAGCTAGCAGCGCTCAAGAGGGCTTTGGCTTTTACAGAGGGTACCTAGGGTTGCGTGGCACACACATCGAGAGATTAGACGGCAGTGGCGGTGTCCGACTTGGACATGGGCGACGCGGCGGTGGCAGCGACTACAGGTAGGCTGTCACATCCCCATTTCAATAAATAGAATTATTATACATCTCATAAGCATGCATCATGTTTTTCAAGCGTTGGCATATTTATTGCACTTGGAGAATCTTATTCAAAGTTAAACCTACACTTCAAATTTGAACTCCCAAAAGAAAATAGAAATAAAAACATATGATCATCGTCTGGAACTAATTTATTCAAATACTATAATAATTATCTTGAATTAATATAAATTTTCCCAAATTTATGGGACTATATTCAACCCTTAGAAAATTCAAACACATTTCAATAACCTATTGTAGGTTTGAAATTAAACTATACAAATTAAATCATGAACAGTAAGGGTTAAGAATTTTTATGAGCACTAGACCTTCCCAGGAACCCCTCTGATTTATTTAAAAATTTTAGGATTTTCATTGTTATTTTTAGGACCCCGGTCAATGTAGAGAAGTAGATTTAAAACTTAGTCAACTTTGGTTTGCCTAGGGCCGATCAGACCGTCCGATCAAGATCAAGTGGTCCGAACGGACAGTTCGAATGTTTCGACCTAAGCCACTTGGATCGATCAAGCCAACTAGCTGCACCGGTCGAACCAGACTCGGGCACGCGCACGTGAGAGTCGCTGACAAGCCGGGCCCGCTTGTCAGCTCTCTCTTCCACCTCTCACTGCAACATGTAGAGCGCGTGTGCGTGCACCCACCGAGCCTTGCATCACTCCAGTCATGCCGTCAATCTGCCATGGCCATCGACCTGTCCCTGAGCTTCTCTGTTTGATGTCGTTGCCATTCCGTCCTCTCCCCAAGATTAATACCCCCTCGGCACCCTCCATTTCTTCACTTCTCCTCTTTTCGGCTGAGGAGAGGGAGGCTCGCATCTGCTCAGTTCTCTGGTAAGCTCCTCACTAATGTGTCCTCTCTTCTCTACGTTCACTACCATCTCCATTTTGGCTAATGCCAGCCCCTCTCATTGCTTGTAGCTCTCAGACCACCTTGGTGCCATTCGGCAGTTCTAGAGCGAGCTCCGAAGGACACACCCACGCCCTCTTCATCTCTCGGAGGTATTGACTTTGATCTTGCGTGTCACCTTGTGTCCTTGAGCATGATTAGCATAACCCCCAACTAATTTCAACAATGCACGACAGAATCTTATGAATTTGAAGTTTGTCCATTTTCAGTTGAAGAACAACCTCTTCGTCTCCCACTTCGTTCCGGTAATGTATTCTTCAATTCCTTGCTACTAGAGCATCCTCTTATGATCTGTAAGCTATCCCGACAACTCATTCCCTCTCTTTTTTCTTAGAGAATCCTCTCCACGTGAAGCCATGCCGCCACCATGGACCTCCTCAACGTCAAGCTACTCTAGCCATCCACGACCTCTCTCCTAGCCTCAAGTAGCTTCAGTAGACTTTGGAGTTGCTTGGGCACCCGCTTGAATGGACACTGCAGAGCTTTTCCTTGTGCATGCACTTTGCCGTAGTGGGTAGCGCCACCCCTCTCTGACTAGCCGCCGATACGATCCACCTCCGTCGTCGCCACCACTCCCAAAAGTTGCGCATGGCTATTAGGAACCTGTACCTACCCTTGGTTCACGTCGGGATGGACCACATCGTGGGCAGTGAGCTTGGCATTGAGCTCGGGAGTTTTGTCGTACGCCGACAGTTACTATAGCTGCACGGTTACGGCAAAACCCTCGCCATTAAGCGCTAATGATTGATTTGCTTGAAATGTCTGTCTTGGTCGCGTTAATGAGTCACTGACACGTAGGTCCCACGAATGGAAATAAGAGGAGATGAAAGTGACGCAGAAGAGGCTGACATGTGGGCCTAGCTGCTTAAGCACCGTGCGCTGTGCGTGTGCACCGGTGAACTGAGTTCATGGACTTGAGTCTATGACCCTTGGGCCCCACTTGTCAGCGCAAAGTTAAATCAGACTTCAAAAGAAAAATGCACTATTCATTAGACCCCACCGGTCAGCGTCTGTGGCTAGTGCAGCGCGTGGTAGGAAAAGTATTAAAAGCATTATAAAATCCGAAAATCATTTATTTGTACACTGAAAATTCAATTACCTTCTAAAATACATAACTAATTCAGTTTTACTCCAAAACTGGTGAAACCAATTTTTAAATTTTCATTTTAAGTGAACTTTATTTTAAAATAGTTTTCAAACTTTTCTTTGTCCTAGAAAATATAGTTTTTAGAAAGTGATACAAAACTAAGTTATTTTTGAACTAGAAAAGGCTATTAACTTTGAAAATTTATAACTAAATCATAACAACTCCAAATAAGATGAACCAAGTTGTTTTGATCTTATAAATTTATCCATTATTTATCTATGTAATCTTTGTATCCACCACTGCTCTACAAATTTTCACCAAATAATTAAATTTGGTAAATAGTAACATATCCTAATTTATTTGGATGTTCCTGAATCTGAGATTCAAACTCCTATAACTCTCACATACTAAATCCAAATGGAATAATTATTTCACCTAAATTCATCTTAAATCATGCACTAGCCACTGTAGAAAATTAATGCATTTTTGAGCAATTTGAATTTTACGGTATTTCTCGGTGTTTTTCGATGTCTTCATTCTATAAAGCCCGAAGCGATCGACGACTCATTTGTCACTGAGAGTGAGCAACTTAACTTCCAGCAAGGCAAGCACCATTTGAACTTTCTTTTTACATCATATTGATCCCAGTTTTAATAAGCTAGTGTTGAAATGCAATGATATTACTTGCATGCTATTTTCGTATATCAAGATGTTGTGGGTTAGTTAGCTATATCCTATGCTTGCTGGTTATCCTTGATAATTTCCTTATTAATATACTTAAGTAAGATGCTTGTGATGATATAAATATTCTGTATTGAATGCTTAGCCATTGCGGGTCTAGAAAACGCATTAGATAAATTGACGGGATTAGCTCATCAATTATGGGGAGACACATAACTTTTCTTATATTTATTTTTTTTATCCAGATCGTTGGATCTGATTTATGAGTTAAACTTTGTTGTTGTTAAATGGTTTTTGGGTCTAGACAAGTGGATATAAGTGTGGGTGCTATTATGCACGAGACTCGAGTATGTGGTTGTCTTGTTCGGACCATTAAGGATCGCACCATGGGCTGTCATTCCAAGTAACGATCGTGCTATCACACGTGGGATATGGGTACCGTTCGGTTAAGTAAGGGGAGAGTTTTATTGTGTTAAGTCCCAGGTGGTGTAAGAACACCTGTGTTTGATCATTTGTCCGTAGGAGCCGATGTAATTTTTTATAGTGTGCATGTGAGCACCATTTTTTGTTATTTACATTGCATCGGTATTTCCAATACAACTTGTGAGCCCACTTAGCAAGCGCTATTCGTAGCTTGTACTAAGTATGGGGAACATCTCGCAAGGGGGACTTATCTCAATAGGATTTTCTTACTAAAAACAACCGAATCTCGATTCTTTCCAGCCGGCATACCGTAGGAAGTGTGTCATTATCTGGAGGCATCCGGAGGCTTACAGGCTAGTCGAGTTGTGTGGGTAAAGTAGTACCCCTCTGCAGAGATAATCTATTCGAATAGCCATATCCACGGTTATGGATAACATTTGGTTTGGTATGCGTCATTGTTAAACTTGTAATTAAAAGTTGGCATGGTTATAACTTGGTTTTCGGCATGAATGGGATATTCATGCATCTTAGTTTATCAAAGTGGGCAACCACTTTGATATTGTTTGATCTATATAATTATTTATGTCTTGTGAACTCTTTTTCTCAAGAGATGGTTTACAAATTGTTTTTTAAAAACTAAATGGTCTAGGAATATAAGATGTTGTGTTTTCTGCAAAACTAAGCCATTAATGCCATCCTTTGGAATAACCTCTAGCATAAATATTTTTACTTTATGTAAGACTTTCGAGTACATTTGTACTTAACCAGGTTTCTGCAAATTCAGGTGAGAAAGACTTCGAGCCCGATGAGCTTGTTAGTGTCGTTTTAGGCGATGCTGACGAGTAGTGCGATCATTTAACTCCCAGTTGGTTGCTATGGGTTATAGGGCACACCATGTTGGACTTTTGGTTTATTTATATTACTTCTACTGCTACTTATTGTTCTTATTCGAATTTGGCCGGTCGGCCGCTTTGTAATAGTTGTAGAATTTAACTATTATGTTGTATGCCTTTTGAATTATCAATGTATGGATGTTATATGGATGTGATTGACGTGGTATGTGAGTATGAGCGTGTTGGTCACTGATCCTGGAGTTAACACATTCTCATGCTCGCTGTTCGTGGATTCCCTCTTAACTCATTAAGTGTGAGTTTGTACCATTTGGAGAACAGGTCATCCTGTAGTGCTTGTAGAGGAGAAGCACGCATGATCGACGGAGCTCTAGTTTCGGTCGGGCTTCCCACTTAGATGGAGTTAACTTGAAATCCATTTACCTGAGGTCTAGAGTTGTCTCTATAAAGACCGAGAAGGCCTCGGTCTTACGGAAATAACCCAGGGTTCCTCACATAGGCCAACGTACGAGTGGGCTGGCGCGATGGGGAACAAAGAGGCTAGTGGACTGGGCAACGCGGATGGGAAGCTGGGCCAACAGAGAGAAAAGAGAGTGGATCGGTCGAAAGGATTTAGCCCACTCGACCTTCCAGAATTTTAAATGGTTTTTTATTTTAGAAAATACAAGAAAATAAAAATAACCAAGAAAAAATAGCATATGCACTCAAAAAAATTCTCAGAAAAATATGAAAAATACTTCCAAGCAGAAAGAACCGAAATAAAATAGTTTTGAAATTTATTGATGTTCAGATTATTCAAATTAAATCATTTTTTATTTCTGAAAGTTCATATGAAGCTAAATTATTTCAAATAAAATTTGAGAAATTTGCCAAATGGTAAACTACACAAAAGAATTTTAAAAGCTAAAAAATTTGGGATGTTACAGTAAGAAAAAAATAAAAATAAGTTAGAAATTCTCACAAAAAAAATAAAAACTTAGATCTCTTAATTCGGTGGGTCCCATAAACTATAACCATTAGATGTTATGAGATAAAACAAAGAATCGTATAGGAACTACTCATTGTAGAATCGTACAAAATTCCAGAGATTAAGAAGAATTTTATATGGCCCACACTAACAGTAATGTACAGGTTGAAAAAAGTAAACAGGGTGCAACTAAAAAAAGAAACTGATTAGAAGAAAAAAAAAGTGAGAAAGAAACGAGCAAAAGACCACTAGAAAAAAGTGCCGCTTGGAGAGAAAAAAACAGAGAGCTAATAGTCACGTACGGAGGCACATCCTTATTACGATTGAACTATATTATCCACTGGATGCTTTAATTTAGAGATATATAAAAACCATGCGTGAGGAAAAACGAAAAGAAAGTGCCACTCTGCAAAAAATGTTAAATTCGAATGCAAAAAAAGAAAAGAAAAGAAGATGATGTGTTTTACAGCTGCTAAACAAAGTATGCTAGAAATTCTCACAAAAAAAAAACGTCTGGTCCGATCCTCATTCTGGTGGACCCTAAATGCGACTAAATTGTATTACTACGTGATGTCAATTTGTGGGGACCCCGGGCTATCTCCATAAGACCGAGACTAAGCATGGTCTTAAAGACGTAACTCTGGACTTCCGGTAAATAGATTCTAACTTAACTCAGTCTAAATGAGAGGCTTAACTGAACACTAGAGCCCCGACGATCATGCGCGCCGCTCCTCTGCGAGCACTACATGATTTTCGGTTCTCCAACAAGTCAAGCACTACACTTAGCGAGTTAAATAGGAATCCATGAGCAGCGAGTATGACTTATATTGGCTCCCAAGATCAGCGACCAATATACTCATACTCTCATACACCGTTGATTACATCCGTACAACAAACATACATCAATAGTTCAAAAGACAACCATATAGTTTAAGTCTACAACGGTTACAAACGGCCGACCGACCAAATTCAAATAAGAGTATTAAGTAGCAGCGGAAACAAGTAAATTAACCAAAAGACGAGCAGTGGTATACCCCATAACCCATCGGCAACAGACTGGGAGTTAAATGATAGCACTACTCATCAGTGTCGCCTAAATCGACACTAACAAACTCGTCGGGCTCGATATCTTTCTCACCTGTAAGAGCCAGCAAACATCTGACTGAGTACCAAAGAGTACTCGCAAGTCTTACACAAATAAAAATTAGTTATGCATAAGGTTATTCCAAGAGATGGCTCATATTGGCTTAGTTTTGCAAAAGAGACGCAACAAAGTACCACCTACACATACTAGTTCTTCAAGTGCCAATTTAAAATCAGATTTGAAGTAGAAGTAAAGCATGTGAGAGAAATGAATTGAATAACAAAAAAAATCATACAAATAGCAAAGTGGCTGTCAACTTTGGTACAACAATAAGCATGAACATCACATTCATGACAAATCTCAAGTTATAACCACAATTTTAATTCCAAGTGTAACAATAAGCAGCCACAAATTTCAAGCGGTCGTCCATAACCGTGGACACGGCTATTCGAATAGATTTATACCCTGCAGGAGTGTACTACTTTACCCACACGACTTGATTAGCCCGTAAGCCTCCAAATGCCTTCGAAAATAGCATACTGCCTATGGTATGCCAGCCGGGTAAATCAAGATATGGTTGTTTTTAGCAAGAAGATCCCATTGAGCTAAGTCCCTCAACCCAGGGCTCCTAGGCAACATAAGACGTTACGGTCTCTATGCCCTATCGGCCCCTAAGGAACATAGGATTTCACAGTCCTATGCCCTTACAATTTCACCACTGTGGGACCCAACACTACAAAACCTTCCCCTTACTTAACCATACAGCACCCATATACCGCGTGTGATAGCACGAGTGTTGCTTGAACAGCAGGTACCCAAAGTTCGGTCCTTAATTGTCCAGACAAGTCAAACCACATACCCAAATCTCGTGTACGAAGGCACCATCACTAGCCATCACTTGTCCAGACCAAAATCTTATTTAAAATGACGAAATTTAACTCACAAAACAGATACGAAGATCTGAAACAAAAGTATATAATGAAAGTTGTGTTTATCCCATAATTGTCAGGTTATTTCCGACAATCAAACTACCGGTTCTAGACTTGCATGACTAAGCAAACCCGAATAATATAAATTCACACATCCTATCTTAAGCATGTGGTGCTGGAATAATTCAAGAATAACCTCAATGAATTAGGATATAACTAAACTAAACATCACAAAAATAGCGACAATATCAAAATAGCATGCAAGCAATTATCATTGCACTATCTTAACAAAACAGGGATCAAATATGATGCAAAAAGAAAGTTCAAAGGATGCTTTCTTGGCTTTTATTCCAATTGTTCACTATCGGTTGTGTAATCACTCGCTTGCGGCAATTCGGACTCTAAGGAAATAATGGCATCGAATAAACACCGAGAAATAGCCAAAAACTCAAATTGCTCAAAAATACATGAAATTTATACAATAGCTAGATTATGATTTTATATGAATTTAGGTACAAAAATTATTCAATTTTGAGTTAATATGTGAAAGTTATAGCAATTTGAAGATCAGTTTTTCAGAAAATACTAAAAATCAATGTTCTCTTACTGTTCACCTAAATTTAATTATTTTGTGAAAATTTACAGAATTATAGTGGATATAAAAACTACATGGTTAAATATAGAATAATATTTTATGGCCAACCCAATTGGATTCATCTCATTTGGAGTTCATATGAATTTTCTAAGAATTCTCAAAGTTAATTCAATTTCTAGTGTAAAAATAATTCTTTTCTGCATGTTAAATGGAATTAAATCCTTTTTATACACGGGCTGTCCTAGCCTCTGCCATGACAAGAGGGGCCTATGCATTTTCTTTTCTATTCTATTTATTTCCTAAAGGGAAACATCTACCTACAAATCTAACCTTCTCATAATCAGATACTTAACCGATTCTCCGGTGTTGAATCCAATCACATGCATAACCTTTTCCGATCGTAGCCTCATATCTTGATCTAAATCCTATACTAACATCTACTAAGGCATAATCAAGGCATTGATCCCAACAAATAATGCCCGGACTCACTATCATTCACGCATACAATCAATCTGATGATTGCATCAAATCCACCAAGTTATGGGCACATGACCATGACTAAATCCCTCAATCATCCTCCGCTAGACTATTTAACCTAATACTATCTATCAAATTCTACTAGTCTCAACTCGGTAAATCATATTCACATACACCAAAATTTTCACTGATCGAGGTTTATTTGACCACCCGGCACCTAGCGAGCTTTACAATTTAATTGCACATCCAACATTTAATAGTTCACTAATAAATCAACTTACATCCATTTCACCGGGCAAGTCATGTACGACATCTACCAATCCAATCACATATGCGTCTCTACGATCGACTAATAATCATCTAGCTACTAATCCAATAGAGAGTAATTGCATCAACTCGGCACATATGACTTACCTACTAATTACATGGCAATCCAAATATTTATCCGAAATTAAATAATCCATTCCTACCTTCTCCCAAATCTAGCATATATAACTCACATAGATATTACTTAAGACATACGACCAATTTGCTCATGATTAAACAAATCGTCCAATTCAACATCTATATCTCCAAAAATATCATCACAAGAACTATCCATCAAGTAATAATTCATAAAATCCTTATGCGTCCTATCGCCAAAACTTACTAATCCAACGAGAGGATACCCTCCAATTAATTTATCACCTAATATCACCACAATTTTGCATGTGACTCCAAAATAATATCATCCAATCAATTTAGCCAATGTATTTTTAATTTAGCATCCACCGACCAACAATACGCATAATCCGCTACAACAATATAATCATTCGCATCCATAATATTTATCACATAATCCCGCCTACGCACAAATAAGTCCTAACCGGAGAGTTACACCGGTCTTAAGCTAACAAAACCCTTTTTACAAATAAACATGCATAAATATATGCCATGCTCATGACTAATATGCAACATACATAACTAATATCGTAATGTGATAGCACAATTCAACGTGAAGTATTTTACCACGGCACTAGGCTTGCCCAATATCGCCGGATGTCGTCTTCTCGGCTCCCCATCCGTGTTCACCATAGTCGTCGCCGATGTTCATCCGCTTCCGCGTCTGTGTCCCGCTCCGCATCAGCGCCGTCGCTCTTGGCCATGCCCAAGGAGCCACCTTGTCAACGCCGCGCTCAAGCGCGACACGCCATACCGCCTCGCTCGGGCCACCGCGTCGCTGCATGCATGGCCGTCGCATGCATGCGCCGCGCTCTCAGTTGGCTCCTCCATGCCGTTGTCTTCCCGCCGCTCCTCCACATCGCCTTGCGCTAGTATGCACGCACGCACGCACTGCCGGCTGCGCCGAGCCGCTAGACAGCGAGCCATACTGCCTCGCATGAGGCCGCTGCCGCTGCAGCACTTGCTTCGGCAAAGCCATCACGTGCCGCTGCAGGACCCCATCTTGCTTGGGCCGCCACTTCACTCCACTGCAGCGCCTCATAGAGCCGCCGCGTAATCTCGCCGCCGCCACTCAAGGTATGGATGGGAAGCTTAGGTGATGGGATCAAAGTTGCATAACATGCATGGGAGGATTTGTGATGCTTGTTGTGGTTTGGAAGGAGAGAAGTTGTTTTAGTTTTGAGCTCAAGGAGAAGAAGAAATGGCTGGCAAGAGCAAAAAGAAATGGTCGTGCTTGAGAGGGGTGTATGTGACAGAATAATAGACAGTGAGGAGTTTGGTTCAGCTATGGAGGAAAATGAGCGGCTGTGTAGTGCTGTCTTGAGAAAGGAAAAAGGCAGTGGGTGGGACGTGCTCAGGGAAAAATAAAATGATGATGGAGGGGAGGATGGACCAGTTGTGCAATGGCAGTGAGCATGTGGTTGGTTTGGGCTGGGTTAAAGAAATAGGGATGGCAGTGAGGATACATGATGAAGTGGCTGTGTACTGAGAAAAGAAATGGACAGAGGTGGGTTGGTTCGTTTGGGGCAAGAGAAATGCTCCAGGAGGTGGAAAGAGGAAAATAACAGGGGATGGAGGGGAAAAATGGCATGGAGAAAGGGTTATGTACCGAAATGGGGAAAAGTGGCAAGGATGGCAGTGGCCATTGGGGTTAGCTAGTTGGGGAGTGTAAAGATTCGGCTTGAGGGTGAGAAAATGGCTATGGGGCTTTGGTTGGGCAAGGAATGGATAGTGGGGTTCTCTCTTGGGTAAATGAAGTGATATTGTGTGCTTGGATGGCTGTGCAAAGGATTGAGCAGTGAGGTAAGTAAACAAAAGAAGAAAGATGGCATGGGGAGTTGAAATGCCTATGGTAGCTTTGGTTGCTAGGAGAAAATAACAGAGGTAGAGAGGGCTCTCTCGGTTGGGAGGTGATGGTAGAGAGAAAAGGCAGTGCAAAGCATGGTTCGGCTGGAAAAAGAAAAAAAATTGGTAGGGAGTGCCCACAGCTAGCTAGCTATCCCATGCATATAAGTATATACTACTAGCTCTCCCACTTCAAGTCTCTCTCTGTCTGGGTGTAAAGTAGCATGCTTGCATGTATATATGTGTGCAACTAGCAGCTACTAGTAGTATATATAGTGGATCGAGTAGTGGACTAATGAACACGCAGGCATTTCGCCTATGGTCGATTGAACCGAAAGCGACAGCAATGATATAAATGAATAACATGTCATGAGTTTTGATATACACGCTAAAACAAGAAGTCGAAATAATTTTAATTTTTAAATGCAGTCTTTCTAACAATTTGATTTAATAATGTCTATTATTATTATTATTATTATTATTATTATTATTATGTTTATATAACTTTTTAAACAACTCAATTCGATTTTAAAGGCAACATTTGAAGTAAACATGGAAAAATTTTAAAACATTGCGAAATATTTATTAGATCGCTTACTTAAATATTAACATCCTGATTCTGAAAATCAGGGTGTTACACAATTCGACCAGGTTGAGACTAGAAGCCAAGGAGTACATAACAATGAAGATAGCCGGTGCCATTTATAATCAAGAAGTTGATCGGTTCCAGCAAGCATCGAAGTTCATGGTTTGTTTCCTGCGCAAGTATGTGAGATCGCTCCACATTGTGAAGGAAAGTTTAAACTGGAAGTTAAATGAACTTCGGTCAACAAACTCAACTGAGAAACTGAGACTACATAGCAAACATTCCCTTCTTACGAGGTTACAATTTTACATGAATGAAGGGTGGATTTTTAAATAATTTGAGTTGGATTTTCTGGAATTTGTGGACAACTTTTGTAGGCCCGAAACCAAGAGTAAATACAATTGGGATGGAAACATGTCGCTGCATTAATAAATACAAATGTCTATATGTATATAATTATATATATAAATGTATTTTTCATCCAAGCATTAGAGTTGTATAGCGAATACATTTCAAATCTAGCCACGCAATTGTATAGGCATTTCGGCTACTTAGGTGTAAAATGTGATACGTAGCAAGTTAGTTGTGCTATCAACGTAGAAGATGCTATATTATTTTTGAAGAATTGATAAAGATGGAAATTAAGGGAACATACAATGATAAATTACTAATCTTATTGGCCTTAAAGTTTTTGAAATATAGTGGAAAAATGTAATATCATGCGGATATGCTTAATATCTTAAGGTGATGTTACAATTGGCAATGGCTCTTTTGGTTTGTTGTTTCTCATGTTTTCAGCAAAGATCTATTTATTTATCGAGTTCGAGCGGTTTGGCCGGTGCTCAGGAGCGGTCGAGCCAAGCCAAGCGTCTCGTTGGCGTTAGGGCGGTCGAGCCGGACGAGGCGGTCAAACCGGCCATTGAATGGCGGTCTGACTGGTTTTGTGCTGAATGTTGATTTTATTGGCTAAGTGATTTTGGAATAGGTCATATCCATGTTTATCTTTGCATATGTGTTGCATATTGCATGTTTTAATTAACGTGGGTCAAGTTGTGAAGAACTTGTTCCCAGAGACGATTTCTCTGTCTATTGTTGTGCAGGTGTCTTGAAGGTCAATGACGGTCAACGGCGAGAGGATCGAGGCTAAGCTTGGAGAGCTGAGGTCCAGAATGATCATGGATGCCGAGTGAGGTCAAGTGACTCAAGCGTGGCGCGAGAATGGGCGAGGATGACCGAGCAGGCGATTCGGTGCGGCAGGTTGATCAAGCGGCGCGCGGTCGGTGCAAGTGCCTTGGTGGTTCCGGTGGGATCCAGACGGGAGAGACTTGCTGATATGATGAGAGCCGTTGATCAACCTACACGTGGCGGAGCAGGCGATTGGTTCGACAGGATTGGACTCGGTCTTCGGAGAAGGATCGAGAAGGGGTATTTTGGTAATTTCACCAAATACCACCTTTGTGATCTCTTGGCTAAACCACGGCACGGGTCAGCGCTTGGAGAAGTGGTTTAGGTCAAGTGGAGATGAAGACGGCGCTTTAAACTGCGTGCGTAAGTGTCCCGTTTGTGTTGGGCCTTAACGGGAGCCCATTAGGGTTAACTCTTCTAGAAGCTAGGCCTCTCTATAAATAGGGGGTGTGCTGGATAGCCACCTCAAGGACTTCATTTGTAAACCCTAGTTTGGTTTTAGGGACTTAGAGAGAAAGAGAGAGGCTTAGGGTTCTAGGGAGATGAGTTGATTGTGTGCTCATAGATTGAGCTCTTGTCCTCCTTGAGGGAGTGGCTGTAACCAGCAACAATCACGAATCAATCCATGGATGATTTCCCAAAGATGTGTCTCTTTGTATTCTTCCTTCTTGTTTTGTAATTTTGAGCCCATCTTTGATCCTTTGGTTTTTGGTTGATCTCTTCTCCTCTTCTACCTTGCTGTGATGTGTGGGAATACATCTAGAATCACCTAGACCATCAATCGCCCACGAGCAAGTGTTTAGATCAAGTTTTCATTTTTGCTCGGTTTTGAACCTTCCTTCAGTAAAACTGAAAAATGTCTAAATTTTTACATGGATCTACTCAATCGTTGCTTGTAATAGGTTCCTAACATCCTTAGGAAGGTGTGTTCCAAATTTGGTCAAGTTTGGCCGTGTAGATCAAAAGTTAGGTCAATTTTTGTTTTTGAAATAGTGCTGAAATTCGCGTTCTGTGCTAATTTTACTATTCACCAATTTGACCGCTACTGTAGCCAGTTTGACCACCACTATTACCGGTCGACCGCTCATGTGGCAGTCGTCGCTCTTGTTCACTAATCTTTGTTCATTAAGCTATTTTTTGTGTTTCTGGTTGTTTCTTCTGGGAGTTTGAAGGAAATTCAACATAAGTCTTTCACTGTGTTTATCTATTGATCTTCATAGCTCTCATAGCTATTGGAGTGAAATTTGTGTTGAATCTAATCTTAAAAGGAAATTTTGGTTGAGCTCCCATTCACCCCCCTCTAGTCGCCTTTCCGGTCCTACAAGTGGTATCAGAGCCCGGTTAGCTCTTCTCATAGATCTTAACCGGTCTTTGGAGCCATGGCGACTGACAAGTATTCAATTAAACCACATATCTTTGATGGATCTGATTTTGCTTACTGGAAGGCTCATATGGAAGCCTACATCGAGGCTCAAGGACACGCAATTTGGCTTAAGGTCAAAAATCCATATGTCGTACCAGCCAATGACGATGTGATCACTCCAGATGCTAAGGCAAATAGCAAGGCTCGAAACTTTCTGATCCAAGGTCTTAATCGGTCTGAGTTTGAGCGAGTGGCTCATTTGAGGTCTGCTCACAAGATCTGGAGGACCCTCTGTGATTACCACGAGGGCTCCACTGCGATCAAGGAAGTGAGACAGAACCAACTCAAGAAAAAATACTCAAAGATCAAGCAAAGGCCTGGTGAGTCTTTAGATGAGTTGTGGGGGAGGTTCTCCAAGATTATTTCTGATCTTCGTGTTGTGGATCTTGTTTTTACTGAGTCTAAGAATGCACGCCAGCTCTTGGGTGCTCTTGATGTGAGAGTCTGGGGGATGAAGATCACGTCCATCAATGACAACACTGTCATGAGTGAGCTTACCATAGATAAGCTCTACTCGAGGTTGAAGACGCATGAGATTGACTTTATTTCGCGTCTCCCCAAGACAAAGTCAATGGCTCTAGTGGTCAACCCATCTAAGGGTAGCTTGTCTGATTCTTTTGATTTAGGCTCATCTGGTTTTTCTTTGTCTGCTTTGCACTCTATGAGCGATGAGCAACTTGAAAGGATGCCTGAGGATGATTTAGCCCTCCTATCCACCAGATTCTCGAGAGCATATAACAAAGTGAGGAATAGGAGGAGAGGTGGCCCTGTTACGTGCTTTGAGTGTGGTGAGCCAAGCCACATTCGGTCCAGATGCCCCAAGCTGAAGGGCAAGGAGGAGAAGGATTCTCGAAAGCGTCCTCAAGCTAAGGATGCAAAAGTTAAAAAGCCTAACTATCGCAAGTTCGTCAGCCGGGTCCTTGCCGCTCTTGAGAGTGTTGATATGAGCGATGTGGACTCAGGGATGGAGGATGACGAGGATGACTCCCATGGCAAGAAGAAGACCGAGGACTTCACCGGCATGTGCTTCATGGCCAAAGACAGTCATGACGTCGACTCCTCCAACGACGACGATCTTTTCAGCGATCCCGATGAGGTATGTCCATCACCAAATGAAATGAAACGTGCTTTGGTTGCTGCTGAACAAAAACTGAAGAAGCAAGCTAAAAACTGAAGAAACAGGACACCATGATTGAAGACTTGAACCTAGAAGTTGTTAGGCTCAAATCTATTAATCTTGCTGATGATTGTAATTCTTGCCTTAGCTTGATGTTTGATTTGACCAATCTTCAAACTGCTCATTCCTCAGTTGCAAATCAATTAAAAGATGCTCTTGATGAACTAGAATCTCTCAGGTCTAGTTCTGTTTGTATGAATGCTATTGCTCTAGATGTGACTCCTGTAGATGCTATTCCTTCACCTTACTCAAATTGTGCTTTGCTTGAATTAAAATTGGATAGCGCTACTAAGGAATTACAAAAATTTGATCCTCGTCACACTTGCTCCCACTGTGAGAAAAATAAGATTAAAATGAAGGAAATGACTGAAATGGCTCTTCATTTTAGGACTGCTTCATGTGAAAATTGTCATAAACTCACAATTGAGAATGATGCTCTTAACAAGACTCTAGAGGAGAAAGCTAAAATTGAAAAATCCATGACCATGACTTCTTCCAAGAAAGTTGTTGACTCTACTTGTTGTGTCTTGTGTACTGAAATTGAAATGAATGTAGATAAGATACAAGATGCATTTAGAGATAAATTTAAGGAGCAGTTGAATAGGATTAGGGATTCCTATTGTGTGTCTTGTGAGGCATTGAAAGTTGAGGTAGCACTTCTTAAGAGTGAGTATGATGAATTCAAGTCAGGAAAGTGTGCTACCTGTGAGGATCTAGCCAAACAAATTGATTACTACAAAAAGACTCTTGAGAGATTCACTAGTGGGGAGAAGAAACTCAACATGATTCTCGATAAATCTAAGGTGAGTGTGAAGAATAGTGGCATAGGATTTAATTCCTTAGAATATTTTAAGAACCACCCACCTAAGGCTGTGAGAGCTGTTGAGAGTGGCTTGTTTGAGGTAGAGCCCCTTGAGCAATCTAAGATAGTTTTTAGATCTGCAGGGTTTGCCCAAAACCCTTCTAGCAAGACAGGTGCTTCTACTTCAGCAGGTAAGACCCCTCAAAAGGTCAAGTACCATTGCACCTTCTACAAGAAGGATGGCCACATTGTTGAGTTCTGCTTCCGTAGAGCTAAGATTGAGAGGAAGAGGAGGATGAGTGCTTTGAGGTCCATTAGAGGAGTTCCGTCACCTACTATAGTCTCTACAGCCAAGCAGCCTGTCTTTCCTGCTAGACATAGGCCTATGTTTGTAGATGACTTCTTTGACTCCTTTGAAGGTTCTAGGCAGCATTCTGGTTTAGGATATCATGGGGAGAGACCACGGGTAGCATCTGGACAGGGGGAGTACCGACCTTTTGGTAGGTCAATTCGGAGAGGTCTAGGTGTTTCTCGTGTGCATTCTGATGATTTTACTCCTAACCATTTTATTGCTGCTTCTGTTGGTGTTCCCAAGCATCGTGTGGCTCAGTACTGGATTCCCAATGTAACACCCCAACTCAGAACGAGCCTGGAATGCTACCAAAACTAATTACAACTAGAACGAGTTTACAAATTTTCGACAGAGTCTCCTTTGTATAGTCAATAAAAGTAAGTTTCTAACAAGTAAACATAACATTTATCAATAATTTCATAATCCAATTCATCCATGCATAAGAGATAATCATATGAATGTAATCAAATAACACCATTCACACAACCATGTTTATTCCATCAATCAGAATTATAAAACCACCATGGGTGTCTCTCAGAAATCTATTTATTCTTATGTGAAGCTAAAGTAACAATTGTATTAATCTTGTGAGGTAGTGCGTGCTTTCCAATCATCTACTTCCGCCCATGCATGTCGTCTTTACCAGAAGTACCTAAATCAAAACAAAGCAAGGGTGAGCCATAGGACTCGACAAGTATCAACAAGGTTACATGATCATAAAGACAACACAGTATAAACAACTTTGGTCAACATCATTCATGGCATTACAAATAACAAAGAAAATGCAACGACAATGCTATGCACTATTTGTTCTTTATCTCTTTACGCATTTTACCGGTAATGCGGGTATTCATCCGTCAATGGATACCCATGCGTGCCTCTCGCACGAGGGACCAAACCTATACATCAACTTGTATAGGGACCTTTGCCGTCATCAAAATGTCGGGGACCTCTGTACATATTGCCCACACTTCAAAAATGTGGGGACCTCAAGCTGTCATTGCACAGCGGGGACCTCAACTCAATCACTTGGTCACCTCATGACCAAGTTTCAATATCTCAAAATATGCATGAATATAACATCTATACCTTCTCATTCAATAGAATTCAACATAAACTTTAATCGTGTAAGCAGTAGCATTATGAAATAAACGCGGTCATAATATGCAATCATCATCATCTCTAGGGACATCTCAACATTACTTCCACATGACAACAATAACAATTCACAACTTAATCATGACATACAACAGAAATTTCATTTAACCGAATACTTGCCTCAACCGTGCAGCAGCGGACCTTGAAGTGGGTGTTTCCCTTGGGATCTCGCTGCCACCTGGACAAGAATATAACCCCAAACTAAGACTAGCATACTGGACCAAAATCATACATAACATCACAATCGAAATCGCTTACTTCTTATCATTTCTAACTTTTCTAATTTTCTAGCGATCGCTCACTGCAGACAGCAGAATTCAAAATTCATAACTTTCTGCTCAGGAGTCCAAATAGGATGATCTTGGACTTTCTGGAAAGGTAAATGAATTGCCTAAATAAACCTAGTTGGGGTGACCCTCTGATTCGGTCATCTTCTAACCCTACCAATCCATTTAATCAGAGCAAACATTTCCCGTCGGGTTTCTGGACAGCGACAAAGAAACTATCATAACTTTCTCTACGTTCGTCCGAATTTAGTGATCTTTAGCTTTCCTGAAAGCTAAGAGGTTTAACCTCATTTTTCGTTATGGTGAGACCCTCTGGAAACTCCTCTAACAATGTGTTTAGGTCAGGTTAATCAGCCTCTGTCCAATCAGTCACCCACCAGAAACCTACTAACACTAGAAAAATCATAGCTTTGGCTACCGAAGTCCAAACGACTTGATTCTTGTCGGCAATGAAAGGTAACTACGATATCTACAACTTTCTAGGAGACACCCAGACCCAAATCTGACCATAACCTAATAAAAAACAACGATCTTCGCTACTGCAGAAACCCGACGAACTGAAAACCGAAAACATACAACTAGAAAACGACCCCAAAACAAAGAATCACGGGTTACCCTTGCGAAACAATGAAGGCACGCAGCGAGGATGAAGATCATCACGATTTCGGTTGCGGACCCTTCCTCTCCCTCTTCTTCTTTTCTCTACTTGGCGGCCAACCAAAGGGCTCTTCTTCCTCCACTTGGACAGCAGCAATGGGAAGAGGGAGAGGTGCAAGGGAGGTGGAGAGGTGCTGCCATGGAGGAGAGGAAGCGCAAGAAGGAGAGAGAGGGGAGGGCAAGGGGCGGCTGCAAGGAGGAGAGGAGGAGGAGAAATTTCAGCTAGGGTTTGGGAGGAAGGCTCCCCCTTGGCGACCACCCTATTGGGCCTTGGCCGAGCCCAAGTGCCGGGAAATTTCGTTTTCCCCCTCAAAAACCTGGTTTAGCAAAATACTAATGGTCTTTTCATGAATACCACCACCACTCTCACAACAACTAACAAAAGCATTTTGGATATTACATTCTACCCCCTTAAGCAGTCGACCCGAATTCTAAGCGCGATCTATCTGAAAGAAAATTGCATTGAAATTAACAATGAGATACCAATGTGAGCAACTCTTGTTAAAGCTCGCTCACTGAGTCTCCAACTCCCAAGTGGCCTATCTCTCGGATGAGGACCACAACCAATGACGCGAAACAACGTGCTGTTCGAATACTCAACCCCACAATTCGGTACACTCGCGAAAGAGACTCGAGGTAAGATCCTGTTCGATGGTCAACGTCTTTAATAAAAACTCAAACTTTGAATGACTCAAACACTCACTCGGCACGGAACAACCCAAGCGTCGCGTACTCCATGTATGGACCCAAGGCGGTCCTAGCGATCGCCAACTAGCGAAAACAACCCAACGTACCTTGGGCTAACCTCCCCAATGGTGCGGACCACGCCACAAGCGCATAGATCACGGAACTCTTATTCCACCTCTCAATTGAACTCTTCACGAACCGGGATCACCCTCTTTAACGAGACACACAACAGAACTCTCTTTAAGCAAACTCTTTTTCTGACAAAACCCACACGAAAATGAAAGATTCACAACGCATCTATCGTTACGATTGATACTACTGAGTCAAATCCAAAGCAAAATTTCATCACGAAAACCATTACATCTATCAAGTGGCGGTTTGCGAATAAGCGTCACAAAATCCAAAGGAGAAATCACTTAAATGCCCAAATCAAAAATTTTCCTTTATTCTTCTGAACCGATAAGAACCACACATGCCAACATTAAGTCAAACTCAACTTACGAAAGACATTGGTCAACACAAAGCTGAAACAAGAATCGGAAAATGATTCACTTCTTGAGAAGCATCAATTTATCAGTTTCTCTTCTAGGACTAAAATTTACCTCAACTTTGGGCTTTCAATTCATCGCATAACACACTAACTCATCTCTCTTAACTTGGCCATCGTGACGCTATGCTCAAGCCAAAATACATCTTCCACACCTTTGAATAGAGGCTCCATCGACTCTTCCAAAACTTTCTCTCAACAACTCCTCTACAGCGAGGATTAATTTGTGAGATGACTTCCAAAATATCTCAAAATAGATCGCTGCATAATCACATCACCTCAACCTTTTAGGGATAAACAACTTGAAATTCACCACACTCATGCTCATTTATTTTACCCAAAGTACTCTATCAAAGATCAACACATTACTCCAAAATTCGCTTTTGTTCATCCACCTCTACACATAACATTGGGTCTCAAGGTCCTATCATAACCTACAAAGCCCGAAATTTAACCTCTAAATCTCATACCATGAATTTCTGGTTTAGTTGATAGGAAATCCTCACATTTGTTTACCAAAATTTCACACACAACTCGCCAATAACCTCAATCTTTAATATCAACATTCTTCACTAATCACGTAACCGCCTCAAGGCGATTTATTTCACCAATCTTAGACCTTCTCTAATCCACCCAATCCAATCCTCTTAGCAATACACCAACTAATTGACCAAGATTCACACATACTCAATCATTAACGTCTATAAATAAAATATTCTTGACCAAGTCATCCTTGAGATAATCGAACTCCTATGGGGTTACTCACTGCGGCGAGTCATACTTATGATAACTCAATAATTCCTACTATCCCATTAATTCACATGACTAAATTTTCTCCACACTACTATTGTCATGAAACTACATCATTAAGATTTTCTCTACACAATCTTAACAAGTACTCAATTGCGATACTCAACTAAATTGATCACGACTTCGGACATTTCTAATTCTATTGTTCTATCAAAATGATCCCATGACCTTGAGCCACTTCTACACATATTATAGGTTCTACTAGTCGTGATATCGTGTCGACAACTCAAAGACAACATTCTATTTACATCAATTCCTCTCCAAGGGCTATTCTAATAAATCGATCATTACACATTGCTGTCCAACAACCCGACACCTAAATGTTCACCAAAATTAAAAAAACTAGACCATAACTAACTAGTTGCCAAATCCTAACCGAAGGGACTTTGCAACACGACTCATTTTGGTTAACCCTTCCTTAGGCGAAGAGGCAAATAAAGACACATACTAATACATCGAAAACGTTACCACTTACGGTAGTTACGAGAACGGAGAATTAATCAAATAGCAATGACCTCGGAAATAAAGATAGAATTATAGATGGGAGCACCCGTCCCACAAGCAGTATCAAACCTCAAATGAGAATAAAACACTGTTTTGGAATTCGGAAAACTTTGTTGGCGAAGCAGAAAGTTTAGGTAAATATCGATAAACCGCAAGTTACAAAAACCTCCAATACTTCTACTTCACTCTTACTTTTAACAAAGAAGCGACTTTCATTAGTTCTGACATCACCACGCCAACTCCGACAACACATAAACCGGTTAGGAATTAGTAAAACTTCTCCACCGTCGCTTTGCTCTTAGCAAAATCAGATACCACATCAAAGTGCGATGCGAAAGATCACAAGCGGACTAGAAACATATTCATTTAATCGTTATTGGGCGTGCGATCAAATTCCTTTATACAAAACATTCAATGTTATCATCATAATCCCTTACTAACCATCACACTAACCATAACCAATACACTCTTAGCGAGTCTCATCATAACCACTTATCCCATCATAGACCTCTCCAAAAGAAACACAAGCCAAAAGGTTGAAGTCTTTTAACTAAAACATATTATCAACTAATTAATTTAGCTAGGCACACTATCAGAAGCCACTTATTCAATCATCCACTCAACCACTGGTGTTAATCACGTCCGTTCTAACTATCCTTAACAAGTAACAATTGTATCCATCACGTATGCACATGGGGTCCTAATGCTATTTACCATCATAGTCACATATCCATTTATCAACTTAGACTCTACATTCCACTTTATGATTAGAGTTTAATCAAGGATTTAATAACATCATCTCCTTTAATCACCGGTTTTCCTAGGGTACTACCTCGGCGTCCTTCTAATTCGATATACATGTTTGGTCTAGCAATTAAGTATAATCATCCGATGATCGAAACATGAAAATAATTGGATTAATATCCTATAAATCATCGTTCCATTACATCCTTATCATACTCATCGCTAATGGGTAGCCAAATCCATTGAGATACTTTACTCTGAATTTATCCAATAAATCTATCGAGTTCCACCTTCTTAATGATTAGACCAAAACATCAATATAGCACACCTCTTTATAAGTCTTGGATTCCTAATATGGATGGTCGTGCCCTTTAACAAGTTCATCGATAACTACTCCATGACAAGTCAAATCTATCAACTTCACTTCCAAAGATTTTTGGTTAAATCGATTACGCACAAACTACAGATCAATTTGATAACTCATACATTATCCATTTATCCTTATGCTTAAAATCTCTCGCATAACACAACAAAACATTTCAACATTTGTTTTGATACTTTCTTCCTCAAAGATGATGCACCAAATTTCAATATTCCAACCACTCCAAAGAAGTGCGTAAAGTCGAAGCGTACTTGATGAAATTTGTAAATGATACTTTCCATTATCAAAAACACCAAGCGAATAAGCGAGTCAAGTTTGCCAACAAGAAAGTAGAACTCTCATGACAAGGAACAATATTGCCAATAACAACATTCACAAATAGCAAGACTAGCTCAAGCGTTAGAAAGAACAATATTTGCCCTATAAAACAACTATAAACCAATTGAAACCCATCAACTGCACTCTAACCACTAACCAAATAAGGTTCATCAAGCTGCAAGAAGCTCAACATTGGAAAAACAAGGCTTGCTTTAAAGGATCAAATTAAATCAATGAAAACGCATCAACCGGAGGGATCTACTAATCCAAAAGAAACTCATCAAGTACTCTTGATCCAACGTAGACCAAATCAAAATTAGGAAAAAAAACACAACCTCCCCAAAGATATTCACTTTTATCTTACTACAATCAGAGTGCCGTAGCCTGGTAAAGCCCAGGGTCACGACCACGAACCCAATCTCTCAACATGGGTTATCCCCGCACATAATAACAATAGTCTTAATATTATAGATATAAGTTCATATCATAACAGGGATCAACAATACAACATAACAGAAGCGTATATGCAATGGAAAAACCCAACCCACCTACTGTGCATCAGTGTGTCAATTTTTTTAAGTTGATTAGCCATTAGCAAATTTTAACAAATTAAGTTACTTAAGTTGTTAACCTGTTCTACGGACCTAAAGCCGCTCGATACCAAGCTGTAACACCCCAACTCGAGCGAGCACGGAATGCTACCAAAACTAATTACAACTAGAACGAGTTTACAAATTTTTAATGAGTCTCCTTTGTATAGTCAATAAAAGTAAGTTTCTAACAAGTAAACATAACATTTATCAATAATTTCATAATCCAATTCATCCATGCATAAGAGATAATCATATGAATGTAATCAAATAACACCATTCACACAACCATGTTTATTCCATCAATCGAATTATAAAACCACCATGGGTGTCTCTCGAAATCTATTTATTCTTATGTGAAGCTAAAGTAACAATTGTATTAATCTTGTGAGGTAGTGCGTGCTTTCCAATCATCTACTCCGCCCATGCATGTCGTCTTTACGAAGTACCTAAATCAAAACAAAGCAAGGGTGAGCCATAGGACTCGGCAAGTATCAACAAGGTTACATGATCATAAAGACAACACAGTATAAACAACTTTGGTCAACATCATTCATGGCATTACAAATAACAAAGAAAATGCAACGACAATGCTATGCACTATTTGTTCTTTATCTCTTTACGCATTTTACCGTGTAATGCGGGGTATTCATCCGTCAATGGATACCCATGCGTGCCCTACAGCACGAGGGACCAAACCTATACATCAACTTGTATAGGGACCTTTGCCCGTCATCAAAATGTCGGGACCTCTGTACATATTGCCCACACTTCAAAAATGTGGGGACCTCAAGCTGTCATTGCTGACGGGGACCTCAACTCAATCACTTGGTCACCTCATGACCAAGTTTCAATATCTCAAAATATGCATGAATATAACATCTATACCTTCTCATTCAATAGAATTCAACATAAACTTTAATCGTGTAAACAGTAGCATTATGAAATAACGCAGTCATAATATGCAATCATCATCATCTCTAGGGACATCTCAACATTACTTCCACATGACAACAATAACAATTCACAACTTAATCATGACATACAAAGAAATTTCATTTAACCCGAATACTTGCCTCAACCGTGCAGCAGCGGACGCGAAGTGGGTGTTTCCCTTGGGATCTCGCTGCCACCTGGACAAGAATATAACCCCAAACTAAGACTAGCATACTGGACCAAAATCATACATAACATCACAATCGAAATCGCTTACTTCTTATCATTTCTAACTTTTCTAATTTTCTAGCGATCGCTCACTGCAGACAGCAGAATTCAAAAATTCATAACTTTCTGCTCAGGAGTCCAAATAGGATGATCTTGGACTTTCTGGAAAGGTAAATGAATTGCCTAAATAAACCTAGTTGGGGTGACCCTCTGATTCGGTCATCTTCTAACCCTACCAATCCATTTAATCAGAGCAAACATTTCCCGTCGGGTTTCTGGACAGCGACAAAGAAACTATCATAACTTTCTCTACGTTCGTCCGAATTTAGTGATCTTTAGCTTTCCTGAAAGCTAAGAGGTTTAGCCTCATTTTCGTTATGGTGAGACCCTCTGGAAACTCCTCTAACAATGTGTTTAGGTCAGGTTAATCAGCCTCTGTCCAATCAGTCACCCACCAGAAACCTACTAACACTAGAAAAATCATAGCTTTGGCTACCGAAGTCCAAACGACTTGATTCTTGTCGGCAATGAAAGGTAACTACGATATCTACAACTTTCTAGGAGACACCCAGACCCAAATCTGACCATAACCTAATAAAAAACAACGATCTTCGCTACTGCAGAAACCCGACGAACTGAAAACCGAAAACATACAACTAGAAAACGACCCCAAAACAAAGAATCACGGGTTACCCTTGCCGAAACAATGAAGGCACGGCGAGATGAAGATCATCACGATTTCCCGGTTGCGGACCCTTCCTCTCCCTCTTCTTCTTTTCTCTACTTGGCCGGCCAACCAAAGGGCTCTTCTTCCTCCACTTGGACAGCAGCAATGGGAAGAGGAGAGGTGCAAGGGAGGTGGAGAGGTGCTGCCATGGAGGGAGAGAAGCGCAAGAAGGAGAGGAGAGGGAGGGCAGGGGCGGTGCAGGAGGAGAGGAGGAGGAGAAATTTCAGCTAGGGTTTGGGAGGAAGGCTCCCCCTTGGCCGCCACCCTATTGGGCCTTGGCCGGGCCCAAGTTGCCGGGAAATTTCGTTTTCCCCCCTCAAAAACCTGGTTTAGCAAAATACTAATGGTCTTTTTCATGAATACCACCACCACTCTCCACAACAACTAACAAAAGCATTTTCTGGATATTACACCCAAGTCTTTTATCACTAACCCTAGTACTGAGGCACATATGTTTCCTGCTTATGCCCTGTAGGTCCGTTGTGCGAGGAAGGAGGACATATGGCTTGTTGACTCTGGATGTTCTCGACACATGACTGGAGATTCTAGATGGTTCTCCTCCCTCACACGTGCATCAGGCAATGAGTTGATCACATTTGGGAATGCTTCTACCGGGACCGTGACAACCAAAGGCACAGTGCACGTCAACAACAAGTTCATGCTTAAGGACGTCGCTTTGGTAAGTAAGCTGAGGTATAATTTGCTATCTGTTTCTCAGCTGCCTAATGAGGGTCTGGAGGTAAGTTTTAAGAGTGGTGAGTGTAGAGTTCTGGACTCTTCAGGTGAGCATGTCTTTGGGATCACTAGGTTTGAGAGGATTTTTAGTGCTGATTTCAGTATCTCTTTTTCTTCTAGCCCTAGGTGTCTTGTGGCTTCTGACTCCCATGATTTAGTGTTGTGGCATCGTAGGCTTGGACACATAGGCTTCGATCACTTAACTAGAGTCAGTAGCAAGGACTTGATTAGAGGTTTGCCTAGGCTGAAGGCTGTTAGAGGCCTAGTGTGCGCTCCCTGTAGACATGGTAAGATAGTTTCTGCTTCTCATCCACCTCTTACTTTAGTGATGACTGATGGACCTGGTCAGCTCTTGCACTTAGACACTGTTGGCCCTTCTAGAGTCCACTCTGCCAGTGGAAAATGGTATGTGCTTGTGATTGTGGATGACTTCTCCAGATACTCTTGGGTTTATTTTCTGTTTTCTAAGGATGAGGCTTTTGGTTTCTTTAGAGAGTTGGTCCTTAGACTTGCTGTTGACCTTCCTGGATCTTTGAGAGCTATTAGGAGTGACAATAAAACAGAATTTAAGAACTCTTCTTTTGCCACTTTCTGCTCTGATAGGGGAATTGAGCATCAGTTCTCTTCACCTAGAGTTCCCCAGCAGAATGGGGTTGTAGAAAGGAAGAACAGAACCCTTGTAGAGATGGCTAGAACCATGCTAGATGAGCATTCCACACCTAGGAGGTTTTGGGCTGAGGCGATCTTTACTGCTTGTTATATCTCTAATAGGGTGTTCTTGAGATCTGTCATAGGCAAGACTTCTTTTGAGTTTAGATTTGGTCATAGGCCTAAAGTCTCGCATTTTAAGATTTTTGGTTGCAAGTGCTTCATTCTTAAACATTACAACCTTGATAAATTTGAATCTAGATGTTCTGATGGCATTTTTCTTGGATATCCTGCTCATTCTCGTGGCTATCGTGTATTTAATTTGGATACTAACAAAATTGTTAAACTTGCGAAGTCACATTTGATGAGGCTAGTCCTGGTACTAGACCCGATGCTGCAGGTACACAGGTTTCTAATATTCGAGAAAGCATCTTTGTTGACGATGACTCTGAGGATGAGGACCCAATCCATCTTCAAGTCCCTTCTAAGATGGTTGGAGAGCCTGCTTCCACTACTCCAACTCCAGCTGAGCAGCCTCCTCCTATCTTCACCGACGACCTGAGTGGCTTTGCTCCTACCTCCACAGCCCATGAGGTAGAGGCCACTTCTGCACCAGGAGCTCCTCTTCATATTCAGCGACGACACCCACCTGAGCAGATGATTGGGGATCTCAATGAGCGAGTCACTCGCTCCAGGTTTATGCACATTCTACTTTTGTCGCGTCTTTTGAACCCCGAGATGTCACCCATGCTTTATCTGATTCCTCTTGGATCAATGCCATGCATGAACAACTTGAAAATTTTGAAAGAAACAAAGTCTGGACCTTAGTTGAACCTCCACCTAATCATAATGTAATTGGAACAAAATGGGTTTTCAAAAACAAACAAAGTGAGGATGGGTTGGTAGTTCGCAACAAGGCTAGGCTTATAGCTCAAGGTTATTCCCAGGTAGAAGGCTTAGATTTTGAAGAGACCTTTACTCCTGTAGCTAGATTAGAAGCCATTCGCATCTTGTTAGCATTTGCGGCATCTAATGGTTTTAAACTTTTCCAAATGGATGTCAAGAGTGCTTTCCTTAATGGTTTCATAGAAGAAGAGGTCTTTGTCAAGTAACCTCCTGGTTTTGAAAATGTCAAGTTCCCAAACCATGTGTTTAAGCTCTCCAAAGCCTTGTATGGATTGAAGCAAGTACCTAGAGCTTGGTATGATAGGCTTCAGAGTTTATTGCTTAAGAATGATTTTAAAATGGGAATGGTAGATAAAACCTTGTTCACTCTCAGTCATGGCAGTGACTTTTTATTGGTTCAGATTTATGTGGATGATATTATATTCGGCGGTTCTTCTCATGCTTTGGTGTCAGTTTTCAGATTCTCTGACGTGAGTTCGAGATGAGCATGATGGGAGAATTGACCTTCTTTCTTGGTCTTCAAGTCAAGCAACTAAAGAAGGCACCTTCATTCATCAAAGTAAGTATACAAAGGACCCTCTTCGGCGCTTCGACATGGGAAGCAGTAGACCAATGTCTACTCCCATTGCCACAACCACCGTGATGGACCCTAATGAGAATGGAGAGCCCGTGGATCAGAAGGAGTACCGCAGCATGATTGGCTCTCTCCTCTACCTCACTGCGTCGAGGCGGACATACAATTATTTGTGTGTGCGTGCGCTCGATTCGAGCTTCCCTCGTGCTTCTCATCGTCAAGCGGTCGGCGCATATTCAGTACCTCAAGACACTCTTGATTTTGGACTCGATTTTCTTACGATTCGCTATCTCTATTGGGCTTTTCGATCTGATTTTGCGGCGTGTAGAGTGGATAGGAAGAGTACTTCTGGCACTTGTCATTTTTTGAGCACATCTCTTATTTCTTGGTCTTCTCAAAAATAGTCCTCTGTTGCATAGTGCACTGCCGAGGCCGAGTATGTAGCTGCTGCAAGCAGTTGCTCTCAGGTTCTCTAGATCTTATCTACTTTGCGGGACTATGTGTTATTTTTGGATAGTGTTTCTCTTTTCTGTGACAACACTAGTGCCATCAACATTGCCAAAAACCCAGTGCAACACTCTAGGACTAAGCATATTGATATTCGATATCATTTTCTTAGAGACCATATTGAGAAAGGTTATGTTGTGCTTCAGTTTGTTGAGTCTGAGCAGCAGGTTGCTGATATTTTCACTAAGGCTCTTGATTCTTCTCGTTTTGCTACTTTACGGGGAGAGTTAGGGGTTATTAGTCCTCTTGGTCTGTTTTGAGAAGGAGTTTTGCTCTTTTGTATTCATTGTATCATAATGCATTTTCAATTCTACAACTTACATTGTAATATAATTTTATGGAGCTTTGATTATTATCCTTGTATAACTTGAATTCATACTTTATACCTTGCCATGTCTTGTGTTAGTGTGCTAAGACTTCTGTTATGGCTTTTCATATGTATCTTAGCTTTTGCCATGATAGTTTTATTATATGTGAACAAATTGTATCAAAACATGACTTCTTAGCTCTTGTGACTAGTTTTGCCATAGTGATCCTCTTCTGATTCACGCCATGTCATATACGTTTAATTGAGTCTTGAATCTGATATGAGTTTTGTAATGAGCTCTAGAAGTTCTTAAGTCAAGCAAATGAAAAATGAGATTTTCTGCGCGAAAAAAATGATCTCACTAATTCTTTCTCATGAGACGGCTTGCCATTGCACTAGGCATGAACTCAGGGGGAGTTTTGGATGACCTAGATCACTCTCTTAAGCTTCTTGCTTGGGATGGTCGCGGCAAGGCTTGAGATCTAGCACATTGCTAAGCAAACAAATTAAGTTGGTTGTAGCTTAGGAGGCAGTTGTGGATGGCTCCTAGTCCAAGACTTGCTTTGCTAAGATAAAACCAGAATTTTCAGCAAAATGCATAATGAAAAATTCCAAATGCTTGAACAATATGTTCATAATTGCACTCAAAGTGCTCAAAATTGACTCTTTGTCTAGTTTCTGGGTTCCATTTTACGTATAGACATGGCTTGACTTATTTTTGGATACCTTTAGTTAAACTATGATCTTGAGCAACTTGTTATGCTAAGCCTTATTTCAGTTTAGATTATTGCTCTGTTGGCTTTAGCTTGCTATATATGGTTTGCCATGATGGAACATTGCTACTTTACATAATATGGCTTAGTGTAATACTTGTCTAGTCTCCTTGGATAATTCTCATGGCTCCTGTTGCTAAAAATGGAAAACAACAAAAAAAAATGCAGCCATTCCATTCCATTCATGCTCTATCTTCTTCCATGTATCTTGATGAATACATTGTCAAAGGGGGAGAAAGATTGGTAAAAATGTTGTTATAGAGCTTTTTGGAGTCTTAAGGAGCAAGTGAAACTATTTTGAAAATTGGTGATCATTGCGAGTGGGGGCATCTAAATTGCATTCTTTTGGTTTTATTGCTTTTTCTGAATCTGAATTGTAATTCTTGAAGACTCACAATGATCGAAGGTCAAATAGAACAATTGTTCTTTCATATGGACCTTAAGTGAGATTTTTGGCGATTCTCTGGAAATTGAAGCTTTTGTGTCTTCTGTTGCCTTATCTCACTTGCTTTAACTATTCTGAAGCCAGCTTGGTCGTTTCCATGGCTTTCTCTTGCTTGTGGACCAAGTTGTGCCTTTGCGCGAAAACGACGATTTCTTTACTTTTCAAACCACAAACTTACATTTTCTGGGAGATTGCCAATGTGTTCATCAAGGAGGAGCTTGTGAATATCATGCGGATATGCTTACTATCTTAAGGTGATGTTACAATTGGCAATGGCTCTTTTGGTTTGTTGTTTCTCGTGTTTTCGGCCAAGATCTATTTGATTGTCAGGTTCAGGCGGTCTGACCGGTGCTCAAGGAGCGGTCAGACCGGCCAAGGCGGTCTAACCGGCGATGGGAGCGGTTAGACCGGACAGGGCGGTCAGACCGGCCATTGAATGGCGGTTTGACTGGTTTTGTGTTGAATGTTGATTTTATTGGCTAAGTGATTTTGGGATAGGTCATATCCATGTTTATCTTTGCATATGTGTTGCATATTGCATGTTTTCACTGACGTGGGTCAAGTTGTGAAGAACTTATTCCCGGAGACGATTTCTCTGTCTATTGCTGTGCAGGTGTCTTGAAGGTCAATGACGGTCAACAGCGAGAGGATCGGGGCTAAGCTTGGAGAGCTGAGATCCAGAACGATCATGGATGCCGGGTGAGGTCAAGTGGCTCAAGCATGGCGCGAATGGGCGAGGATGACCGAGCAGGCGGTTCGGTGCGACGGGTTGATCAAGCGGCGCGAGTCGGTGCAAGTGCCTTGGTGGTTCCGGTGGGATCCGGACGGGAGAGACTTGCCGACATGATGAGAGCCGTTGATCAACCTACACGTAGCGGAGCAGGCGATTGGTTCGATAGGATTGGACTCGGTCTTCAGAGAAGGATCGAGAAGGGGTATTTTGGTAATTTCACCAAATACCGCCTTTGTGATCTCTTGGCTAAACCACGACGCGGGTCGGCGCTTGGAGAAGTGGTTTAGGTCAAGTGGAGATGAAGACGGCGCTTTAAAATACGTGCGTAAGTGTCCTGTTTGTGTTGGGCCTTAACGGGAGCCCATTAGGGTTAACTCTTCTAGAAGCTAGGCCTCTCTATAAATAGGGGGTGTGCTGGATAGCCACCTCAAGGACTTCATTTGTAAACCCTAGTTTGGTTTTAGGGACTTAGAGAGAAAGGGAGAGGCTTAGGGTTCTAGGGAGATGAGTTGATTGTGTGCTCATGGATTGAGCTCTTGTCCTCCTTGAGGGAGTGGCTGTAACTAGCAACAATCACGAATCAATCCATGGATGATTTCCCAAAGATGTGTCTCTTTGTGTTCTTCCTTCTTGTTTTGTGATTTTGAGCCCATCTTTGATCATTTGGTTTTTGGTTGATCTCTTCTCCTCTTCTACCTTGCTTTGATGTGTGGGAATACATCTAGAATCACCTAGACCATCAATCGCCCACGAGCAAGTGTTTAGATCAAGTTTTCGTTTTTGCTCGGTTTTGAACCTTCTTTCGGTAAAATTGAAAAAGGTCTAAATTTTGACATGGATCTACTCAATCGTTGCTTGGAATAGGTTTCTAACATCCTTAGGAAGATGTGTTCCAAATTTGGTCAAGTTTGGCCGTGTAGATTAAAAGTTAGATCAATTTTCGTTTTTGAAATAGTGCTGAAATTCGCATTCTGTGCTGATTTTACTATTCACCGGTCAGACCGCTATTATAGCTGGTCTGACTGCCACTGTTACCGGTTTGATCGCTACTGTAGCCGGTCTGACCGCTACTGTTTACTAGTACTGTTCATCATGCTATTTTTTGTGTTTCTGGTTGTTTATTCTGGGGGTTAGAAGGAAATTCAACATAAGTTTTCCACTGTGTTTATCTATTGATCTTCATAGCTCTCATAGCTACTAGAGTGAAATTTGTATTGAATCTAATCTTAAAAGAAAATTTTGGTTGAACTCCCATTCAACCCCCCTCTAGTCGTCTTTCCGGTCTTACATAAACAAGAAAGAAACAAGATCTCAATAACATTTACACCAACTACAAAGAGAGAAATAGCATGATGCTGCAAGGAATATAACACAGGACCTAGAGTTTGAGAGGAAAGTAACTAACCAACTAGGCACAAGTAACTTTGTGTCAGAGTACTAATGGTCTTACAAAATATTTTGGGTGTTTAGATGTACACCCATGACCCAATATGGATCCGCCCCTGCCCAATGTTCTAGAACAAACGCGGATCATTTGCGATCCAAATGGTCACGACTCCATACTTTTGCAGACATTGTATTTTTTTTCTCTTTTTTTTTTTTACCCATCTGATAAATAATGGCGCTGTGGCTCTCTAAGTTAAAGAGAAGAAAGAAAGCAGAACATGGCACTGAGCAACGCCTGTAATCAATATGAGCACTTATCTGGATATAGATCAAGCAGACACCATCTAGAATGAGACGATGGCCTGTTTCAAGCATGGAGGTGCGCGTTCATCTTATTTGTTTGATTCTCACCAAATAGGGAGTTGCTTACATAAACAGGTAGCGGGGGTACACTTCAAACGAGGTAAATGAACAGAAGAATCAAAGACAAAAACTACACCTAGACGGATGTGTGACCAAACCACTTATTTGCCTTCACCGATTGATTCCAAACAACTCGATGTGATCTAGGACGAGCCGGATAACAGTCAGGAAGTCGCCGCCACTGCCGAGCTGCCTGCAATGGGAAACATCGGTGCAATTCTCCGCTGTATAGCACAGGAACTCCACCCACACCGCAAATATGAGGTCCAGCATGTCGGGCAAGTCCCACTCGTTGCCAAGCAGCTTACTAGCAAGATGAGCACCCCTGTAGTAAGCAGTGAGGTAAGTGTTGTCGCTGTACCTCTGCAGCAGAAACTTGGCAAGTTTCTCGCTTTGTGGGAGCATAGAGTTGTTCCTACCTTCTCCCTCTCTGATAGATATCCTAATATTGTCTTCCACCTCTCCAGTAGACTGCTTGCTTGTATCTTCCTCCTCGCCATTTGATATCCTAATCCTATCTTTCTCCTCTCCAGCAGAGATCCTAATCCTATCTTTCTCCTCTCCAGTAGTTTGCGTGCTCCTATCTTCCCTCTCTCCAATTGAGAGCCTACTTCTATCTTCCTCCTGTCCTGTAGAGATTCTAATCACATCTTCCACCTCTCCGGTAGACATCCTGCTCCTGGCATCGACATCTCCAATAGAATGCCTGCTACTATCTGCCACCTCTTCTGTATAGTGGCCACTCCCATGTACCACTTGTACCTCTCCAGTAGAGAGCTTACGCCACAGTTCCTCCAAAGCAGGGCAATTGTCACGGTGAAGGCTGCGGCGAACACCGCCGGGCAGTAAGTATGGGCGTACCAAGAGGAGGTAACCCATGTAGTCGGACAGTAGCTTAATTGCCTTTACAAGGGGCGTCCCTCCATTGTCGACCCTTCCTTTGTCGTTGCAGCAGCAAAGGTAAATGTCAGTAGCAATATGCCAGACAAGGATGCACTCGTCCAAGTTGCGGCCGTCAACACTCCAGCCGATATCATCGAAGATTCCGCAGTCGGTAAGCGCAGCTCTGCCCCGTGTATACCTGATGTTCCATTTGCTCCAGTCGCGCATCGTTTTCACGATCTGTGTCATCACCAGCTCTTTGACCTCCGTTGAAATCGCAATGGTGCTCGAGTAATGCAATTTGTTCCACCAATCCCCGAGTCCTATTGCCTTGGCGATTCTGTCTCTTAGCTTGGTCTTGTCACGGGTGCAGAAATCCAACAAATTATGTTGCCCAACAGAGTGCAACCACCTTCTGTTGCTTCCTGCCTTGACAAGCCGGCGAATGAACATAACAAGAGCATGAAGCCGATCCCATTTCCGAGCATGCAAGGATGCGCATGTCCATGTTGAACCTAGTGCCCTCAACAGCGATGAGATCTCCAGGATGACGGCGCCAATCAACAGAACATAAGTGATGGCGACATCGACTCCGCTGTAAGCATCTTTACGACCGAACCGAAACAGCAAAAACGTGGCCACCGTTGCGAGCGGCGAAACAACACGGATGCAGCAGCCGTGCCAAGTGTGGATCACTGGAGCCTTGGTGTATAAGAAGTCGTACATGAGGGAGAGCTCCACCTCAGCCAGGTCGTACATGTACATGCCACCATTGAACTGCCTGCCTTGCTTAATAGCTGCAGCAGCTTTGTATGCCGCGACCGTGGGCTTACGATCGACAAATTCGCTCCTGCACAAACTGAACAAGTAATGAGCTCCCAGCAGAACCTCTTCCTCTGCATCCAAGTTCCTCTTCTGTCCAGCCTGCCATATTCCCTTCCGGTATGTCGAGAGGTGCCGAGATTTGCAATGTTGGCGCACTTGAGCGCCCAAACCCTCTCCCCATACTTGACAACACCCACCATGAGCATCAATATAGTGGCTGGGACCAAGGTCCGGGTACCGGCAATATAGAGGTAGAGGACATAAGCGGCTGCTGTCACCTGCACAAAGAGAGTCAACAGGTGGCGCTTCCAGAGCTGGTTGTCCTCTAGAGAGTAGGCAGTGATAGTGTCCTGGCCACCGAGGTGCAGCAGAAAGAATGGCGCCCAGAATGCGACGAGCCGGTCCTCGTGCAGCCTGCTGTTGAGGGACATGTGGCCAAGGGCGTACACCGCGACGTTGTCAGCCAACAGGTACGCCAACCAGAGCAGGATCCTCAGTGCTGCTGAGGGGTTGCGCCGACGGATCCGGGCAAAGACGAGGAGGAAAACTTGCAGCATGAAGCTGACAAGGACCAATATTTCGATCCCCCATTCTATACCAGCTCACATAGAATTGATATAACACACACCGCTGGACAGGGAAGACGAATCGTCGCGATGCAACCACCAAGTAGTCACACCTCCACCTGTCACACGGCCTAACCTATCCACCGAACATCAATGCGAGAATCCATAACTTACTAAGTTAGGCCCGTCCCATACGGGCATGTGGTAAATGCAGAAGGCTCAGTTCAATGGCACACAAAGTTAAGTCCTTAATTGACCAAGGCAAGACTTCCATTTTCTAACTAAGTCACAAAGACCATCATTCCCATCACATAGACCACCATGTCACGGTCTCCACCACTTGCCTCGGTCTAAATCCTTTACCACCCGGTTGGTTTTAGTGCAACACATGCCATCACGAAGTAATAACACATAGCACACAGTTTTACACGAAGTTCCATAGTCACTTAGTCATAATTAATATTTGCAACTACATGTGATGATGACTCGTGGCATGGCTAAGCAATTGTACTCGCATCTAACCAACCCACGTTGGTTCTATAATAATACCAACTAGTAACCAATCTAGGGTGACAAGGAAATATGACATACAAGGCCAAGGTGTGATAACAAGTTGGATAATAACTATGCCTAAAGCATTTAAATAAATAAATAAAGTAGAATGCAATAATTTAACACAAAGTAATTTGAAAACTGGGTTCAAGATGATCAAAGGTATGACTTGCCTTGGAAAAGGTCTATATACTGGTCTTGATCTTGGGGTGCTCCTTCTTCCACAAAATTCCCCGACGAATCGACGTCTACTCGCAAACGAGACAAAACAAACCAAACAAATAAATAACAGAGGAAAACAAACTCTAAAAATTAAATAAAAATCTCAGATAAATAGAGCTTGAATTTAGACAAATTTAGAAATTTGAATGGGCTCAATCGGAGTTAGGATGCAAAAGTTATGAGCTTTGGAAGATTGGAAATCTAAAAGAAACCCTAATTTGGATTTTCTGAAATTTTCGAATTATTTCTCTAAAGAAAAATCGGAATATTGCGCAATGCTGACGTCAGCAAGACAATTTCGGAATTAAAAGAATTAAACGAAAATCCTGACATGTGGGACCCACATGTGGGGACACTACTCACCTGAGGTCGGGTTCACGGAGGTTACGGATGCTGGTGGGTTGATCGCCACGCATGCGCCGACTTATCGGACCACGTGGGCGGACACGGAGACACGAGGATGAGGTGGCGGTGAGTGGCATACCACGGCGCCGAGGATCTGGCCGAGGCGACTTCAACTCGGCGAGGCGACAGCGGTGACCGCGGCGCAACAAGGTCACGATCGCATCTTGGTGCCCGGCGATCACATCCAACGGCTCCGTCGCGGTGAAGGGTGGCGGCAAGGGCCGTCGGCGGCGAGCGGCAGCGGCGACTCGGTCGGCGGCTAAGCGGCGATAGGGACCTCCGGTGGGGTTTTGGCGCACCAACAGATCGCAAGGACGGCGAAGCTTAAGGGCTAAACGCGGGACCCAATGGTCATCGGCGGCGGCCGAACACGGCGGCGGCAGGCGGGCGGCAGCGGATGGAGCTTACGGTGCGGCGGCGCTCTGAGCTCTCGATGGCGAGTGCGCGCGAGGCGGAGCTCAACGTCGGCGACCAAATCGTCGAAAATCCGGCGGCGGCGCTAGGGCAAAAGCTCTGATTCCGAAGAAAAGGCGGCGCTCTAGGGTTCCTGGTCTTGGGGAAAAGGCGGCGGGGTGTAGGGCGATCCTCGTGACACGGTCGCGGCGTTAAATAGTGCCCGAAGCGGCGAGTGCTGCGGCGAAGACGGCGGCACAACCCGGCTCGGACACGGACTCTAGAGTCCGTGAGGAAGACGATGAACAGTGCGGCTCGAGGGGCCCACAAGTTAGTGGCGGCGGCTCGGGCGAACTCGTGTGGCAGACGGCACGACTGCGGCTGACGGTTGGGACCGACACGCGCGCGCGGGAGCGGGAGGTGGAGGTGGGCTGCGGGATTTTGGGCCGGAAGCGGCGGGGAAATGGGCCGGAGGCGGGAAATTCGGCCCGAGACTATTTCTGAGATTTTAATAGGTTTTCTAATTTGGAAAATACTAGAAATTCAAATAAGCAATAGAATATAGCAAATGAACTCAGAAAAATTCTAGAAAAATCTAGAAAATATATCTGAGCACATAAAACCCAAATAAAATAGTTTTGGCTAATGTTCATGTTGGGATTATTCATATTAAATGTTTTTGCTTGCAAAGTCCAATATTAAGCTTTTGAATTAAATTCAAATAAAATTCAAATGGTGAATTTTCTTCCTACTAACTATTTAAAAGATTTTTAAGCTCTGAAAATTGGGATGTTACAAACCTCCACCCCTTAAAGGAATCTCGACCCCGAGATTCAAGCTAGCTAGAGAAAAGGCTAGGAAACTCGGCTTTCAGCTCTTCTTCACGTTCCCACGTTGCTTCTCCTTCTGAGTGGTTGCTCCACTGAACTTTGCAAAAATGAACAGTCTTGCTTCTGGTGAGGCGCTCTGCGACATCCAAAATCTTGACTGGCTGCTCCTTGTAGGTAAGATCATCTTTCAACTCAATTGATTCCAACAGGGCTTGCTCTTCTGGCACACGAAGACACTTCTTCAATTGCGAGACATGAAAAACATCATGCACTCCTGCTAACGACTGCGGTAGCTCCAACTAATAAGCATCTTCTCCACGACGTTCCAAAATCTTGAACGGACCAACATACCTAGGGGCAAGCTTCCCTTTGGCATGAAACCTTCTGACACCCCTGAGCGGGGTCACTCGAAGATAAACGAAATCCTCGGGTTCAAAACTGAGATCTCGACGACGATTATCGGCATAGCTCTTCTCGCTCGGTCGAGTTATCTTGATCTTTCTCGATCATGGCCACTTGCTCTTACGCTTCTTGTATAATGTCGGACCGAATCGATCGTTGGTTTGTTTCGACCAATTCAACGGGTTCGCGAGCACGGCCATACAAAGCTTCAAATGGTGACATTTGCGGTAGCTTGATAACTGTTGTTATGCGAAAATTCTACATACGGCAAACTTTTATCCCATCGGGTAGCATTAGCTAGAGCACAAGCTCTCGGCATATCCTCAATATCGATTAACTCTTTCATCCGTCCATCCGTCTGCGTGGATGATACATGCATCGAAATTCGGATGGGTACCCAATGCTTCATGCAAGCTCGCCAAAAGCGAGAGGTGAACGGGATCCTCGATCGACACTATCTTCTTGGGCACACCGCAACCGACAATTCGGCCATGTACAACTCGCAAGGCGATCTCCTGAATACGTGGTTTTGACTGGCAGGAAATGGCCGACCTTGGTTAGACGATCGACTATTACCCAGATCGAATCGTAACCCGATTGAGTCTTGGGTAAACCGGTAATGAAATCTATACCGATCTCTTCCCACTTCCATTCTGGAATCTTCAACGATTCAAAGAAAACCGCTGGTCTCGGTGTTTTGCCTTTACTTTCGGCGGGTGTCGCACAAGGCAACGAACTCTACGACTTCTCGTTTCAAATTTGGCCACCAAAATTTAGTCTTAACATCCGGGTACATCTTGGTGAAATCTTTGAATTTCCCTTCTGCCATTTTGATCTTGATTTCTGACAACACGGGATCCTTTGGTTGTGCTTCACGAATCTGCTTCTCCGTAGATTGTACCTCCAAATTGGCTACAAATCCTTCGGACACAACTTCTAGCTTTAGCTTCAAATTCTTCATAAAGTTCGGGCAACTTTCCTTTACTTCAAAGCATTGCAAGTAACTCTTACGACATAGGCGTCTGCGACTCGTTGGCTTTCGGGATGGTAGTGGATTCCAAGATTATAATCCTTGATCAATTCCAACCATCTTCTCTGTCTCATATTCAAATCGATTGGGTGAAGATGTACTTGGACTCTTATGATCCGTATAGACTTCACAATGATTACCGATGAGGTAGTGACGCTAAATTTTTAAAGCATGCACTACGGCTAATTCCGGATCATGAGTAGGGTAATTCTTCTCGTGAGGTCTCAATTGCCTTGACGCATAGGCGTGACTCTTCCTTCTTGCATCGGGATGCATCCTAATCCTTGACGTGACATCACGGTGAATATCGAAATCCTTTCAATATCCGCGAGAATCAACATGGGGCTGAAGTCAAACGCTTCTTCAACTCTTGAAAACTTTCCTCTGCATCGAGTCCAAGTGAACTTTTTCTCCTTTTTCAACAATTGCGTAAGAGGCTTAGCAATCGATGAGAATCCTTCGATGAAACGGCGGTAATAACCTGCCATTCCCAAGAAACTGCGAATCTGAGTCACAGTCTTGGGCTGCTCCCAATGTAGCACTGCTTTAACTTTACCGGGGTCAACTGCTACTCCCTCGGCTGTCATCACATGACCAAGGAAATCCACTTCCTTTTTCCAAAAATCACACTTACTGAACTTGACATACAACTGATGCTCTCGAGTTTTCCAATATTATCCTTAAATGTTGGCGTGTTCTTCCTCCGACTTGAGTACACGAATATCATCAATGAACACAACTACGATCTTGTCCAAATATTCCATGAATACTTTATTCATCATGTTCATGAAGTATGCGGGCATTAGTCGGACCAAAGGACATGACTAAGAACTCATAATGTCCATACCGCGTTGAGAAAGCGGTCTTGGATATCCTTAGGACAAATCTTTAGTTGGTGGTAACCCGATCGCAGTCGATCTTTGAGAATAATCCGGCTCCTTTCATCCGATCAAGCGGATCATCTATCCGGTAGTGGGTACTTGTTCTTGATGGTAACCGTTGAGAGAACGATAATCAATACACATCCTCATACTTCCATCTTTCTTCTTGACAAACAACACGCGCTCCCCATGGCGATTTAACTAGGTCTCACGAAACGTTTCTCAAGAAGTTCTTCCATCCGCTTATTCATCTCTACCAATTCATCGGCTGGCATCCGATAAGGTCTCTTCGAAATTGGTGCTGTCCACGGCACTAGGTCGATGACAAACTCAATGTCACGATCCGGTGGCATTCACGGTAATTCTTAGGAAACACATCCGGATATTCACCGACCACTGGTACTTCTTCTAAGGAAAGGGTCGTCAAACTGTTTACTACCAAATGTCCATCACGAACTGAGGTAGCTAGGAACTCTACCTTGTTTCCTTTGGCGTCCTCGACTGTTACGACTCTTCGGCCACAATCCAGCACGGCTTTGTGCTTGGATAACCAATCCATGCCAAGAATGACATCTAAGGTTTGGGTATCTAGGACAATTAGGTTGGCTAGAAACTCAACTCCAGCTATGAGTAACTTAGCTCCTAAACATCCCACTCTAGTACTTAGCTCTGCTCCAGGCGACTGGACTAACAGAGTATGCTTAAGTTGCATAACATCCAAATTATTCTTGGTTGCAAACATTCCAGAAACAAACGAATGCAAAGCTCCAGAATCAAACAAAACTGATGCAGGTACTGAGTTAACCAGAAACTTACCCAGTACGACGTCCGGTGACTCCTGGGCTCCTTCCAGAGTGACGTGGTTGACACGGCCTCTGATCACGGACTGCGGTGCTCCTCCGGCTTGACCGGCAACTTGCGAAGCTCCTTGGTTGATGCCTGGTGCTGGTGTCTTGGATGGCGTAGCTCCAAGGTTGAAGCGTACTGGAGTGATTGTTCCCCTTTGCGGACACTGGTTGGCAAAATGTCCTGGCTGACGACAGGCGTAACAGACCTTTGGTGCGTTCTGCTGGTTGCTTCCTGGATTGGGGTTGACGGGTGCAGGGTTGCGGAAGTTCTGAGCAGCTGGGCGGGGTGTTGAAGTTGGTGCAGGTGCTCTGAACGAAGTCTGAGGTGGAAACCTGTTGAACTGTGCTGGCACTGTTCTTGCCCTCTGCTGTGATTGATGATTTCCTTGTTGAGCCATCCGGCGTTTACGGTTATCTTCCAGCTCCTTGCGTTTGTCCTCTAGAACAAAGGCTTTGTTGACCAGCTCTTGGAAATCAGGAAAAGTATGGGCGATCAAACTGACTTGTAGTCCAGTGTTTAGTCCCTTCAAAAAGCGACTCTGGCGAGCCTTGTCCGTGGCTACATCTTCCGCTGCATAGCGAGCTAGCTGAGAAAACTTGTTGAGGTAGTCAGACACTGACATAGCTCCTTGCTTGAGAGCGCGGAACTCATCCTTCTTCAGATCGATAATGCCTTACGCACGTGATCTTCGCGGAATGCTGCGTAAAATTCCTCCCTGTGATATCTGTGGCGTTTCATGCACGGGCGAAGTTCTCCCACCATTCAGCAGGTGCCTTCCATCCGTGAGTGGCATACGAACCTTTTCACGATCCGCCGTGACCGGGTGATCGCACTTCCTTCGATAACTCTGAGCCAATCGTCTGCTTCCACTGGAGAGACGTGTCCGGAAAATGTTGGTGGACGAGTCCTCATAAATTCTGCAAGTTTGGATGGTCCATGGTGACCATGAGTAGCTGGGGCTCCATACTGTTGATTGTTGTTATTGTTGTTGGCCTGGTTGTTCATAGCTTGTATCTGAGTCATCATAGTGTTCATCAGCTGAGTCTGTGCTGCCATGAAAGCTCCAAAGTTTTGCAAGTTAATTGGAGGTGCTTGTGGCGGAACTGCTCCTGCGGCTGGTTGCTCATTGCTCCTCGGTGCTGGGGTGCCGGAACCACTAGCAGCAGTCTGACGAGTTTGAACCATCTGGCGAAGCTCCATGGGTTAGATAAGGTAGCAAGCACAAGATAAGTTGAGAACTAAGCAGGGGGTAGGTTAAACCCAACAAAACACAGCTCAAGAAACTCCAATAAAATACCTTTATTAATTAGGGTCTTAGCATGGCTGCAACAAATGCCTAAGGCCTTTGCAGCTCATACTCGCACACAAAAAGAAACAACGACCTAAGCACACAAAACTACCACCTAAAGGGCGACTCACTAAACTGAAACTGGCTAAGCTTGAAAACTGGAACTAAGACAACTACTCGAGAAAGCCTCCACAACCGCGGCGACGCTCCCGACGGTGAGACTGGAGTGAGCGGCATCTTGGCAACCGATCTCGATGCCTGAACTGGTGCAAAGCAGAAGCAGGCGTTCAGTGCAAGCGGCTCGGTGGCTCCTCGGCTCGCATCTTCTTCGGCTCAATCGGGCATTCCTCCGGATCTTCTTGAGAATCCTCTGGGGTCTTCTCTTCTTCGGGAACTTGGTCGAGAATCTCTTGCGAGTGGCGACCTTCTCTTGAGCTCTCTGCAAGGCTTCATAGACATGATCCAACTCCGTGATAGTCCTCTCCAAAGCTTCCTCTTGGGCGGCCACGAACTAGGCGAGGTGCACGACTGTAGCGTTGCTCTCTCCTTCTGTGGACGGGTAGCGTGCTGGCAAGTCCACAGCTGCAGCTCTAGGGTGGTAACGGAAGACGGTGTCCTGAAGCTCCCGTGCGTAGATGTTGCAGATACGAAGCATGGCCAAGCGCGATGACTCCTGGATACCTTTGTGGGGACCCCGGAGTTATCTCCTTAAGACCGAGACTAATCAAGGTCTTAGGGGCATAACTCGGGATCTCCGGTAAATGGATTCCAACTTAACTCGGTCTAAGTGAGAGACTCAACTCAATTCTAGAGCCCCGACGATCATGCGCGCTGCTCCCCTGCTAGCACTACATGATTGTCGGTTCTCCAACAAGTCAAGCACTACACTTAGCGAGTTAAATAGGAATCCAAGAACAGCGAGTATGACCTATATTGGCTCCCAAGATCAGTGACCAATATAATCATACCCTCATTACAACGTTAGTCACATCCATACAACCATCATACATAAATAGTACAAAAGTTACAACACAGTTCTAAGAGTACAATTACATAAGGGCCGACCGGCCAAATTTAACAAGTTTATAGCGAGCAGTAAATAAACCAAAAGACCAACAGTGGTATGCCCACAACCCATCGGCAACCGATCGGGAGTTATAAGATAGCATACTACTGCGTCGGTGTCACCTAAGTCGACACCGCGAGCTCATCAACCTCAATATCGTCCTCACTGTAAAAGCCAAGAACATCCGCCGAGTACCAAAGAGTACTGCAAGTCTTACACAAATAAAAATAGTTATGCATAAGGTCATTCAAAGGAAGGCTCATATTGGCTTAGTTTTGCGAAAGAGACGCAACAATGTACAACCTACACATACTAGTTTTTCAAGTGCCATGTCAAAATCAGATTTGAAGTAGAAGTAAAGCATGTGAATAAGTAATGAACTAAGTAACAAATAAAACATACAAATAACAAAGTGGCTGCCCACTTTGATACAACAACAAGCATGAACATCCCATTCATGCTAATTACCGAGTTATAACCACAATTTTAATTTCAAGTCTAACAATAGTAACTCCCGAACTCAAGCGGTTGTCCATAACCGTGGACACGGCTATTCGAATAGATTATACCCTGCAGGGGTGTACTACTTTACCCACACGACTCGACTAGCCCGTAAGCCTCCGGATAATGGCACACTTCCTTTGGTATCTTTGGCCGGGAGAATCGAGATCTGATCGTTTTGCCAAGAAAACCATATTGCGCTAAGTCCCCATGTGAGATGTTTCGGTCTTAGTACAAGTAGCATATAGCACTTGCTAAGGGGCTCACATGTTATATTGGAAATACCGATGTAATGAAAAGGTAATTGGTGCTCCCTTGCACACTATAGAACATTGACATCGATTCCTAAGGACAAATGATCAAACACAAATGCCCCTACACCACCATGAGACTTAACACAATAGAACCTTCCCCTACTTAACCGCACAAAGCACCCATATCTGCTGTGATGGTAGCACGAAAGTACTTGAATCAACGACGTTACAAAGTTCGGTCCTTAATTGTCCAGACAAGTCCAACCACATACCCAAATCTCGTGCATAAAGCACCATCACTAACCAACACTTGTCCAGACCAAAAGCTTATTTAAAATGACAAAATTTAACTTGTAAAACAGGTACGAAGATCTGAAACAACAGTATATAATGAGGGTTGTGTTTATCCCATAATTGTCGGGTTATTCCCGACAATCAACTACCGGTTCTAGACTTGCATGGCTAAGCAAACTTGAACAATATAACTTCACATCTCCTATCATATCATTTCAGCAATGGAATAATTCATGGATAGCCACAATGAAAACATAATAGGATGTGTCTAACTATTCATCACAAAAATAGCGACATTATCAAAATAGCATGCAAGCAATTATCATTGCATCTATCCTAACAAAATTGGGATCAAATATGATGCAAAAAGAAAGTTCAAAGGATGCTTGCCTTGCAGGTAGCTAAGTTGTTCGCTCTCAGTTGCGTAGGAGTCGATATCAATAAGCTCGGTATCTAGATAATTATAACATCAAATAAATACCGAGAAAACAACTCAAAAAACCAAAATGCTAAAAAATGCATGATTTTTCTACAGCAGTTAGGTCATGATTTTAGATGGATTTAGGTAAAAGAATTATTCCATTTGGAGTTATGAATTGGAAGTTATGCCATTTTGAATTTCAGGTTTCGTTATGCCCGTTTTGAGTAATTTAATTATGAAGTGAAAAATTGTAGGGCAGTGGTGGGGTAAAGGATTGCGCAGGTAAATAGGTAATATTAATACAAGTTCAGAATAGTTGAGTTTGTCCCACTTGGAGTTATTAAGATTTAGTTATTGATTTTCCAAGTTATCGGCCTTTTATAGTAGGACCATAACCAAGTTTAATGATCATATTTCCTTAGCATAGTTTCTGTGACAAAGGTAGGAGGGAGATCATTTTTAGAAATTAGTATACTGGAAAGGAAAATTATCAAAGTTGGATTCACTGTTTTTGGAGTTACCAATATTTACTTATGCATTTTTAAAGGTTCCAGTCTATTTTTCTATTGTAAGTATAACGGTACAAATGAGTTAACCTCTAATTAATCCTCTCTGCTGCAGAGACATGTTTGAAACTATTTTTCATATTAAGTTCATTGAAAAAGTGAATTTCCAGAAGTGGGTTCATTAAATTTAGAGTTGATATGAATTAGATATGTATTTCTAAAGTTATCATCGATTTTTTTGAGTATCAATAATCGATTTCAAATTTCTAAATCATCTAATACTTTTTCCACCGAAGGCTAGCCTAATCATGATCATCGTGGCGTATGGCCCAGTCAAGGTTTGACCCAGTCCACACCCAACCCTAGCTCGGCCGAAACTTAGAGGAAGGCGTATTCTCCAAAAATACGTTTCCGATTCTCGAACGCGTAGACCCATTTTTGAACTACGGATTATACATGTTCTACTAAGGAAAGCGTAAACTGAAAGTTGCGCATTCACATAAGATAAAAGGCCCTGGTCGGTGACTCACTTAGTTACTAAACCAGTACTTAACAACTAACAACGTCATTACGCTTAATTGCTACAGTGTTAGCCGGACGGCTCCGACAACAGCGGCGCCGACCGTGCTTGCCTGGCGGCTCGCCGGCGTTTCCGGCCACGAGGCTTCGGCGAAAAAGCATGGATGAGACCCCTGGACTATCGCGCACCCAGGGCTGGCAGTGGTGGCGGTTGAAGTGGTTCCTACCGGCGGCTAGCCGGAGATGGGCGGTGACACCCCTACTGTTACGGTGCATGCGGCAGCACGGTACAGAAACGAGCTAACTATGCGCGCTTAAGCTATAAGGATGGTCGTTGAAGCTCACCAGAGTGACGGAGGGAAGAGATGATGGCCGGAGGTGGTTGGTCGACGTTGAGATCCACGGCGGTGATGAGCTGCAACGAGGAGGGGCCGCTCTGGAGAGGGAGGCAGAGGGTGAGTGGTCGCGATGACTCCAGTGGAGTCCGGAGATGGTGTATGAGCAAGGAACCGGTTAGAGGCTTACCAGTCGGAGTTAAACACGGGGAACAAAACCGGCGGCCGACAAGGGCAAACTCCCGATCCTGGGGAACCCTGTGAAACATCACCCAAATTGATTGAGGGGAAGTATTTAAGATACTCTAAGGCACATCGTGACGCGCAAAACCGAGGGTGATACTCACTGGAAAAAGGAAAACACGACCGGGTGTCCTCGGGGCGCACTCTGGAGCTCCACGGGCACGGTCACGGTCCCGGAGCTACAAGGAACACCAGTAGCTCACATGAGCAAAAATGGAGAGTATAATGAGCATAGAGTCGAGATCAGTGATCCGGCGATGCTTACCAGAACTGGAGGGGGAGCTACGCCTCCTTCTCTCCCACAGCCGGAAAGAGAAGTGAGCGAGAATGGGGAAGGGAGAGGGGTCTTAAGGTCAGCGAGCGACGGGGTGGTTGCGGTGTGCAGAGGGGAAGCTCGAGGATAGGCCAACGGGCACGGTGGACGGGATGGCGGCTCGGCGCGGCAGTCATCGCCGCCGCGGCGAAACCCGATCGCGGCGCCATGGAGGTTAGAGGCGGCCGACAACTCGGGTCCACCGTGTCAGCGAGAGAAAGCGGCGCGCGAGAACGCGGGTTGATCGGTTTGATGCGCACCATTGGATCTAGGATGGGCGCTTGGATTCGAGAGGGGATCGGACAGTCGGAGAGGGATGCGATCCGGGCCGTTGAACGAGGATCGGACGGCCGCATGCGCGGTACAGATTAGGCGGTTGGGCTGAGCTACCTCGCTGAAAGTGGACTCGCACCCGAGGAACGATGCTCTGGCTCGGTCCGAGTTGATCGAGATTTAAATAGTTTGCCCTACTTTGGTGAGGCTTAGAAATAGATATAAATTTCCAAAAATTATGAAATAATTTGTGGGGGTTCCTGGGAGTATATAGTTCCCATAAAAATTATGAAACCCCACTGTTCATATTAAAATTTGTGACATTTAAATTCAAACATGTTGTATGTTTATGTATGTTGTTTGAATTTTAATTAGGCTCAAACTAGTCCCAAAAATTTTGGAAAAATTATATTAATTCATGATAATTAATGTAGTATTTAAATAAATTGGTTCCAGATGATGATCACAAATTTGTATCACTGATTTGAAGTGATATGTGAATTTTGATGTGTATGTCCACCTCAAATTAGATTTTTCAAGTGCAATATAATATGGAATTGTTTTGAAATCAATAATGCATGCTAATGAAATACACATTAATCCATTTTAAATTGTTGGGGCTGTGACAACCTTCCAGCCAAGTGATCTTCCTCACAGAGACGTGCGAAGGTTGGCTCGCCTTGTCGTTCCTCCTAGCGTAGATCGTCAGGCGACAAATCACTCCACGGTTTTGTCCACTCACTGTCCGGTTGTTGCCGACATACAGCGGACGATCAAAACCTCTAAGAACTCAGAGCACTTCCACGGCGGCGGCATACCCTCCAGTGCGCTCACCATAGCTCTGAAGACGAGGCATCTGTCAAGACAGACGAACAGGGTAAGAGCAACTTTAAAACAGCGGGGAGAGAAGAGATTATAGCAAAAGTTGAGGCGAGAGAGACATGAGAAGAGTTAAGCAATCAATTAACTTTGCAAGTTAATTTTTCTTTTAGAAAATAATTTGGACACTCTAAAGACGGCCAATCTAACTAAGGTCAAGACCTACGATCGGTATGGCTCGATACCACCTCCGCCGGGACCTGCATGCGATTATTCGAACCCTCTGGTATACTTGCACTAGTCCAGATCACGCTAGTGCACACAGGTTAACACAGTAAATATCGATCCACACAAGCGATAAATAAAGTAAACGATTAGTTTGAATAACAAATAAGGGTTTTGACCTTATGGTCGAGTTTATACTTATTAAGCCACATAGGGCTAACAGGAAATAAACAGCAGCGGAACGGAAAACTCCAGCGTGGATCCCACCAATTCACCACACGCAACCGATTGGGATCCAGACCTTAACGAACGATCAGCCTTCAACGAACTCCTCCTCGAAAGCAGGCATAGACTCCTCCTCTTCTGTAGGTTTGCGCGCAAGTTTTACAACAAGCGTGAGTACACAACCATACTCGCAAATCATACCACAGAATGCAATGTAAAGATGCAGGCTTATTCCAAAGAAAAGGCTTCTGTGGTTCTTTTGCATAAAAGCAACATTTGCAATTGAATACGAATAATAGATTGAAAACATACTTCAAAACAAATAGACAATAATAATTTAATGATTGTTTCACAAAGACACACACTAAACAGATCATTTCACATAGCCATATGATTAAGGTCACACAGCTCCCATTCCCACATTTTATGAAAACTACCCCTCATGTGAAATCCCCGAGCATGTCCATGACCGCGAACGCGGCTATTCGAATAGATTGATTTAACACTCTGCAGAGGTTGTACACTTTACCCACAAGATACAACTAGTGTAGCAAGCACTAATCGTAACAAAACAGTTCGGAAACTTCATCTCAAACATTGACATTCCCAGTGTGCTTACAAACCGCTATACCAGCTCACATAGAATTGATATAACACACACCGCTGGACAGGGAAGACGAATCGTCCCGCGATGCAACCACCAAGTAGTCACACCTCCACCCTGTCACACAGCCTAACCTATCCACCTGAACATCAATGCCGAGAATCCATAACTTACTAAGTTAGGCCCGTCCCATACCAGGCATGTGGTCGTACAGTAAGGCTCAGTTCAATGGCGCACAAAGTTAAGTCCTTAATTGACCAAGGCAAGACTTCCATTTTCTAACTAAGTCACAAAGACCATCATTCCCATCACATAGACCACCATGTCACACAGTCTCCACCACTTGCCTCAGTCTAAATCCTTTACCACCCAGTTGGTTTTAGTGCAACACATGCCATCACGAAGTAATAACACATAGCACACAGTTTTACACGAAGTTCCATAGTCACTTAGTCATAATTAATATTTGCAACTACATGTGATGATGACTCGTGGTATGGCTAAGCAATTGTACTCGCATCTAACCAACCCACATTGGTGCTATAATAATACCAACTAGTAACCAATCTAGGGTGACAAGGAAATATGACATACAAGGCCAAGGTGTGATAACAAGTTGGATAATAACTATGCCTAAAGCATTTAAATAAATAAATAAAGTAGAATGCAATAATTTAACACAAAGTAATTTGAAAACTGGGTTCAAGATGATCAAAGGTATGACTTGCCTTGGAAAAGGTCTTTGTACTGGTCTTGATCTTGGGGTGCTCCTTCTTCCACAAAATTCCCCGACGAATCGACGTCTACTCGCAAACGAGACAAAACAAACAAAACAAATAAATAACAGAGGCAAAACAAACTCCAAAAATTAAATAAAAATCTCAGATAAATAGAGCTTGAGTTTAGACAAATTTAGAAATTTGAATGGGCTCAATCGGAGTTAGGATGCAAAAGTTATGAGCTTTGGAAGATTGGAAATCTAAAAGAAACCCTAATTTGGATTTTCTGAAATTTCCGAATTATTTCTCTAAAGAAAAATCGAATATTGCGCAATCTTGCCGACGCCAAGACAATTTCAGAATTAAAAGAATTAACGAAAATCGACATGTGGGACCCACATGTCGTGACACACACTCACGGTAGGACCGGGTTCACGGAGGTTCTGGATCTGGGCTGGGTTAGACTGCCACGTAGGCGCTGACTTGTCAGACCACGTGGGCAGACATGGAGACACGAGGATGAGGTGGCGGCTGAGCTGGCATGCCACGGCGGCAGGGATCTACAGCCGAGACGACTTCAATTCCGGCGAGGCGAACGGCGGTGACCGGCGGCGCAACAAGGTCACCGATCGCATGTTGGTGCCCAGGCGATCACATCCAACGGCTCCGATGCGGTGAAGGGTGGCGGCAAGGGCTTCGTCGGTGACGAGGGCGACGGCGGCAACTCGGGTCGACGGCTAAACGGCGATGGGGACCTCCGGTGGGGTTTTGAGCGCACTCAACAGGATCGCAAGGACCAGGCGAAGCTTAAGGGCTAAACGCGGGACCCAATGGTCATCGGCGCAACGAACACGCGGCGGCGTAAGTCGGGCGGCGCGGAAGATGGAGCTTCTACGGTGCGCGACGGCACACGAGCCCTCCCGATGACGAGAGGGTGCGCACCAGACGGAGCTTGACGTGGCGAACTCGGAGGGGTGCTCGACGAGGACCGGAGCTCAACGTCGGCGACCAAATCGTCGAAAATCCGAAGCGGCGGCGCTAGGGCAAAAGCTCCGATTCCGAAGAAAAGGCGGCGCTCTAGGGTTCCTGGTCTTGGGGAAAAGGCGGCGGGGTGTAGGGCGATCCTCGTGACGCGGTCGCGGTGTTAAATAGTGCCCGGAAGCGACGAGTCTGCGAGCGGCACGGCGGCACAACCCGGCTCGGACACGGACTCTAGAGTCCGTGAGGAAGACGATGAACAGTGCGGCTCGAGGGGCCCACAAGTCAGTGGCGGCGGCTCGGGCGAACTCGTGTGGCGGACGGCACGACTGCGGCTGACGGGTGGGACCGACACGCGCGGGCGGGAGCGGGAGGTGGAGGTGGGCTGCGGGATTTTGGGCCGGAAGTGGCGGGGAAATGGGCCGGAGGCGGGAAATTCGGCCCGAGACTATTTCTGAGATTTTAATAGGTTTTCTAATTTGGAAAATACCAGAAATTCAAATAAGCAATAGAATATAGCAAATGAACTCAGAAAAATTCTAGAAAAATCTAGAAAATATATATGAGCACATAGAACCCAAATAAAATAGTTTTGGCTAATGTTCATGTTGGGATTATTCATATTAAATGTTTTTGCTTGCAAAGTCCAATATTAAGCTTTTGAATTAAATTCAAATAAAATTCAAATGGTGAATTTTCTTCCTACTAACTATTTAAAAGATTTTTAAGCTCTGAAAATTGGGATGTTACAGAAACTTAATCGTTTGAGCGGGGGGCGTGTGCAAACCCTAGAGTCCGAATATAAATAGGGATGGACATCATAGACGATTCTTAAGTAAAACTATCTGTGATAAATAATATCACAGACAGTTCCAATAAATAACCGTCTGTGAAATATGATGTATCATAGACAGTTTTTACTAAGGAACCATCTATGATATCTTCCGGCGGCATATCGTTGACTTCGATAGCGATGTCGTTATTACTACCTTCCTGTATAATCTGCTTTTCACCATGACTGGTCTAACGTGTATAACCCTTTTTTAAACCCCTTTGAATCAAGTGTGCTTCCACTAGTATTTTACAACAAAACTCAACTTTGTTAAAACCAGTGAGAAGTACGGGATTTGACCCGAGAAAGAACATGAGCATTGGGTGAATGGAGTCACTCAATGGTATAGGAGGTTAGAACCTCCACTATTATTTTACAACAAAACTCAACTTTGTTAAAACCTGTATTAGTTAAAAATGATAGGTCTCATGATTTGCTACTACTTAATCTATTTCAATAAATTGCTTTATGCAAACAAAAGAACCACAATCCACTCCTTTGATAAGCCTTGTGTATTATATAACTTCATTCTGTGTGTTGGCTCGTGAGTACGGTTGTGTACTCATACTCGCTCAATATTATTATTCAGTAAGTGTAAGAGAAGAAGGCTATGTGGGCACTTGTGAGCATTCGTCAAGACTGAAGATTAAGAAGGCCAAGAACTAGGTCACGGGCCACGGTCGATTGCCTGTGGGTATATTGTTAGGGTTCCACATGGTATATTTTTATTCTGCTTCCGCTGTTGTTCTTTGAAAGGTATTGCGCCTGTCCGGCCATTCTGCAAGTCAAAAGTCGTCACTACTATAAAAAGGCTAATACTGAACGCCTCATCACAGACGGTTTACTAAAACCATCAGTGTTAATGGTAATCACAAACGGTTTTACCAGCGTGATTGTCTCTGTTACTAGATACGCTAAGAACCGTCCATGATGAGCTAATATCACAAACGGTTCATGATACGAACTGTCTGTAATACTTTAAAGATGGTTCTTAATCCGAACCGTCTGTGATAAGTATCTCATCACAGACGGTTTGTATTACGAACCATCTGTAATCACAGACGGTTTGTATTAAAAACTGTCTGTGATAAGTATCTCCCGATTTTACCTAACTCTGTGACTTGAAATATCTAACTCTGTGATTTTATTATGACTTTAAATGTCTAACTCCCTGATTTTACCATGATATGAAATGAACTCTATGATTTTACCATGATAGAGTTAGGCATTTCAAGTCACAGACGGTTTTTAATATGAACCATCTGTGATATTAGCTCATCACAGACGGTTTTTGTTTGAAATCGTCTGTGATTCACGAAAATTTTTGAACGCTTGCGCGGGAGGTGAAATATTTTGACGCTATCCTTTTATATTATACCCACCCCACCTTGTCTTCCATCAGTCTCTCCCTCTCCCCTCCCCACGGCGAGCTCCGGCGACTGCCCTCGATTCCTTGGCACGGTTCGGCAAGGAGACGCAGCCGCCGCCGACGACGACAAGGAGGAGGGATGCGCAGGAGCTCCATGTCTGCCGCAGGAGGCCGCCAGATCTAGCCGCCCCCATCTTGGCCTCAGGTGAGCACGAAGTTTTGCTCCCAAATCCCCATCTAGGTTTCCTTCTCACTCTGATTTCGTACCCTCCATCCTGTTAGATTTCGTTCTCAGTGAGAACCCCCATCTGTAGTCGACAAGGGAGGCCAATTCGGTTTGAGATGGACGTCTCTACTCGACCTCGTTAGAGAGTGAGCCATTAATTAAGAGAGAGAGCCATTGATTGATTGATTGAGAGAGAGAGAATCTTTAAATTATCTTCTTGTAAACTATTGAAATAACATATGGAAACTACTGTCTAGCAATTGATCAAAATTCGATTTTTTTTTTTGTAATAGAAAAAACTATCATAGACGATTTTTACTAAAAAAATCCGTTCGTGATAGTATATTATCACACACGGTTCTTGTTTATAGTCTATTTTCATAGACGGTTCTGAACAAGAACCGTATGTGATAATAGACTATCACAGACAGTTATTGTTCAGAACTGTCTGTGATAGCTTTTTTATAGACGGTTCAAAAACCGTCTGTGATGACCTCATATCATTACTGATTCATAAACTCAGACGACTCACGAAACCGTCTGTGATGACGTTTTTGAACCGTCTATGAAGACCTTCTCTGTAGTAGTTCATAAGGTATATTTATGCTTTGTTTATTATTATGCAATAGCTTTATATATTCATGATATGTGATTGATATTCAATAATGTAACTGTGGCCACTAGCTACTGATCCAGGGACTAGTGCTGTGAACACAGAAGATTCCAAATTTCAAATTTGGGGTCTAATAGTGTCCCAACTACATTTGCAAGCTAGACAAAGCACTTTATGGTTTAAAACAAGTCCCACGCGCATGGCACTCTAGATTCAGTTCTAAATTGCATGAGATTGGTTTTACAACATCCAAGGCGGACTCTTCATTGTTTGTGTTTAGAAGAAATGGTATTGTCACTTATCGGTTAGTCTATGTTGACGACATTGTAGTGACAAGTTCTTTAGATCATGCCATGGAAAGTTTGTTACAGCAGCTACACAGAGAATTTGCAGTAAAAGATTTGGGAACACTGCATTATTTTATGGGATTGGCATTGTTCTTACACAACAAAAATATAACAGGGAACTTCTACAACGTGTGAATATGCATGATTGCAAGCCGACGAGAACTGAGTACATAAGAGAAACTATCAAGAGATCAAGGTGATACACTTTCAGATTCTGAAGTTTCCAAGTACATGAGCATTGTTGGAGCATTGCAATATCTTATTCTCACAAGACCAGATATAGCATTCTCAGCAAACAAACAAGGTGTGTCAGTACTCACAATCTCGAACAACAGTACACTGGACAGTTGTCAAACACATTCTTAGATACCTCAAGAATACTCCTAGTGTAGGCCTTGCAATTCAAAAGTCAGCATCAACACTTGTGAGCACCTTCTCAATTATATGTTGTATACATATCCCAGAGATCACGGTATATATTGGAATGTATACTTGATTTATTTGGTTGATTACCGAATCACATGTATACCTTGTATTGCCTTGTACAGTTGCCAATCCATGTAGTCTTTCTTATTCTTCTTCCTTTTCCATTCAAAAGACATATTCTACGGGTCCATTTCCCGCATTCAACAATGAAGAAGGTCCAATTTTCACTCTCAAGGACAAAACTGATCAGCATTGATATACTGATCAGCATTGATATATCAACTATCAAAACCAGACGGGAAAATCTGTGTACCACGGTGGTAGAGAGCTTGGGTGTGTGTAGTTATTGAGCTCACAAAGTTCGAGCCCTATTTTCTCCCTTAATTAAAAGATGCCTACTTCCTCCTCCTAGTTTTATTGTTTTATTGTTACTTGTCGCCGCTAAAGCACTAGTTCTATTTTTACTTACCTCCTGCGTTTGCTCTTTGCTGCTGTCATAGCTCTGGTTCCACGCGTTCAATGTTGTGGCATAGGAGCGACAAAAGTATTGGAAACATGGGTAATAATTTAATTCGAGATTTTAGTAAGAGGCAAATACCGCAAATGGCTAACGATGCAATACCCAGAATCACAGTAGGCAGTTTCAACAAAGTGGCGGAGCCAAGAATTTAGTGATGGGGGTGCACACTTTAAGGATTAAAAAAAATCTTGTACGATATATAAGTAATTTTACAAGTTCAACCCAATTACATAAAAAGTTCAAAATTAGTTAATAGTGCAATACAAATAGTTCAAATAAAATCTTATATAAATAAAAAAGTCCTAAATAGCTAATGAAAATCACAATACCATACGATTCATTCCTTGGAAATACTTGATTATATCATCATCTCTTGCTATTTTCAAGAACAAAAGTCAGGAGACAGGAGACATTCAAGATCAGACAGATTGATGGCATAATGACATTTAATGACATTTAGATAATTAGATTGGCTGTGTATAAACTACAAAAGTTGTTCTGAACTTCTGATCAAATGCAATCCTGAGGCTTTACTCCATCCATTGCTATTTTCTGTGCAGTGTTAGTGTATCAGTATAAAACAAGGCCACAAGGGTTACTGCTCTTAGTTTCATAATTCTCTTCATCTCTTGCTATTGCCTTGGGGGCCTTGGGGGCAATCAGAAATGGAGCCACCAACACTGGCGCTGGCTCCTCGGTCCCTCCGCGCGCCGTGCCGCACTCTCGGCTCGGCCGCTCGCCGCCGCCGCTCACCTGCCCGGTGCGCCCGGCGCTCCTCTCTGCGCCTAGCGCCTAGCCACCTGCGCCGCCTCTCCCAAATCCAAATATCCACCGGATCCCAGAAGAGCGCCCATGGCGGCGGATCGGCGGAGGTCCGCCGCCCCGAGCCGGAGGAGGAGGTCGAAGAGAAGCAAGGAGGCGCTGCCGGCTGCCCTACCTTGGTGACGGTGTTGCTGTGTTGGTGGCCTGGTGGGAATCACCGGCGCCCTGCGATGCCCGAAGGCCGAAGTCGAGGCCGAGCAATGGCCTCTCGACGAGGCGACGTCCTCGGCGGCGGCGGCAGACTGGCGGAGCCGCGGAGGAGGGTCCAGGAGGAGGCGGTGTGCGGCGGCGGAGGGGGAGAAGCAAGGAGGCGGCGTGCTCGGCGGCGACAGCGGCGGACTGGCAGAGGAGGATCCAAGAGGAGGCGGTGTGCGGCGGCGGCGGAGGAGAAGCAAGGAGGCGGCGTCCTCGGTGGCGACGGACTGACGGAGGACGGGAGGAGGATCCAAGAGGCAAGAGGAGAAGCAAGGAGGGGAGGCAGGCGGCGTCAGTAGGAGGAGAAGCAAGCTCCAAGGACTACTGACTCCCTGAGGTCCTGACCTAGAGATGGAGCGTGTTGTTGGTGGGCTGAATTGGGGATTGGGCTGAAATTGGTGCCAACTGTTGATACATATAGATAATCAAAAAAAGTTTGCAATTTTTTTTGGGGGTGCCCGTGGACCACGGGCACCCCCTGCCGCCGCCCCTAGTTCAACATTGTACTTCAAAATGAAAATAGGCACAAAATAGAGCATAGGTTGTGCGAACACTTATAGTTGGTCGGATGAAGAAGCAAAATCAATGTAGAGCCGTGTGCCGTGGTAGTAGCCGGCGTTGAGTAAGAAGTGAGCAGTCATGCAGATTGTGTTGGCCAGAAACCTTTTTGTCGCCCCATATAGGTGCTTTCTGCGGTAACGGTTCAGAGATATCGCTCACCATCTTTCCTAGTGCATGCCAAGGAGGCCGACAAAGTTCAACAATTGAACACACCCACAAAGCTATCCAGAAAGGTGGAAGAAGAAGGGATGAAGAATACCGGTCTTGCTCCAGGACATCTTTAGGACCTTTTAAGGCACATTGGCAATTACTCACTAGTAACTGATGCGGTTAAGCCGAATTAAAAAGGCATTCAAACATGATTAATCGGTTCTTAATCATCTTTGATTGACCAATCTTGTTTTAGTTAGCCTGGTACAAAAAGAGAAAAGCGGTCAAGAGGTGGTAACAAGTCTCTCGATTTCCACACGAAAAACAGAGATACACATGCGTACGTGTCAGTGTGTGAGTTTAGCTATGATCTCTCATGCCATCTGTCACGTGTTCCAAGGACAATAGGAACTCTTCAATTTAAATTGCTCTTCTTCACTTGCCCAAGAAAAAGGTGGGACTCAAGCCCGCTTTGAAATATTTCCATGGACTTATGGGCCCCAGCTCATGGCCTTAATTTCAACAGAAAGCGGGCGGCAAATAGCAGGTGCAACAGTAGGTAGGAGCATCACAACATTGTTGGGGCGAAGGGCTCGAGTCGAGAAAGACAAGGAGACGGAGAGGAGGGAGGAAGATAAGTTGATAATTTTAGGTCAGGAATACTACACGTAATGGCTGGTCAACCAAAAACAGGGGTGGTATTGAGTGTCGAGAGGTTATTTGCATCTGTTTTGATAGTTGAGATGTGAAAGTTGGATGGTTTGGCAACTGAGGGTGAAAATTTGGAGTTAGATCACACAGGTCATCTTTATAAATTACATATGTTTCGTTCAGTGTGAAGCTGTTCAGTATTTGGAATCCCATTCAGTCCACAAGTGCCTCCAACAAAATCTGGTATCCTCATCTAGTTTACTTAAAAAAAGTTCCCGGAGCTATTTTTAGTTTATGACCTATTTTTTATTCACACCCGCCCTCGAATTGTTTGCTCTGTAGCACAGGTGTCACATTGACAAGATGCAATTAAAATGTTACCAACTTCATAAATACCATTAAAATTCTTGACATAGCAACTTTGCCATCTCGTGGAACTCTAACACAAACAGAAAAAAAAAGAAAAAGAAAAGGACGAGGTACATTACTACTCTACTTAATACTATCGGACAGCACTTATTTTTTTTCGGATGCATGTATCCGAAGAGACAGAGGAAAGATGAGGTACATTAACGACAAGGCAAATAAACTTGAATACTAGCCCTAGTTTAAGCTATACTTAGAACATGCACAATTGTTTGTCTCTGTCGTAAGCCACATGACGGTTGTGAGCTCCTCGAAAATCACTTTCAACAAGTCCACTTCGTACTGCGAGTCCTCCTTTATGAGCAGTATTCCTTGGCAAGTTTAGTTCCTCAAAATAGATAGCTCCTGGCGCAGACGTCGGTTTTCCGGTCATTCTTCTCGTCATGTAGGAGCGTAGGATGTTAAACTATGGTCCGAATTTGTCATTGTTTTTATGCCGGACACTGGCCGACCACGCCAGACGTGGCGCCGAGCGGTGCATGCGCTGAGTCGTGTCAGATGTGGCAATGATTGGCACATTCGACCCTGATTTGGTTTCCTTCTCTGTTATGGATTTTTATTCTCTATCCTATATATGTACCTTTGTAGTCGCACTGTTAGATGCACTGAAGTTCTCTGCTCTTGTAATTTCTCTGTAAATAGATATTTCCGCATTCGTGCGTCCATGATTTTTCCCGCAAATGTTTTTCACGTTAAATTCGTGTCTCCTGTTCCATTCTCTGTTATTTTGCCGTACATTTTGTAACCACTCCGAGTTCAAAACTCAAGTTGCTGCCGCTGGAGGATCAATTTCCTCTGGGGGTGGCACACGGAATGCGACATTGAAGGCACACGGAATGTGACAAGAAATTCCTTTGTGAAGTTGCTGTTTTGTCGGACCCAAATCTAAGTCCTCTGTGAAAACACTGTTCTATTCCCTGGATGTCGGACCCGGATTTTACAATCCAGAATCCTCTGTGAAAACACTGTGCTATCCCTTGGATCAGTAGATAGCACTCACAGATACATCACTGAATCAAATCATACATAGCGTAAAACTATACCATTATTAATTAACACAACAGAGTTTACATAGACCGCGTCGGGTCGAGTTTTACAATAAAGGCCGAACATGCCAAATTGTTTACATTACAAAAGACAGTAGAATTTCAGTGGAAGCAAAAGGGTGAGAGCACATCTCTCCACAGGCAAGTGACTGGGGAAACCCGTGTGCGCCTGATATTACCTAAAGACTCAGATAATATAGGATGCACGCAAGCACCAACGGAGTCAGCTGGACTGAGGCGAGACCTAGACTAAAAGAACTAAACTACTCCTCATCTTCTCGTGGGCCTCCAACTTTTGGATCCTCATAGTAGTCGTAATCTCCTGGATTTCTTGCTTCTGAGGGTTTGGGGGAAAGAGTGAGGAAGAGCACAACTTCTGTGCTTGCGAGCCAACACACAATGCAATAATATACATGCAAGGCTAAATAAGGATGACTCGGGTTCTTTTATTTGCTAAAGCAATATTTTCAATTATCATAATTACAAATTCCTATCACTTAGCATTTTAACCAAATTGCATTTTGTTAAAGAGAGTAATTGTGCAATATTTATAACAGCAGAGGTTACCTCCACCTTTATGCTTAATTTGATTGGGGCTATCCTCACATATTAACATCACTGAGTCTGAAAACTCAGGAAAAATCCAACCTAGGGCTAGGTGAGCCCACCACATTTTCATACCACCTACAAAGGTTTTTGAAATAGAACTAACTCAAGTTAAGTTCCCATGATCGCCTTTGACCATAGGCACGACAGTTTAAACAGTTTATTACTCTGCAGGGGTTGTACACTTTACCCACAAGAGACAATTGTCTTGACATGTACACATGTTTACTTTGACATGTGAATCAAGGAGAGATCATCACAAGACCTTTACAATGCATCCCTTAGTATTAGTTACACTTCGCTAAGGTTTCGTCTGCGAAAGGTTACACTCTTTTAGATCCATTAACCCTTACTTAGACCCCCTCTTGCGCCATCTAACGACTTACGTCGCACACCCCGACACCCTTCACCACAAAGGCTTACGGCGTCGCGGATCATCTATCTGATGCAATTCGTACTGATGGATACAAATTATTTAGCCAGGTTGTACTTTACAGATTTGTGGATGCACTTGTTTTATACGGGAGGTCATGACAAGATTAAGTCCTTAGATTTATCTGGGTGGTTCATTCCACATACCAACCACAAAACACCAGTCCTTGGGCTATATTATCACCCACTGTCGTACCATCCATCATACCATCCACATAGACAGGGTAACAACAATTTAGGGTTTTTGAGAAGTATAAACCAAATCATCACAACCATTTTAGTCATTTGCCTCAATGACTGCCCAAAACCACATTTATGTTTAAAAGAGATGATGAATAGGATATTTTAATATCCTGATACTTAAGCAAGACTAGCATATCGCTTAAATACAACCTATAGCTAGTATTTACCATATAATTACTAGGGTGACAAGGATTAAGGGGTTCAATTTTTCAAGGATGGTATAATAATTAATTAATCAACAAATGGGTATTTAACTACCTTAAGCTTTAACATACATTTGCTTAAAGAATTAAAGCATGCAATTTGCTATTTTAAAAGAATATAATTTACATAAAATATAGGCTCAATATGATCAAAGTATTGACTTGCCTTCGTTATAAGTAAGAGAGTCTTGCAAATCTGGTGCTTGATCAAAGTGGAGATTTTCCGCCTCTTCTAATCCTAATCGGACGAACATACCGGAAAAAGGTACAAACAAGCAAAGAGAGTAAATAAATACGAAAACAATAACAAATGAACTCCAAATTAAACAAGGCCTATGCCATTAGCAAGATCTTGAATTTACAAAATTTTAGAAATAAATCTACGACGAGGGAGAAAATAATTTTTGAAGTTTTACTTTGGAAAACAAATAATAAACAAAATAGAAAAGGGAGGGAAAAAGAAAAGCTGACGGCCCATAGCGTAGTGCTTTGGGCCCAACCCAAAGCCTGGCCGAAGCCCATGCGTGTGGCTCACCGGGGGGGGGTGGCCTGCCCTAAAAACCGAATGGGGGGCTCTCGGCCAGAGGGGAGGGGGAGATGGAGGGGCGGCGCACAGGGGGAAGCGGCGATGGCGCGGCCGAAGGAAGCGGCGGTGGCAAGACCGGAGGAAGCTGCGGCGCGCGACAGGAGGAAGCGGCGGCGTGCGACAGGAGGAAGCGGTGGCGACGATGTGGCTAAGGTGATCTCCTTCGTTTCTCTGCTCGGTGAAAAGGGATAACAAGGTGGGGGGATTTCGGCCGGAGGGGGATACGGTGATTTTGGGGGGGAGGGGACCTTACCGGAGAAGGAGGGGACTGAAGGGGGTCAAGAGTGGCTCCCAGGGGCTTCTTATAGCTAGCGAAAAAGGGGAGCGAGCCGTCGAAGGGGGGACAGAGAACCAACGGGAGCGACGGGTGCGGGGATGGGCGCGGGGCTAGTGACTGGACTGGCGACGAGTGTTGACGTGGAGATTGCGGGATGAGGACGCGCACTAGCAATGGGACCCGGCGAGGACGGGCAGGTGAAGGAGGCGACGCTGGCTGGTGACAAGATGGGGTGACGTGCTCGACGTGGTGGTGGCAGAGGTGCTGCCAGCCGGCTAGAGAAGAAGACAAGGCAGAGGGAGCAGGGCCAAGGAGGGAGATAGGATGAAAGGGAGTTGGGCTGGGCTGGCCAAGGGGGGAGGCAGATGTGCCGGGGCCTAAGGAAGGTTTCAGGCTGAGCCCAAGAAAAGAGGAGGGCAAAATTTGAGAAGGGCCCAAAATCTGAAAAGGGAATTTTGAATTTGAAGTTTTAATTTAGGATTTGAAAAGGAGGTTTGAAACACAAACCCGAGCTAGAAGAAGCTAGAAGATTTGAAATTATACGCTAATTTGAAATAAAATTTTAAAACCAAGAACCGAAAGTAATACCAATTACATCCGAAAACGGGACGTTACACTGGATCAGTAGCTAGCACTCATAGAATACATCACTGAATCAATTCATACATGGCGTAAAATCATACCATTCATTTATTAACACATCAGAGTTTACATAGACCACATCGGGTCAGAGTTTTTACAATAAGGGCCAAACAGGCCAAAAGATTACATTTCAAAAGCGGAAGCGACAACAGAAGCAAAAAAGGTGAGAGCACATCTCTCCACAGGCAAGTGACTGGAGAAACCCGTTGAAGGAGCATGGGTAGGCTATGATAGTACAAAACAAAAATTCTACCGCGCAACCAAGGAACCTTCGCTGGTAATAGATAACGAGATTACCACTAGACGCACCGACTCGTAGAGGAAGTCGAGTCGATGTAGCGAGTTGATGTAGTCGTAGTCGTACTTGCCACGTGTCTTCTCCTCCTACTCCGATGAACGTCACGAGTTGCAGATCGTCCTAGTGTTGATGCTTCGCAACAACACCTCAAAGGTATCCACACGTACGGGGCAGGGACACCACGCGTAGAAGTGCTAGCGCCGGCTGCGTGGTTGAGGATGGCATGGCTATTAGGGTTTCGGGAATTCCTTATCCAAGGATTGATCAATTCACCCCATACCACCGCCCCTCTATATATAGGCATCCATAATGGGTCCCGAACTTGAGGCCCATTAGGAACTCGCGGCCTATATGAATTCGGATCACCATCCAAATCAAATCTTAACCCTTTAAGTGTGTGACCCTATAGGTTCATGTGTAATCGGTTGTGACTCGGAAACTCTTTTCCGACTACGAGTCATTAGCGGTACCTAGCAGGACATAACGGTTCCCGAACACACACAGAATAAATCGGACGAACCTTAATGCAATATGATCTACGACCAGGTCCTTATCACTTACGACCAGCTCGTACCTAGTCACGACCAGTCCATAATTAGTTACAACCAGTTCATAAGTCCTTACGACCAGTTAGTACTTAACTACGACCAGTTTGCAACTCCTTACGACCAGTTGGTGGTTATGTTCGAGCAGTTCTACGACTTGCTCAAATCTATTTTTGACTAGTCTACGACTTATTCGCATCTCCATACGACCAGTCTAGGACCTGCTCAAAAATATGTTCGACCAGTCTACGACTTGTTCGCATCTCCATACGATCAGTCTGTATCTAGTCAAACTGAACGACCAGCTTGTGTATTCTCCCTTTGCCTCACGACATCTGGTTGAACTCCAGGTGAGATAATATATCATCCATGGACTGTTCAATACTTTTTCGATCAAGTGTCGAATAACTTCATGTGGTCAACACTTCGACCACTAGTGGCATGGCCATGCACTTTCTTTATTCGACAACAACGAGGGGCCTAGCGACATCTCTCCTGTTATGTTAGGAGGGGTAAATCCCATATCCAACCAGTCATATTCCTCCACATGTTTCATAGCATACTTGAAAGCTATCTTTATAACTAGCCAGTTATAGCGTTTGGCAACCCCTAAGAGTGCCATTACACATGTAGGAAACCATGCTGATCTCAGGTCTAAGGATTATACATCATCATTGTTTGAGACCATCTAACGACACATAGAATCATAACAATCTCAATAGTGTCTCAAGGTGGGTCTTATCCAATACCATGTTCTCTAACATGTGTCCATATTATTGGTTTGATATCTCCATATCCACGACTTGCGAAACATAGTCATCAACCAATACATATGCTAGTCTATTCATATGTGTCCTCATATGTTTCCGAGCAGGGAACGTTTAAGAATAATTATCGCAGAAATACAGAGTTTCACAATCAAGTCACATACTTGATGATAAATATTAACGATATTATTCTAGGAACAAGATAACACATTATCAAATATAATGAATATAACAAAATATAACCATCTCTATGATTGCCTCTAGGGCATATTTCCAACACCCGTGTGCATCCGATATTAACCAAGGACTTGGATAATACTGGATGCACACAAGCACCAACGGAGTCAGCTGGACTGGGGCGAGACTAGAACAACTAAATACTATACTACACTTCATCATCTCCTGGGCCTCCAACTTCTGGATCCTTGTAGTAGTCATAATCTCTGGGATTTCCTGCTTTTGAGGGTTTTGGGGGAGAGAGCGAGAATGAGCACAACTTCCGTGCTCGTGAGCCAACAGACAATGCAATAATATACATGCAAGGCTTAACAAGGATGGCTCGGGTTCTTTTATTTGCTAAAGCAATATTTTCAATTATCGTAGTTATAAATTTCCTATCACTTAGCATTTAAACCAAATTGCATTTTAAAAGAGAGTAATTGTGCAATATTTAATAACAGCAGAGGTTCCCTCCGTCGAAAACTCTACCTATGCTTCATTTGATTGGACCGACCTCCATTATTACCATCACTGAGTCTGAAAACCCAGGAAAAACCAAACTCAGGGCTAGGTGAGCCCACCACAGTCTTCATACCACCCACCAAGGTTTTTGAAATAGAACTAACCCAAGTTAGGATTCCCATGTCCACCTTTGACCGTAGGCACGACTGTTTAAACAGTTTAGACTCTGTAGAGGTTGTACATTGGACCCACAAGAGATAGTCATACTCGCTACCCTACATGATTCCTTAGTCATGTAGTTGAGCGACCGTCATAGTAACCTTTCAAATTACCTTGCCCCTTCTATCATCTCACCCATATAGGCCGCGCTTGCGGGGGTCCCATAAGTTGGTGCGGGATGTCACCCCCATGACTTGTCGTGGTAGGCACTTCACTCTTCCTGGTGTCCCATTCAAGCTGGACTGTATCCAGAGCTTGCACCCCTTATTATTTCTCCAGTGAGATGACTTCCAAGGTTCAATAAATCTACTAAGCCAAGTTGCAGTTTGCAGACTTGTGGTTGTACTTGTTTTACACAGGAGGTCATAACATGATTAAGTTCTTAGGGTTGTTTGGGCGGTTTATTCTACATACCAACCACAAAACAACAGTCCTTGAGCTACATTAGCACCCACTGTCGTACCATCCACCTCACCATCCGCCCAGATAGAACAGCAAGTTGGGGGGGGGGGTTTGAGAAGTAAAACCAAACTATCTTATTTTCTTGAGTCATGGACCACCAATGATTGCCCAAACCATTTTCAAGTTTGAAGAGATAATGGTTGGGACATTTTAATGTCCCGGTACTTAAGTAAGACTAGCATGCCGCTTAAGTACAACGCATACTAGTATTTACCATATAGTTACTAGGGTGACAAGATTCAATTGTCAAGGATGGCATAATAATTAATTAATCATCAAATGGGTGTTTAACTACCTTAACCTTTAACATACATTTGATTAAAGAATTAAAGCATACAATTTGTTATTTCAAAGGAATATAATTTGCATAAAACGTAGAATCAATATGATCAAAGTATTGAATCGCCTTGGTTAAAGGCAGAAGGGTCTTGGAGGTCTTGTGCTTGGTTCCACTGGAGGTCTCCTGCTTCTTCGAACTCTACTCGAACGAACGTAACGGAAAGAGGAGCAAACAAGGAGAGAGAACAAATAAATACAAAAGGAACAACAACTGAACTCCAAATTAAACAAGACCTAGGCTACAGCAAGATCTTGAGCTAAGACAAAATTAGAAACAAGGAACACTGTAATCGGAGTTACAACGGAGAGGGGGGTCCAACTGAGAGGGACGTCCAAACACAGGAAACTCACCAGGGCCGAGAGAGAGAGAGACCGGAGGGAAAACGGTGGCGGCTTTGGTCGACTTACCCGGAAGCAAGGGAGAAGTGAAGGGAACAACAAGGGGCACAGGGGCCATTTTATAGGCGGCTAAGGGGTCATGGACGCACTGGCACAGAGGCGACAGGGCGACAGGCAGGTGGCTGTAGGGAAGGGTGTGAGAGAAGCGGCGACTTTGCAAAGTCGGCTGATGCGGGCACGGAGCTTGGACCGGGCGCGCTGGTGCAGTGAGGACGACAAGGATGGCCATGGCGTGGGCACGGAGGAGAGATGACACATGGGCAAAATGACAGGGCGAGGAAAGGCACCGAAGTCACGGAGAGTAAGGGAGTGGGTGCGGCGCAGAAATGGTAGGGAGTTGGTGGTGCAGAGGGAATGGGTGCGGCGCAGTAGAGAGCACGAGGGGTAGTCATGAGTTGAGAAGGACAACTGCTCAAATCGACCACTGTTCAGCACGAGTACACAACAGAGGTTTCGACTATGTGTGCTCGAAGGAGTTACAACCACACCTGGTCGTAGAATGAATCTGAAGAGGTCCTAGAGGAGGTCCTGAGGGGATGTCCTGGGGGAGGTCCTGGAGGAGGTCCTAAGGGGAGGGCCTAAGGGGTGGTCCGGAGGAGGTCCTGAGGGGAGGTCGTGAGGAGGTCCTAAGGGGAGGACCTGGAGGAGGTCCTGAAGGGAGGTCTTGGGTGTTGGTGATATGCCCTAGAGGCAATCATAGAGATGATTGTATCACGTCTATGTTTATGAGCTATTGAATAAATGTTATTCTGTTCCTTAAATGAATCATTAGTTATATAGATCAACAAGTATGTGACTTGTTGGTGAAACTCTTTAACTTATATGATGTCGTTCTAAAAGTATCCCTGGTCGAATGTCACTGGTCGGAACACCAGTGACTCTATGACCAGCACATGTATTGATTGATGACCATGTTTCACCAGTCATGGATATAGGGATATCGAATCAATAATGTGGACACATGTTAGAGAACATGGTGTTGGATTGACCCACCTTGAGACACTGTTGAGATTGTTATGATTCTTTGTGTCGTTAGTTGGTCTCAAGCAATGATGATGTATAATCCTTAGACTTGAGATCAGCATAGTTTCCTACATGTGTAATAGCACTCTTAGGGGTTGCCAAACGCTACTCCATAACTGGGTAGTTATAAAGGTAGCTTTCGGGTATTCTATGAAATATGCGGAGGGATATGACTGGTCGGATATGGGATTTGCCCCTCCTAACATAACAGGAGAGATATCTCTGGGCCCCTCAAAGTGATCGGATAAAGAAAGTGCATGGCCATGCCACTGGTGGTCGAAGAGTTCGACCACATAAGGTTATCCGATACTCAATCGAGAAAGTATTGAATAGTCCATGGATGATATAATATCTCACCTGGAGTTCAACCAGATATCGTGAGGCAAAGGGAGAATGCACGAGTAGGTCGCTTAGTTCGATCAGTTACGAACTGGTCGTATGGAGATACGAGTTGGTCGTAGACTGGTCGAATGTAATCACCCAGTGGTCGAAACCTGGTCGTAAGGAGTTGCGAACTAGTTGTGACCAAATACGAACTGGTCGTATAGAGATAGACCTGGTCGTAAGTGATGAGAACCTGGTCGTAGATCATATTGCATTAAGGTTCGTCTGATATAATTTGTGTGTATTCGGGAATCGTTATGTCCTGGTAGGGACCGCCACGACTAGTGGTCGAAAAGGGTTTCCGAGTCACAACCGATTACACATAAATCTAACGGGTCACACACTTAACGGGTTGGAACAAACCAGTGGCCGCGAAGCATATGCTACTACCTTTCTTTCTTGCATCAGAACACAACAGAGACCTTGTCACGATGCATCACAGTAAATCTCAAAATCCTTTCGGACATCTGGCAAAGTCAACACTGGAGCGGTGGTCAAGCGCTTCTTCAATTCTTGAAAACTTTGCTCGCATTCAGGTGTCCAGGCAAATTTCTTTTCCTTCTTTAACAACTGGGTAAGGGGTCTTGCTATCTTGGAGAAACCTTCTATGAACTGGCGGTAATATCCTGCCATACCAAGGAAGCTTCTGATCTGAGGTACTGACTTGGGTGACTCCCAATCGAGCACATCCTTGACTTTATTGGGGTTGACGACGACTCCTTCCGCAGACATGACATGTCCCAGAAAAGTGACTTCCTTCATCCAAAACTCACACTTGCTGAATTTGGCATAGAGTTGATGATCTCTAAGCCTAGTCAGAACTAAGCGAAGGTGTTCTTCATGCTCTTCTTCACTCTTGGAATATACTAGAATGTCGTCAATGAAGACAATGACGAACTTATCCAAATACTCCATGAATAATTTATTCATCAAGTTCAAAAAGTAAGCAGGGGCATTGGTCAATCCAAAAGACATGACCGTGAACTCATACAGTCCATATTGGGTTGAGAAAGCTGTCTTGGGTATATCCTCTTGACAGATCTTTAACTGATGATATCCTGACCTTAAATCTATCTTAGAGAACACTCCGGCTCCCTTCAACTGATCAAACAAATCATCGATCCTGGGCAGAGGGTACTTGTTCTTGATGGTGACTTCGTTGAGTGAGCGGTAATCCACACACATCCTTTGAGTGCCATCTTTCTTTGTAACAAAGATAACTGGGGCTCCCCAAGGTGAAGAACTTGGTCGGACAAATCCTTTTTCTTGCATCTCTTCGATTTGCTTCTTCAGCTCGACCAAATCATCAACAGGCAAGCGGTACGATCTCTTTGAAATTGGTGCAGTTCCTGGAATTAGGTTGATGACAAACTTTAGGTCCCTGTCTGGCGGCATTCCAGGTAATTCATCAGGAAAGACATCTAGAAATTCTTTGACTACCGGTACATCTTCCAAGGATAGGGTCTTGATAGTACAAACTAAAGCTCCATCATGCTTCTTCATGGGGGCTTCACATTTTACTTTAGTCCCAACTAGACTGACCAAGGTGATACTTCTACCACCACAATCCAAAACTGCTTGGTGTTCAGTAAGCCAATCCATACCTAAAATCACATCTAGGGATTTGGTGTCAATGATTATCAGGTCGGCTAGGAATTCTACCCCTTCTATGATCATTTTAACTTGTGGGCAACCCTGGTTCAAACTTAACTCCGAACCGGGGGATTGAATCAACAAGGTAGACTTAAGGTTTGAAACCTTCAACTGATGCTTTGCAGCAAAAATCCGCGAAACAAACGAATGCGAAGCTCCAGAATCAAACAAAACTGTAGTAGGTACTGAATTTACTAGGAACTTACCCAGCACGACGTCCGGGGCTGTGTGGGCTTCCTCCACGGTGATGTGGTTCACACGGCCTCTTCCATAAGATCGAGGGTCTTAGCCGTGCACCGAGTTTGAGGTGCTCCACGTCCGCCCGGCATGGGGGTTCGGTTGAGTAGCTCCTGTTGAATCGACAAAGAGGGGCCTTGCTTCGTGGCAAGCATTAGTGTAGTGCACCAATTGTTGACAGTTGAAACAGGTGACTCCTGTGGCAGGATTGGGGTTTCTTGGAGGTTGGTTGTTGATATTGTTGTTAGGGCAATAAACACCGTGCAACAAGCGAGGTGTCATGTTGAGTCTTGAACATGATGTATGAGCAAACGGTAGGAGTCGCACATTTGTTCTGGATCTCTGCGAATGACCTTGATGAGCACCATGCTGCATCATCTTCCTCTTATGAGACTCGGCCAGCTCACGGCGAAACTCTTCTATGAGCATAGCCTTGTTCACCAGATGCTAGAAATCTGCATAGTCATTGCCAGTGACTTGAACCTTCAAGCTAGGGTTGAGTGAAACAACAAGAGGTCAACCCAACCTTTCCATCCAAACCATCAATTTCCACCATTTTAAAGAAAACATCTACCCCTTGCGTGAAATCTCCGGGCATGTCCATAACCGGGGACACAGCTATTCGAATAGTTTTTATACACTCTGCAGAGGTTGTACACTTTTCCCACAAGACACGAATTCTCTAGTTTGTCCGGCATATATCTATGCCACCGCTAACTACCTTGGGTAAGCGGTCTAGAGCACATGACAAGGCCTTTACAAAGTTCTGTTTTGACTCGGTTCTGCTCGCTAAGGATTCGCTTCTAACGGGTCACTCCCGCCAGATTCATGCCCTTCTACGCTGCTCATCCAAAACAGAACCACCCAAGACATTGCTAATTAGTTGGTTAGGTCTATCCCGCCTAGACATGTGGTTGCACCAGTATGACCCGCATCAATGGTTCAAGGTTAAGTCCTTAGTTGGTCTGCCAAAGTAGACTAATCCACATCCCAATGTGCGTTAGGGCACCCACACTTACCACCGCCCACTCGCCCGAGAATAAAATATTTTCAGTTCAATCCGGCCAAAGACCACCCTAGTCTTGGCACGACATCTTTTAATCACAGTGGCCGCGCCACGATTCCATAGTACATTTAGTCAAGTTTATTCATACGAGCATGTGATCATGAGTCCCGACGTACAACTAAAGCATAACTAAGCATAATACGATACCCGTGTTGGTAATTTATCAATGTACAACTAAAATAAACCATCCTATGGTGTCCAAGGGTTCATGTCATTCAAGGGTACATGACATTTGCAAATTTTTCAAGGAGGCATACATCAATTGGGCAATTATCTACTCCCGAAACAATTTAATATAAAACTAGCAATGCATGTTTATATCAAACAATATAGTTTCATAAAGATGAGTTCAATATGATCAAAGGTCTATGAATTGCCTTCGTTGAAGAGTTGAGGTGCTTCGGTCGTCAGATCCGAGAAATCTTTCGAAAAGCCGATTTCTACACGAGCGAAAAGAGCAGAATAAATAAAACAACTCCAAATAAATACCAAACTAGTACTAACAGCAAAAGGGGTATTTTAGATGAATTTAGAAATTTGAATCACTCGAATCGGAGTTCGAACGAAGAAGTTATGGCCTTCCGAATTTGGAAAACACATGAAATGAAGGATTTGGGGATTTTCTGATTTTTCTGGAATTGTTTTTCTAAAGGAAATTAGAATTATTGCGCCAGCTGACGTCAGCGAGGGGGGTTTGATTTCGGCCGAATTAATTTTCCACGGGAAATAAACGGAAATGCCACGCCGCCAGCCACGTGGTCGCCACGCGCAAAGCGTGACGGGCGCCTGGCGCCGACGCGCGCCACGTGGCCGCCACGCCGACCCGAAGCCGCGCGCGCCACGCCCGAGGTCGCCGTGTTTGGTCGGGCAAAGAACCGATGGCAGGGGACCAAGAGCAAGAGTAGCTTGCGGGGAGCTTGGTGCTCACTCACCATGGCGACGCACAAGAGGGCGGCCGGCGGCGAGAGAGAAGAGCGCGCGGCAATGGGAAATGCGTGACGGCGCCCTGGTTCCCTGGTTAGGTGGTGCGCAAGAGGTGGCCCTCGCGCGGCGATGCCAACGCGGGTCTGAGGCGCGAGGAGGCTCTGAGGTGGCGCTAGAGGCGCGCGACCTTCGGTGGTCGGCGGCCGAGCCCGAATCCATCGAGCTCCTGAGGAGAGAAGGGGAGTGAGATGGGGGGAAACGAGAGAGGAGGGGGAGGCGGTACCAGTGCTCGCTTAAATAGGGGACGAGGAAGCCTAGAGGAGGAGGAAGGGGAAAGGTGTCGGGCGGCCACTAATGGCGGACGGCGGGGTAGGCGAAAGGAGCGGGGAAAAGGGGGAAAAAGGGGGGTGCATGGATGTGGCGGAGACGGATGGTGCTAGGGCCAGGAGAGGAAGCAGGCAGGGACCGACGGGATTTGAGGTGGGGTGCTGCGCACGGCCGCGCGAGGAAGAAGGGGGGTTCCGGAGGAGGACGACAAGCGGGGGCCCTTTTAGAAAATACCAGAAAAGCAAAACCTTTTTAGAAAATGGCTACTAAGGTCTAAAAATTCTAGAAAAATTCACATAAGTCCCTTGAATTATTTAGAGCTTAATAAAAATACTTTTAGCTATACTTTAGTTTTTAATTTTGCAAACAAAATAGGTTTTGGCTTTAAACAAAAAGGAAAAGCCAAATTAAAATCCAGAAAATGCAATAAAAGCTTAAAATCCAAATAAAATCCATAAAACTCCAATAAACTAACTTTTTGGTTTAATTGAAGTTGGATTAATTCAATTTAAATGTTTTTTGATTTCTAAATTTCAATTTAAGCTTTTTGCAACTTAAACCAAATGGTTACTTTTAAAATTTTAAAATTTTTCAAAAACTCCGCAAATTAGGGATGTTACAAACCTACACCCCTTAAAGGGAATCTCGACCCTGAGATTCAGGCTGACTAGAGAATAGGTGCAGAACTCGCCTTCGTGTCCTCTTCACGCTCCTGTGGCTTCTTCTTCAAGGTGGTTGCTCCACTGAACTTTGCAGAAACGATGGATCTTGCTTCTGGTTACACGCTCGGACACTTCCAGAATCTTGATGGGTTGCTCCTTGTAGGTGAGGTCTGCTTGCAGGTCAACAGCTTCTAGCGGCATCTGCTCTTCTAGCACACACAGACATTTCTTCAACCGAGACACATGGAAGACGCTATGCACATCTAACAGCTGAGATGGGAGCTCCAATTGGTAAGAAACCTCTCCTCTTCTAGCGAGGATTGGGAAGGTCCAATATATCTTGGTGCAAGCTTCCCGCTTACTCTGAAACGATGCATTCCTTTGAGAGGTGAGACCTTCAGATACACATGATCTCCGAGCGCAAAAGCTAGATCCTGGCAATGGTTATCAGCATAGCTCTTTTGCCTAGTCTGAGCTGTTCTGAGCTTCTCTCTGATTGCCCGAACTTGATCTTCGGCTTCCTTCAGGATATCAGGTCCAAGTACTTGTCCTTCTCCTGTTTCAGTCCATTACAGGGGTGTTCTGCACTTTCTCCTGTAAAGGGCTTCAAACGGGGACATTTGTAGGCTTGATTGATGACTATTGTTATAGGAAAACTCTGCATAAGGTAGCATTTGATCCCAACCTGTCTGGTTCTCTAGAGCGCAGGCTCTTAACATATCTTCTAGGATTTGGTTCACTCTTTCTCGCTCGCCCATCCGTCGAGGATGGTAGGTCAGCATCGAATTCAAGTTAGTGCCCAAAACGTTGTGCAGCTTCTGCCAAAATCTTGAGGTGAATTGGGATCCTCGATCCGACACAATCTTCTTTGACACTCCATGCTGACATACTATCTTTTCCATATAGAATTCTGCAAGTCTGTCTCCTGAGTAGGTGGTCTTGACTGGGATAAAGTGGACAACTTTTGTCAGGCGATCTACAATTACCAAAATAGAATCATATCCGGCTCCTTTCTTGGCAGACCGGTGATGAAGTCCATGCCAATTTCTTCCCATTTCCAATCAGGGATCCGCAAGGGTTGTAGGAGTCCAGCTGGTCTTTGGTGCTCAGCTTTAACTCGCTGGCAAACATCACACTGTGCTATGTATTCAGCAATTTCTCGCTTCATACTAGGCCACCAATACATTTCCTTAAGATCCTGATACATTTTAGCACTTCCGGGGTGAATGGAATACAAGGTTTCATGAGCTTCCTTGAGTATCAACTACTTGAGCTCCTTTTGGTTCGGTACACAGATACGCTTATCGAACCAAATAGTTTCGTTTTCATCTTCTGAAAATCTTAGGGATTTACCCTTCTTCATGTTACTCTTTATCTCTTTGATATCTGCATCTTCGATCTGGGCTTCCCTGATTTGACTCTGTAGAGTTGGTTGCACTTCCAATGCGGCCAAATAACCTTCTTCTACCAATTCAAGTTTAAGCTTCTGAAACTCTTTATGTAATGCTGGCTGACTTTTTTTTTTTGATCATCAGAGTATTGCGATAGACCTTTCTACTTAAAGCATCTGCTACAACATTAGCTTTGCCGCGGTGGTAATGGATTACAACGTTGTAATCCTTGATTAATTCTAACCATCTTCTTTGCCTCATATTGAGATCAGCTTGAGTGCAAATGTACTTCAAGCTCTTATGATCAGTGTAGACTTCACAGCGATTACCAATGAGATAATGACGCCATATCTTCAAAGCATGCACCACTGCAGCCAATTCTAGGTCATGGGTGGGGTAATTTACTTCATGAGGCTTCAACTGCCGCGAAGCATATGCTACTACTTTTCTTTCTTGCATCAGAACACAACCAAGACCTTGTCGCGATGCATCACAGTAAATCTCAAAATCCTTTCGGATATCTGGCAAAGTCAACACTGGAGCGGTGGTCAAGCGCTTCTTCAATTCTTTAAAACTTTGCTCGCATTCAGGTGTCCAGGCAAATTTCTTTTCCTTCTTTAACAACTGGGTGATGGGTCTTGCTATCTTGGAGAAACCTTCTATGAACCGGCGATAATATCCTGCCATACCAAGGAAGCTTCTGATATGAGGTACTGACTTGGGTGACTCCCAATCGAGCACATCCTTGACTTTACTAGGGTTGACGGCGACTCCTTCTGCAGACATGACATGTCCCAGAAAAGTGACTTCCTTCATCCAAAACTCACACTTGCTGAATTTGGCATAGAGTTGATGATCTTTAAGCCTAGTCGGAACCAAGGCATAGAGTTGATGATCTTTAAGCCTAGTCGGAATCAAGCGAAGGTGCTCTTCATGCTCTTCTTCACTCTTGGAATATAATAGAATGTCGTCAATGAAGACAATGATGAACTTATCCAAATACTCTATGAATATTTTATTCATCAAGTTCATAAAGTAATCAGGGGTATTGGTCAATTCAAAAGACATGACCGTGAACTCATATAGTCCATATCGGGTTGAGAAAGCTGTCTTGGGTATATCCTCTTGACGGATCTTTAACTGATGATATCCTAACCTTAAATCTATCTTAGAGAACACTCAGGCTCCCTTCAACTGATCAAACAAATCATCGATCCTGGGCAGAGGGTACTTGTTCTTGATGGTGACTTCGTTGAGTGAGCGGTAATCCAGACATATCCTTTGGGTGCCATCTTTCTTTGCAACAAAGATAACTAGGGCTCCCCAAGGTGAAGAACTTGGTCGGACAAATTATTTTTCTTGCATCTCTTCGATTTGCTTCTTCAGCTCGACCAAATCATCAACAGGCAGGCGGTAGGGTCTCTTTGAAATTGGTGCAGTTCCTGGAATTAGGTTGACGACAAACTCTAGCTCTCTGTCTGGCGGCATTCCAGGTAATTCATCAGGAAAGACATCTGAAAATTCTCTGACTACCGGTACATCTTCCCAGGATAGGGTCTTGACACTACAGACTAAAGCTCCATCATGCTTCTTCATGGGGGCTTCACATTTTACTTTAGTCCCAACTAGACTGACCAAGGTGATACTTCTACCACCACAATCCAAAACTGCTTGGTGTTCAGTAAGCCAATCCATACCTAAAATCACATCTAGGAATTTGGTGTCAATGATTATCAGGTCGGCTAGGAATTCTACCCCTTCTATGATCATTTTAACTTGTGGGCAACCCTGGTTCAAACTTAACTCCGAACCAGGGGATTGAATCAACAAGGTAGACTTAAGGTTTGAAACCTTCAACCGATGCTTTGCAAAGAAAAATCCGCTAAACAAACGAATGCGAAGCTCGTAATCAAACAAAATCAGAAAGGTGTATCGAATTTATTAGGAACTTACCCAAAGACGACGTCCGGCTGTGTGGGCTTCTCCACGGTGATGTGGTTCACACGCCTCTTCCATAAGATCGAGGGGTCTTAGCGGTGCAAATGAGTCCGAGGTGCTCCACGTCCGCTCGGGCATGGGCGCTCGTTGGAGTAGCTCCCACGTTGAATCGACAAAGTAGGGGCCTTGCTTCAGGGGCGCATCGTGTAGTGCCCCAATTGTCGGGGCTGAAACAGTGACTCTCGCGCAGGATTGGGGTTTCTGGAGGTTGGTTGTTGATATTGTTGTTGGGGCTGCAAAACCCGTGCGCAAGCGAGGTGTCATGCCGAGTCTTGAACATGACAGAGGAGCAAAACGGTAGGGTGTTGTACATTTGTTCTGGCTGTCTGCGAATGACCTTGATGAGCGATATGCTGCATCATCTTCCTCTTATGAGACTCTACCAGCTCACGACGAGAATCTTCTATGAGCATAGCCTTGTTCACTAGATGCTGAAAATCTGCATAGTCATTGCCAATGACTTGAACCTTCAAGCTAGGGTTGAGTTGTCAGAACCCGGGATTAATACCCCAGATCCTCTGTGCCTTTCTGAACTAGTCCCATGATCAGTAGCTAGTTCACACAGTAAACAATTATGGTAACAAAATCATATCACAATTTTATTGATAAACAACAGAGTTGATTACAAAGGAGGCTTACAGGCCCACAATAAAATAAACACAAATGAAGACGAAGATGTAGTAGGGTCCAGCTTAACCGCCACGTGCAATCGATCGGGAAGCGCCTAGTCGCCGAGGTCCACATCGGTAGCAAAGTTCTTCTCCTCTCAAATTTGGTTGCATAAGCAAGAATGAGCACAACTTCCGTGCTAGCAAGTTACACCCACAAGTAATGAATGACATGCATATATGGATGTAACAATAGCAGGCTTATTGGTTTATTTGCATAAAGCAAGATTTCTTTAAATACGGTACTAAGTTCCAAAGTAATTATTTTATAACTAAAATTTATAAAATTCTCAATTTTATAGTCGATAACATTCACACATGATTGGTGAAGGATACCTCCTATCACATGGCTTCCGCCCAAATCCTATCCGATAAACCAGTTTTGAAGAAGTCTTTTCCAACAAAACCAAAATCTAACTTTGAGTAGTTCTCGCTAGCATGTCCATGACCGTGACACGCTATTCGAATAGTTTTACACTCGCAGAGGTTGTACAGCCTTTACCCACATGACAAGACTTCTAGTTTGTCCCAAGATATATCTATGCCACCGCCACTACCTTTGGTAAGCGGTCCAGAGCACGTGTCGAGGCCTTTACAATGTTCTGTCTTAATGTATTCGTGTTCGCTAAGGTTTCACGCCATTGACCGACCATCCTCCTAAGCCCTCCCCGCGCTAGATGGGCTCCACTGTCTCGACCAACACCCATACCAACAACATAGCACCAATGACACTAAGACATCACAAATTATTTAGCCAAGTCCCGCCCACACAGATACGTGGTAGTACGGTAAGGCGAGCATCATGCGCCAAGACCGGTCCTCAATCGACTTGGGCGTCTTTCTATAAAACCCCGGCCTTAACCCCGACTCAGATTAAGCCTGCATAAACCTCGCACCCACCAATCATCCATTTCGCCAAGTCCAAACCCATTTTTATTTTATTTTTCAAGTCATTTGCAAAACTCCCATGACACACTAATGCCAAGGGTACAATTTAAACAATAATTGATTGTTGGTGAAATTCCCAAAATAAACATGTTTGGTCTAAAAGCATGGCTAAGCATGATTTTTTCAAAATGCTCTAGTTCATACTATCGTACTCAACTAGGTTTGATCTATGGTGACAATATGTTTGCTTCAATTTATCAAAGTTGGCCACACAAAGGATTTTAGGCATAACTATACATTTAAAGGTGAATTTAAATTATCGATATAAATAAGCATGCAGAATAATTTAAACAGAATATAAATATTTTGAAATAATGGGATCGATATGATCAAGGGTATAACTTGCCTTGCTTGATTACTCGATGCTCTCAAACGGTGTTGAAATCCGGCCGTCCAAGTCGCGAAATCTATACGCAGTAAACGATCCGAATTCAAATAATACTCAAATAAAATGCAAATAAAATCCAAAATAAATACTGGGAGGAAGGTATTGACTTTATATGAATTTACGAAGTTGAATCGATGGAATCGGAGTTCGTATGAGGGAGAACGAAATTGTAGAAAATTAGATGCATGCATAGAACACTATGTCGCATGGCATCAGAGCTTGCATGCACGTGAACAGAGCTCACAATGCAAAGTTCATGGAGAAATGGCGATGCGCAAGCAGAGGAAAGGATAGATGGCCGGTGAACCACAAAAATGGAATCCGAGAGCAAGACGGACCCACCGTGGTGGTCGCGCTGCCGCGCAAGGTCCGGTATGGCGCGCACAAAATAGTGTGAGATGAATAGTAACATCGGTGAGCCGGGGTGTTTTGGAGAAAAGTAAAGGAGCACCGCGAGAACGCTATGCAGGCGGCCAACCAGCAGGGACGATGTCGTTAGGGGATCAAAATGGCACCGAAATGACGGAGAAGGTGGTTCGCCTTTCGCAAAACTTTGCTTGAGGCGAGATAGAGGGGCGAATTTGTGGATATGAAGAGGACGTCGAGGGGCACGCCGCGACACGGTCGACTCGGGAAATGAGTGACCGAGGAGAGAGAACGGAGGAGAGATTAATAATGGAGCAAAATAAATGACATAAAACAAATAAAATCTAAAAAAATACGAAATAAATACTAAAAATAGTAGAGGAATTTAGGTGAATTTAGGAAGAAGAATCAACAGATTTGGAGTTTGTATGAGAGAGAACGGATTTTTAGAAGGAATAAAATTGACATGTACAAAGTGCAAAACATATTATCTAGTCGCACTGTTCATATCGTCTTCATGCTACTAACAGAGAGCAAGAAGAAAGGAAAAATGGCAGCGCCGGCCAAAGGAAGGGAAAGGATGATCGGCGGATGGCATAAATGGATTGCTCACCTTGTGACGAGGCCGTAGGAGGTGGCGGTGCGGCGAACGGTGACCGGTGACGGCGGCGGCGCGAGCGCATCGGTCTCACGGTGGCGGTGATGCTCCGCGATGCTCCGACGACGAGGGTGAGCACGGCGAGAACGCCGCGAGGCGGCCGGGTGTGATCGATGGTGGCGGGGCTCCACCGTAGGCGACGCAAATGGCCGATGAACAACGTTTGGCCTACGACGGAAAAACTTCGATGGCGTCGTGGAAGAAGGAAGGGAGGAGCTATGATTTTCGGGGATGGATGAGGGAGAGGAGAGGCACACAGTGCTCTCTTATATAGGGGGGGAGAGGTGGACCGTGGAGGGAGATCGATGCACGTATGTCACGGCCGGACATGACGCGTTCCTGTTGATTTGGCGCATTGATGATGGGAGGAATGGCCGGGAATGGAGGTGGAGTGATGAGGGGAGATGAATGCCTAAAGTTTCGGGAAGAATCGTGAAGAAAAATCACGGTTTGATGAGCTTCATTTGCTGCGTTAATGGCGTCGGCACTGTTTGCGTGTTCTCTGGATGTTGCATGGTGGAGAAGAAAGGGAAAGATGGAAGGAATAAATAAATGAAAGGATATGACTTAATCAAATGAAAGTAAATGGAGAGATGGTAGTGCATGCAAAGTGCTTTGGGTGGAGCGTGTTGCCCTCTGAGCACTGTTTGGATGGGTGACCCGAATGGGAAGTTTGTTTTTTGTTTTTATTTTTTTTTATTTCGAAATTACTGTTCATAGTGCACTGTTCAAGTTACTGTTCATAAGATTCAGACGGTCCGAATATTTTCCTAGATTTTTGGATTTTAAATAAATCAAATAGATTTTTAGAAAATAGCAAATAGAGTCCAAAAATTCTAGAAAAATTCACAAAAATACCTTGAATTATTTTGAACTTAATAAAAATAATTTCAACCTAAAGTTGACCTTTATTTTTGAACAGTAAATATTTTTATTTTAAAATAAATAGTAAAAAGCTTTTAAAATTCCAGAAATTACTTAAAATTTTATTTTTCACTTTAGATCTAATAAAAACTCATAAAACTAAATAAATTTTATTTTTGCCTTTTAAAATCTTAGAAATTCAAGAAAACCAAGAAAACACTATTGAAACTGAGAAAATCCAATAAAAGAATAACTTTATTTATTTTTATTTTGGTAACAGTACTTTGGGATGTTACATGAGTCCTCGCTTGAAACGCTTCTGACGTGCATCATCTGTTGCGACGTTCTCTTGAGCATATCGCGAGAGTTGAGTGAACTTGTTGAGATATTCACTCACGGACATGTTTCCTTGCTTCAGCTCGCGAAACTCATTCTTCTTCATTTCCTCCTTTCCATCAGGGATGTGGGAATGGTGGAAAGCTTCAAAAAAAACTTAGCCCAACCAATGTTCTGGTGGTTCTCATGGGCAGCACAGTAGTTCTCCCACCATTCTGCGATGATACCTTCAAGTTGGTGTGCAGCATATAGGACTTTCTCACGGTCATCACACCGGGTAATGGCAAGCTTCTTTTTAGTTGAGCGCATCCAGTCATCTGCATCCAGTGGCTCGGTGGAGCTAGAGAATGTAGGTGGATGAGTCCTCATGAACTCGGCCAGCCTGGACTGAGGGAAAGCTGGTGGTGGTGGCGGGGTTGCGGCAGTGGCTTGGTTGTTTTGGTTCATTATTGCGAGAATGGCAGCAGCGGTCTGGCTCTGCTGAGTCATGATCTGATTCATATTCTGCATCATTGAGTTCATCAGCTGTGTTTGGACTGCCATGAACTGGCCCAAACCTTGATCTGCCATGGCTGCTGGAGGAGGTGGGGGTGGCGGAGTATTGAGATCCACAGGGTCAACTTGGCTTGCAGTGTTGCGGGTCTGAACCATCTGCACAAAACTTTCCAGGTTTAATAGACGAGAGGGAGAAAGCACGATAGATAAGAAGGAAAAGCACAAAAGACGAGAGAGAACAGGGGGGAGATAGAGCAACCTAATTGGGGATGTTCGGTTAAACCCGAGGAACGGATAGCCGGAAAGCTACCATGAAGGAATAAAACTCAAGTCTAAAGGCCGAACTAAACGATACTACAGCTAAGAGGGTAGCCCTATTGGAACACTTCTAATTTAACTTATTAGGGATGGTCGGCTAGAAACAAGGCTCGATCCTATAGAGATTACAGGGGTGAGAAGGATCAATTTAAATTTTGAAAACCATTTCCAGGATAGATAAGATGTAAGATTCTGAGAATGAAGTGGGAAAAGATTAGAATAGACGAGACAAGAATAGAACAAGAGAAGAGAAGAACAACTACCCAGGTTAATCGGTTAGTTTGATTTAGAAAATAAATTTGGAAACTTTTGACTAATGCGACCTTGCTAACTATGGCTACGTCCTATAGTCGAAATGGCTCTGATACCACCTCTTGTCGGGACCCCGGGTATGCAACCCCAAGACCCTCTGTGCATTCTTAACTAGTCCCAGATCAGTTGCTAGCTCACACAGTTACAACATCGGTGTAATCACAACCATACAACAAGAATGACGATGAAGTGGACAAATTAATATTACTGAGTAGCAAAAGGGACCTTATGGTCAAGTCTTAGAGAGTGCGCCACGCAGGGCTTAGCAACAAAATACAACTTGCAGCGGAAACATAATATCTCGTGGTTGCCACACGACATGCCCATATGCAATCAAGTGGAGGACGCGACCTAGTTCGCAAAGTCTTCATGATACTCCTCTTCATAAAACTCTGAATTCCCTGGTTCTTCTGTGGGGATTAATCACACAGGGCGCAAGCCGTGAGTACTTTGAATGTACTCAGCAAGTCATAGGGAACAGTATGCAACTATTATTCATGCGAGGCTAGACAAGGATGACTTTATGTTTACTTTTGCAGAAAGCAACATTTAACAGTAAATACAGTAAGTAGATCAAAAGCACAGTTTATAAGATTGACACATCAGTAATTCGATTTCTTTGAAACAACAAGAGGTCAACCCAACCTTTCCATCCAACCCATCAATTTCCACCATTTTAAAGAAAACATCTACCCCTTGCGTGAAATCTCCGGGCATGTCCATAACCGGGGACACGGCTATTCGAATAGTTTTTATACACTCTGCAAAGGTTGTACACTTTTCACACAAGACACGAATTCTCTAGTTTGTCCGGCATATATCTATGCCACTGCTAACTACCTTGGGTAAGCTGTCTAGAGCACATGACAAGGCCTTTAACAAGTTCTGTTTTGACTCGGTTCTGCTCGCTAAGGATTCGCTTCTAACGGGTCACTCCCGCCAGATTCATGCCCCTTCTTGCGCCGTTCTCATCCAAAACAGAACCGACCCAAGACATTGCTAATTAGTTGGCTAGGTCTATCCCAGTCTAGACATGTGGTTACACGGTATGACCCAGATCAATAGTTCAAGGTTAAGTCCTTAGTTGGCTGCTCAGGCGGGACTAATCCACATCCCAATGTGCGTTACGGCACCCACACTTACCACCGCCCACTCGCCCGAGCATAAAACATTTTCAGTTCAACCCGGCCAAAGACCACCCTAGTCTTGGCACGACATCTTTTAATCACAGTGGCCGCGCCATGATTCCATAATACATTTAGTCAAGTTTATTCATACGAGCATGTGATCATGAGTCCCGACGTACAACTAAAACATGGCTAAGCATAATACCATACTTGTGTTGGTAATTTATCAATGTCCAACTAAAATAAAACATCCTATGGTGTCCAAGGGTTCATGTCATTCAAGGGTACATGTCATTTGCAAATTTTTCAACGAGACATACATCAATTGGGCAATTATCTACTCCCGAAACAATTTAATATAAAACTAGCAATGTATGTTTATATCAAACAATATAGTTTCATAAAGATGGGTTCAATATGATCAAAGGTCTATGACTTGCCTTCGTTGAAGAGTTGAGGTGCTTCGGTCGTCGGATCTAAGAAATCTTCCAAAAAGCCAGTTTCTACACGAGCGAAGAGAGCAAAATAAAAAAAAACTCCAAAATAAATTCCAAATAAATACCAAACTAGTACTAACAGCAATAGGGGGATTTTAGATGAATTTAGAAATTTGAATCACTCGAATCGGAGTTCGAACGAAGAAGTTATGGCCTTCCGAAGTTGGAAAACACATGAAATGAAGGACTTGGGGATTTTCTGATTTTTCTGGAATTGTTTTTCTAAAGGAAATTCGAATTATTGCGCCAGCTGATGTCAGCGAGGGGGATTTGATTTCGGCCGAATTAATTTTCAACGGGAAATAAACAGAAATGCCACATCAGCAGCCACATGGCTACCATGCGCAAAGCGTGACGGCGCTTTGGCGCCGACGCGGCGCCACGTGGTCGCCACGCCCGACCGAAAGCGCGGCGCCCGGCCCGAGGGTCACCGGCGTTTGGCTAGGCGGCGACCGACGGCGAGGGGACCAGTAGCAAGAGGAGCTAGAGGGGAGCTTGGTGCTCACCAGCTTGGCGACGCGGCGCGAAGAGGCGGCTGGCGGCGAGGAGAAGAGCGGCGACGGGGAAACGCGGCGACGGCTCTCCGGTGTGTTCCTGGGGTCGGGGAAGTGCGCAAGAGGTGGCCCTCGGTGCGGCGATGCCGACGGCGAGGTCGGAGGCGGCGGAGGAGGCTCGGAGGTGGCGCTAGAGGCGGCGGCGACCTTCGGTGGCCAGCGGCTTCGAGCTCGAAATCCAGCGAGCTTGGAGGGAGAGAGGGGGAGTGAGATGGGGGAAACGAGAGAGGAGGGGGAGGCGGTCCCGGTGCTCGCTTAAATAGGGGACGAGGAAGCCCGGAGGAGGAGGAAGGGGAAAGGTGTCGGGCGGCCACTAATGGCGGACGGCGGCGTCGGCGAAAGGAGCGGGGAAAAGGGGGAAAAGGGGGGCGCATGGATTGGGCGGAGGCGGACGGTGCTAGGGCCAGGCGAGGGAGGAGGCAGGGACCGGCAGGATTTGCGGCGGGGTGCTGCGCACGGCCACACGAGGAAGAAGTGGGGAGGGGGGTCCGGAGGAGGACGACGAGCGGGGGCCGTCCGATTTCGATCGGACGGTGGGAGGTGGAGGAAGGCGTGGCTGCGGGGATGCCTTCTGATTACGATCGAACGGTGCCCGAGGGAGGCATGGGGAGCGCGCGGGAACCGGGCCGAGGTAAAGGATTCGGCCCAAAGCCAGAAAAAGTATTTTTAACTGATTTTTTATTTTAGAAAATACCAGAAAAGCAAAACCTTTTTAGAAAATAGCTACTAAGGTCTAAAAATTCTAGAAAAATTCAGATAAGTCCCTTAAATTATTTAGAGCTTAATAAAAATACTTTTAGCTATACTTTTGTTTTTAGTTTTGCAAATAAAATAGGTTTTGGCTTCAAACAAAAAGGAAAAGCCAAATTAAAATCCAGAAAATGCAATAAAAGCTTAAAATCCAAATAAAATCCAGAAAACTCCAATAAACTAACTTTTTGGTTTAATTTAAGTTGGATTAATTCAATTTAAATGGTTTTTTATTTCTAAATTTCAATTTAAGTTTTTTGCAACTTAAACCAAATGGTTACTTTTAAAATTTTGAAAATTTTCAAAAACTCCGCAAATTAGGGATGTTACAACTGGGGAGGTCCTGAGGAGGTCCTAGGGGGAGGTCCTGAGGGGAGGTCCTGGAGGGGAAAAACGGGCTAAGCTCACAAGGGAAGGGAAGGTCAAAAGAGAAGGAGGGCCAGAAAGGAGAAATTCAAACCTGAATTTGAATTTTGGAACACAAGGATGAGTGAAACATAAACCTGAGCTTTTAAAAGAAGCTAAGAGAGATTTTTGAAAATTAACATAATTTGAAATAAGGTTTTGAAACTCCAAAGACAAAAGGTAGTTACTAATCACGTTAAAAAAATGGACCGTGACATGTTTAGGGCTAGTCAAAAGAAAGGTTCATCGACCGAGGCACCGACCATGTGTTGTGTGAGCTGTAGCATCTAATCCGAGGAGGAAAATAAATCCTATGGGGGAGGGGGCCTCGGCATGTCTGTCTATCTCAACAGTGCGAGGGGGTGGGAGGAGGATCAGATGATGAGGGGAAGGGCCTCTCCGTAAGGCCATCCCTAGAGAATTCCCTTCTGAGGAGGAGAGAGAAGCAATCGGTGCACGCATAGCAGAGCAGGAGCAGCCGTTCTGGGGCAAATCGGGACTTGAGCCGATCAGTGTGTGTCAAGCCGTGGCTATTTTTGTGCTTTTGGTTATTGTTTCGGCGACCCGACTACATGTACACAAAAGTGTACGAGAAGATTACGCTAATATTTGCAAGGTGCACACCAGCATGCGTACCAGGGGTATTTTCATAATCAATTGCTTCACGTAAACAAAAGGTGTGCCAAGAAGGTTCCATTCCGCACCTCAACTCCGTTTCGGCACCGACCTGTGTCCTACCTCGATGACTGCTCTAGCGTCTATTTGTTCCATCATTAATCATTGGTGTTTTCTTCGATGATCTACCATCTTCTATGGGTTATTGCGGCAGGATTCGCACATGTAGAGTCCAAGGTGGAGGTTTGCAGATATCCATATTTTGAGGTATTGAAAAATCAATGCCACTTGAGGGGACAACTGAATTTGGTGTTTTGTTCACTGTTTGACGACACCCTGATGATAGCTAACATAATAATAAACAGTATGTGAGGCGGGCCCACATGTCAGCGACATCAGCTAGGAAGGATTTATGTCACACACGACACGTGTGCAACTGACGGGTGGGGCCGGCCGGGCGCATGCGGGAGAGAGAAAGAGATGGCCCGCAAGAAGAAATGGATCGAAAGCGAAGGAAATGGGCTGGGGGATAGGAAATCGGCCCATTTAAAATTTCCAGGATTTTAAGTAGGTTTTCTATTTTAGAAAATCTATATCTATACTAATTGGAGGCTCTTCTAGAAGTCCCCATATTAATCCTAGGAGGTAAAAAGGCTAGAAATTCCCACATAATCGAAGAAAAATAAAGAAAGATAGAAATTCCCACATTAATCGGAGAAAAAAGGAAAATCATAACCATCCAATTTATCATGTGGTACAACCCGCGGCTTGGATTTATTTTTTTGCCCACGTGCAGGCATGCTAATTGATCTACGTTGCATTATAATATGGACTCACGAAAAATTGAAGGCAAAAATATATAGGTTTGACACTTAAATATAAAAACAAAATTTAAAATTGTATAAATTTAAAACTTTTAGAATTTTGAGCGATAATTTCGAAATATAAAAACAAAATTTTAAATCTATCTATCTATATTTATACTAATTGGAGGCTCTCCTAGAAACCCCCATATTAATCCTAGGAGGTAAAAAGGCTAGAAATTCCCACATTAATCGGAGAAAAAGAAAAAATGGCTAAAAATTCCCACATTAATCAGGGAAAAAGGAAAATCCTAACCATCCAATTTATCATGTGGTACAACCTGCGGCTTGGATTTATTTTTTTAGCCCATGTGAAGGCATGCTGATTGACCTACGTTGCGTTATAATCTGGAACCACCAAAAATCGAAGGCGAAAATATATAGATTTGTCACTTAAATATAAAAACAAAATTTTAAATTGTATAAATTTAAAACTTTTAGAATTTTGATTGATAATTTTGAAATATAAAAAAAAATTAGATTGTATAAATTTAAAACTTCTAGAATTTTGAGCGATAATTTTGAACTAAAAAATATATGTCAAATTCATATTAGTTAGGAGCTAAAAGTTACAAAAATTGTTAGCCATAAAAATAATATTAAAAAAGTGTCATGTCCGTGCAGATGCACAGGTTGATGACTAGTACAGAAAATTCAAATGGCAAATTAAAAATAGCAAATAAACTAGAAAAAATAAAAAAAAAATAGGAAAATACTTCCAAGCACAAAGAACTAAAAAATAATAATTTTGGAATTAATTCATGTTTAGATTAAATCACATTAAATTGTTTTGACTTTACAAGGTCCCATTTAAGCTTTATTTAATTCAATAAAATTTGGTGAAATTTTCCAAAGGGCTAAACTACTCAAAAAGTTTTGAAACTCGAAAATTCGGATGTTACACTTCCTTCTTACCATTTATGGTTTGATCCTTTAGTATATTGAGGAGGAGTTTGTCCTCAGAAGATTTCCAGATGTGTTGCCCTATGGATGTTTTTATGCATTCTCCTTCTTAACTTTCCTGGACACTTGATCATCCATATTTCTCTAAAATAAACTAGTATATCAAAAGCCTTGATGTAGCATGAGCATGTTGACACAACATTGGTGGACTGACATGTATAATCTAGAAATGCAATTATCGGCATGGAATGAAAACATAAAGTTGTAATGTCATATCAGTCAGAGAAATTATTACATGTTTCTCTTTTGATTGTTTTCAAGGCAAAGAAATATTGGTTATCAAGGACATTATAGAAATCTGTTGTTTAATCAGTACCTACATGTTCTCGTGTATTTCCAAGGTAAGTGTGCTCTCATACCTGATCTAGTTTACATGTTTAGTCAATAGTTACTTGATCTGAAGGCTGCGGCTACTGGAACCAACTTGTTAAGATGGTTAGGAAATTGTCACCAACCTGACAAAATCTAGTGATTTCATCCTTAGAAACTTGCAACAAGAGCAAAGAACACAACTAGAGGATAAGAGGGATTCCGGGCGCACGACAGAGAGCGGTCCGGCGGCGCATTGAGCCGGGGAAGGAGAGTAGGAGCAAGGGCACGGGGAGGAAAACTCACCGAAACAAGAATGAGGGTTGGGTCCAGAGGAGAAGAAGGATTCCGGGTGGGACGAAGGTCCAAAACCAAATTCCTTCGGGGAGTAGCTTCCTGGTCTTCGGGCGCACATGGTGACGGTGGTGGCGCGGCGGTTGTGTCGCTGGAGAGGCGAGACGCCGACGAGGCAGTGCAGCCGAAAAACGGGGAGCTCGACTCTTTGATTTTTCTCGGGCGGGACTTACCAATGGAGGGGGAGGCGGAACAGGGGATGCCCATGGGGAGCTCCCGGGCTCTTTATAGCCGGGAGGAGGGAGGAGCCGTTGGGGGTCACACGGTCCTAAGGCGCAAGACGGCGAGTGCAGCAAGGGGGACAGGCAGAGTTGGCGTCGGGGTCAAGGCGCGTGAGCGAGAGGAGCCAGTGCCGTGATGGGACGGAGGGGAGTTGGAGTCAAGGGGGTAGGTGCGGCGGTAGAGGACTCTAGGCGTGGCGCTGACATGGGCAGCGTGGGCGCACCCGGGAGCGGCAGAGGCTGGCATGGCGAGGGAAGGTGGCAGAGGCGACACTTGTTGACGACGGCGCAGGTGCACTGTTGACCGAGCGCATGGGCGACACAGGAGCGCGCGGGCGCATGGCTTGGACCGAGAGAAGCGAGGGCACGGCTCGGGACTGGCTTTGACCGGCACGGCCAGGGGAGGAAGAGGGGTAGGGGAAGTGGCTCGGTGAAGAATCTAGACCCGCCATTATATGTTAATGGAGTTTTGGTTATTAATGACAAATCTATTTATGAGACTAACACTCTTTTTGCTATATCTACTGTTTAGTCTCAAATGGATAAAGAGGTAAAAATCAAATGAGGTATGCTTTCCAAATGATAAATCTATTTGAAAGACTAACTCCTTTATATTGCTATATCTCATGTTTAGTCTCAGTTGGATTTAAAGATCAAGAGGTATGCATTCGATTCATTGTACTATACCTTGTTGCATTCCTCGAACACAAAATGTAGGTTGAACTTCACCAAAAGGTTAACTTGAATATGTGTATATGTCCTTATTACACACTTGTGTATGCACACACTTAGGGGGAGTTCACTCTATATTTTGTGGTTTCATTAGTATTGATCCATATTCTTATGTCCACATATACTTAGGATCTTTACTTTGAAATATATCCTTGAATATATTTAACTTGTGTAGTTAATATATTCATATGAGTATATGTAACTTGTGTAGTTTATATATACCCATATCCTTGAATATATACAACTAGTATAGTTCGTATATATCCATATGAGCATATGAGACTTGTGTAGTTCATATATGCTCATATATCCTTTGAGTATATATAACTTATGTAGTTCATATATACTCATACCAATTATTCAATTATCTGTAATTGTGTTGGTTGTCATAAATTACCAAAGAGGGAAAGATTGCGGTATCTTGTCCCACCATTATTGGCTAATGGTTTGTTGTGGTAATTAATGACAATCACCTTGTGGAACTAACATTTTTCTATGAGTCGGTGAAATAGGTTATGTTCCATGTGATTGAAAACTTCGGATGATATCATGTGGTTATTGTCATCAAGTCAAAGATCAGGGAAATGGAAATCATCATGTGTTGATGATGTTCGAGTCGAGATCCCAAGTGAAGAGCTTGAGTAAAGGATGCATCATGAGTTGATGCATATCAAGTTCAAGAAGAGAAGATGATTATGAGTTGATCATCAAGTCGAGAAGAATCCATCATGTGTTGATGGAGGTCAAATGAAGAGTGCATCATGAGTTGATGCATGTCAAGACCTGAGATGAAAGATGTCATCATATGTTGATGGACATTAAGTCAATAACCCGGACTTGAAGCGAGGATGTGTGTCATCAAGCTTCAAGTGGTTGCGCAAGGAAAAGGTATGACTAGCTAAGGCTAAGGATTTGTTCTTAATCGTTTACCGATCTCGGTGTTTGGTTGGGAGACTGGATTGCTAGAATAGGTTACCGTACTATTAAGAGGGGTCTTAATTAGTAACTTGAGTTAGTCATGTGTTGATCGTTCATTGTGTTTGCTCTAGCTCAACTTAACATGTCGCCTATATTTGCGAATGCGTTTTGCAAATAGTTGTGGCTCATGGTTATTCCTTGTAGCATGTGACTCTTGTTTGCGAATGTGTTTTGCAAACGGTTTAAGTCCATGTACCTTATTCCTTGTGGCGATGATTCTAAAAGTCGGCAAAATATGTTTTTGTGACTTGTTGAGAATCTAGCCTTCATCTTTTGTGTACATGTTGCACCAATTGGCAAATATATTTTGCAAATTGAGTTGAAGCAAATGTACAAAGTTTGATCTCAATCTTGGTGACTGTTGGCGGTCTGACCGCCTCTGGTAGCGGTCTGACCGGTGGTAGCGGTCTGACCGCCATAGGTTGAGCGGTCTGACCGATCTAAGGTTGTACCGGCCGTGAGAATCGGTACTACCGGAGTGCGGTAGTACCGGAAGTTTGAAATGGTACTACCGGAGTGCGGTAGTACCGAAATTTGTATGGCGGTACGTGTTTTCCAGAAGAGTTGTTTTCTGGTTTGCTCGGTTGCTCAGTCGAGCGGTCTAACTGGCCTCTCTGGTGGTCTGACCAGTCTGAGCGGTCTGACCGGCCGTTGGTTGGCGGTCAAACTGTTTGTGAGTCCAACGGCTAGTTTTATAGTCGTTGGCGCTTGGGCGGTCCGACCGGCCATTAGTTGGCAATCAGACCGGTTTTGTCCAGATTCTCTGGAATCTTCTCCCAACGGCTAGTGTTTTGTGTGTGGGCTATAAATACCCACATTGGCTGTGTGAGGGAGAGTTGCTGGTGCCCCATTGAGTTCCTTTGAGCTAAGAGCAAGCCCTCTACTCCCATTTGTGCATGTGTTGCACTTAGTGAGGTTTGAGAGGCAAATCCTATTACATGTGTTGCATTAGGTGGTGGATTTAATATCCACGAGAGCTTTGACACTTGATTGGTTCAAGTGAAAGATGGAGACTTGTTACTCTTGGTGTTTGCCGACACCTAGACGGCGTGGAGGCGTCGTGCGCCGGTGATCTTCTCAAGTGAAGCTTGTGAGAAGACCCAGGCATTTGTGAGTGGCTTGGTGCTCGCCATCTCTGGAGTGGAGTGTCACATCCCCAAATTAATAAAGAGGTTTATTATGCATTTCATTATCATGCATCATGTTTTGAAACTTTTTATTCTACTTTTGCACCTGGAAAATCTCAAAATGTTTATGAAACAAGCACTTTAAATTGAACTCCAATCATAAAACTAAAATAAATGCTACTGAAGTATCTCTGGAAATAATTTATTCAAATACTATAATAATTATGATGAATTAATATAATTTTTCCCAAATTTTTGGGATTGTTTTGAACCCTAAGAAAATTCAAACACTAATAAAAGATCTAGTTTACGTTTGAAATTATATATCACAAATTATATCTTGAACAGTAGGGTTCAATAATTTTTATGGACACTAGGTTATCCCAGGAACCTCCACAAATTATTTCATGATTTTAGAAAATTTATTTCTATTTTTAAACCCCTGGTCAAAGTAGGGAACACATTTTAATTCTCAGTCAAACCTTGGAACCAAACCGGTGCACTGTTCATCGGGCTCGAGTCCGACTCGGCAAAACGACTCGGCTCAACCACCTAATTGCATCGCGGCATGCAACCCTTGGATCTTAGATCAACGGCCCAGATCGCCTACCCCTTCGACCGGTCCGATTGCACACACTAATCTCGGTAGTCGGTAGAGATCCAACGGTGCGCATCGAATCACTTTACTCACGTTCGCACGCGCGCCGCCTTGTCTCGGCGACGACGTGGGCCCAAGCCGTCGGCCGTCCACGACCTTGCGTAGGAGCTGAGCTCCACGCGGCGAGGCGATCGCTATGTGCCGTTGAGGATTCCGACGCCGTCAATCCACCGCCGTTGGCCACCCGAGCGTTCCCGCGTAACGCCGCCTCCATTGCCGTCATCGCCGGGCATAATACCCCTCGCAACCCTCCTTTCTCCCCACTTCTCCTCTGTTGACCGAGGAGAGGAAGCGTGTTCTTGCTCCTTTCACGGGTGAGTTTTCTCCGCATGATTCTCTCTCGATCGTGATCCACCCGTTTCCATTTTTGCTAATCTCGACTCCTATCTTTGCTTGTAGCTCGCGACCATTCTCGTGCTCTAGCTCACGCCCGAGCACGCACCGAGGACACTTCGTGCCATCTTCGTGTCCCGGAGGTATTATCCTTAACTTTGCGCGTCACCCGCATGCTATAGGCCACCGAGAGAAACCCTAAACTAATTTTGGTAATGCATGCAGATCTTGTTGAATCGAAGTTTGCACCATTTCCGACCAGTGAAGCAACTTTTCACCTCCCACCTTGATCCGGTAAGCCATTGTCCAATTCCTTGCTCCTATGGCTTGTTCTAGAGCTCCTTGAGCTAACCCTAGCATTCACTTTGTTTCTTATTACTCAGATCTTCATCTCTTCATTGAACCGTGTTGTCGCCGCCTTCTTCTCTCGCACCGACCCAGCCCCAGCTAGCTCCGAGCCTCCCCGAGCACCCTCTTCACTGTAGCCTTCTCATAGTCCCTAGAATCTTGGCGACGCTGAATGTCATTGCGGAGCTTTCAGCGTGTTGTTTCGTTTTGCGTATTGGCGCCACCGCCAACGCCTAAGTCGCCATTCTAAGCCGGCTCAGGTGCCGTGAGTGCCCTTAACGGGTGTACAATACTATTGCGCACCTGGACATGGCCTTGGCCCGCGCCGCCGTGGCGCACAGCGCCGGCGAGCCGCCGGTGAAACGCGTGGGATCAAAATCCGTTGCGTGACGCGACAAAGCGTAGCAGAGCAATATGATTAGGGGTTAAGAGGTAATCATTAGCGTTAAATGTTGTCTTAACGAGTTAAAACAGTCGCTTACACGTGGGTCCCGTGCACGGAAAACGGCGGGGTTAAACCGTAACATAGGGTGGCTGACATGTGGGCCCTAGGCTTTAAGTTCCGTGCACCGTGCGCGTGCGCCGGTGGACCTCGTCCCGTGGACCGTGTCACTGACAGCGGGACCCACTAGTCAGAACACGTTTTGAATCTGAGTTAGAATAGAAAACACCCTATTCACCGGACCCGCTGGTCAGTGACCGCGACTAGGCTAGCGCTCGGTGAGAAAGGTAATAAAAACTTTATGAAATTCGAAATCTGTTATTTTAAACACTGAAAGACATGTATAACTTGTAAAATGCATAACTAATTCATTTTAACTCCAAAATGAGTGAAACCACTTCTGGTAATTTTCTTATTTAATGAAATTTATATTATAATTGGTTTCAACCATGTCTCTGTAACAGGGAGCTTTATTTTGGAAAATGAGCCTTCAGCACTATTAATTGTACAATAGAAAAAGGCTGATAACTTCAAAAATTCATAAGTAATTCTTGGAAACTCCAAAAACAGTGAAATCAGTTTTGATAATTTCTATTTCAAATAACCTTAATCATAAAAATAGTTTCAAACTCACCTCTATCACAGAAACTATAGTTTGAGGAAAATAATCCTAAAAGTCATTATTTTTGCATTATTAATGCTGGTAACTTTAGAAATCAATACCTAATTCATGAAAACTTCAATTGGAGCAAACTCAACTGTTTTGAACTTGTAATAATATTGCCTATTTATCCATGTAATCCATTTACTCACCACTGCTCTACAAATTTTCGCCTCATAATTAAATTACCCGAATAAAGGCGTATTGAAATATGGAAATCGAATCACCATAACTTTCACATACTGAATCAAAATGAAGTAATTCTTTCACCAACAACCACTTTAAATCATGACTTAGCTACTGTAGAAAAATCATGCATTTTTGAGTATTTTGAATTTTGAGGTATTTCTCGATGTTTATTCGATATTGCATTTATATAGATTCCGAGCCTATTGATATCGACTCCTACGCGACCGAGAGTGAGCAATTATTTTTCCAGCAAGGCAAGCATCCTTTGAACTTTCTTTTTGCATCATATTTGATCCCAGATTTGTTAGGATAGATGCAATGATAATTGCTTGCATGCTATTTTGATAATGTCGCTATTTTTGTGATGAATAGTTAGACACATCCTATTATCTTGTCATTGTGGCTATCCATGAATTACCCCAGTACTGAAATAATTATGATAGGATGTTTGAAATACTGTTGTTCAAGTTGCTTAGCCATGCAAGTCTAGAACCGGTAGCTCGATTGTCGGGAATAGCCCGCCAATTATGGGTTAAACACAACTCTCATTATATACTTTTGTTTCAGATCTTCGTATCTGTTTTATAAGTGAAATTTTATCATTTTCAAATGAGCTTTTGGTCTGGACAAGTGTTGGTTAGTGATGGTGCCTTCGTGCACGAGATTGGGTATGTGGTTTGGCTTGTCTGGACAATTAAGGACCGAACTTTGGGTTGTTGCGATTCAAGCAAAACTCGTGCTATCACGCGCGGTATATGGGTGCCGTATGGTTAAGTAGGGGGAAGGTTTTATTGTGTTGAGTCCCACGGTGGTGAAATTGTAAGGGCATGGGACCGTGAAATCCCGTGTTCCTTTTGGGCCGATAGGATGGGGGCATTAACGTCTTGTGTTTCCTAGGATATATAGGATGGAGGTGTTAACATCTTGTGTTTGCTAGGAGCCATGGTTGAGGGACTTAGCTTAATGGGATCTTCTTGCTAAAAACGACTGTATCTTGATTTACCCGGCCGGCATACCTTAGGAAGTTTGCTATATTCGGAGGCATCTGGAGGCTTACGGGCTAATCAAGTCGTGTGGGTAAAGTAGTACACCCCTGCAGGGTATAATCTATTCGAATAGCCATGTCCACGGTTATGGACAACCGCTTGAAATTTGTGGCTGCTTATTGTTAGACTTGAAATTAAAATTGTGGTTATAACTTGGTATCGTCATGAATGGGATGTTCATGCTTGTTGTTGTACCAAAGTGGACCGCCACTTTGTTGTTGGTATGATTCATTTGTTATTGAATTCATTACTTATTCACATGCTTTATTTCTACTTCAAACCTGATTTTGAAATGGCACGTGAAAAACTAGTATGTGCAGGTCGTTCGGTATTGCGTCGTCTTCGCAAAACTAAGCCAATATGAGCCCTTCCTTTGAATGACCTTATGCATAATTATTTTTATTTGTGTAAGACTTGCGAGTACTCTTTGTACTCAGCCAGATGTTTGCTGGCTTTTACAGGTGAGGACGATACTGAAATCGACGAGCTTGTCGGTGTCAATTTAGGCGACACCGATGAGTAGTTTGCTATCATCTAGCTCCCAGTTGGTTGCCGATGGGTTGTGTGGCATACCACTGCTGGCCTTTTGGTTTATTTCCTTATTTCCGCTGCTACTTAACACTTTCCTTTAAATTTGGCCGGTCGGCCACTTGTATTAGATGTAAAATTGGGACTATGTTGTATGTCTTTCGAACTATTTATGTATAGATGTTGTATGGATGTGATCAACGTTGGATGAGAGTATGCTTATATTGGTCGCTGATCTTGGGAGCCAATATAAGTCATACTCGCTATTCATGAATTCCTATTTGACTCACTGAGTGTAGCGCTTGACTTGTCGGAGAACCGACAATCATGTAGTGCTCGCAGAGGAGCGGCGCACATGATCGTCGGAGCTCTAATCTGAGTTAAGCCTTTCATTTAGATGGAGTTAAGTTGGAATTCATTTATCGGAGACTTAGAGTTATGTCCCTAAGACCATGCCTAGTCTCGGTCTTACGGAGATAACTCCGTGTCCCCACGTTGGTATCGAGCCATACCGATCAGTAGGTTAGAGATAGCATCGGCGTTAGAGTTAGTAAGCCTTCTTGAGTCAAATTATTTTTGAAATTATCAAATTAATTTCAGAAAGTTTAAGTTAGGAATATCTTTTATTCCTCATCCATCCTAGTATCTTTTCTTACCCTATTTCTAGTTTTAAAGAAATCTTACCTTATTGTTCTTGCTTTTAGATGAGTCGCCAATACCTGGTCAAAGAAACTCAAGCTGAGAACGTGGATGGATACCCGGCGCTTCTCCGGGAAATGATGTGGAGGGCGAACTTCACCTATCGGCCATCTTACGCCATCTATCGCGCGACAGGGGCGGGCATGGAGGAATACTTGGCGTGATCAACATCATCGCCAAACGAGTCACGGAGTATCCCATATTGTTTCGAGCACGTGGCACTCGGAGGCCATGGCTCTACAGAAGTGGCCGTGTGGCTATGAGCCATCTCCGTTATGATCGGCGGAGTTGTCTCACCGCCTTACTACCATTTTCCTATGTGCGAGCGTGGCACGGAGGTGGACACCTTTGCCCGGATTCAGTTTGGGGAAGATCCCCAGGTTAGGCAGTTGGCAAGATTGGTTCATATCATGGATCAAATCCATCGGTGCATTGTGTATGAGTTGTACAAGACACGTCAACGTCTCGTGGTGGCCCAAGAGCACCTACAACTCATGTGTAACATGGGGATTATTGACCGCCATGTGGTTTATGGCACGAATGCGATTTCCCATATGTTGGCGCCACCGATGTACCATCTTAGGAAGTGCCGGGCATGTACCCAACTATGGGGCGAGACGCCAGTTCGCATGTCGGTTGGTTTTGCTCGTGCTCGTAGGATGGAACTCTTGGAGGCCATGTGATAGAGCAAGGCTCCCGTTGCGTCTTCCTAATTTTGAGACCCGATGATGCGGGATCCCCGAGGCACATCTTACGGGCGAGTTTCAGTAAACTTTGACCGGAACAACATTTAGGATGTTGTAGGCGTAAGCTTTTGGGCGAGCATGTATCTTTGATTTCCTGTAATAGGCTAGTAATAATTGAACTCTTAATGTTTCTCTTGCAAGAACTATATTTCCGGTAGTTGCTTTTCGCCCCCGGGCCCTATGAATGTAATTGCTTTGGAAAAATTATGATTTGAAGTCATGAATCTTGTGCTGGCCTTAGTGCCTTTGTACGGCCTTTTGGTGTTATGTTTTGGTGCATTTTATATCATTATGCATGCTTAATTAAGAACTTTGTGCTTGCTGTCCAAAGTTTTATTATTCACACTTTGCCAGCAATCTTGGTCTCTTTTTAACATTCCTTGTCACTTCAGGATGTCAGGCCCCAACACTCGTGCTAGAGCTCAGCGCGATGGGGGATCCCCACCCCAGGGCACTCGTTCTGCTGCTGTAGCAGAACTTTACGCTCGCGAGGAGAGGGGTGAGCCCTCTCAGCAGCACCGTCCGCGGGACAGTTCCTCTGAGGAAGTGCTTCCTCCGCCACCTACTATGGCGGAAGTCTTGGCTCAGATCGAGAGGAACAGGATGGATCAGACCAGGATCCTGGAGGCTATAGCTCGCAACACTTCTCCTGCTCCTGCGGCAGGGGAGGGGACATCGAGCGGCGTGGGGTCTCGCCGAGTTTCAGTGAACAAATCCTCCCACTTTGTGCATGGAGACCCTATGGAGGTGAAGATTGGTGAGGATGTGGAGAAAGAAATCGCCATTGCTCGGTGCGGGCATTGAGAGAGTTCTTTTGCCGCCTATCGGTGGAAGGCGCCGCTAGTGCGTGGTGGGATAATTTTTCGCCATGCAACTTTGACGAGCGTTCCATCATGGAACGAGTTTCGTGCGGCTTCGGGAGGCCTATATTCTGATGGGGTCACGTCCATCAAGCGGCAGCATTTCTTGCTTTGAAGCAAGGAAGGAAGATCATCGCGAGTATCTTCAGAGTTCAACTCCTTGGCCCGCTATGCCGGATGACGTCTCCACAGATGCTCGCCGCACGCCGGTTTATGGCGGCTTGGCGAGGAGATGCGATTGGCTTTAGCGTACATGACTTCAGGAACTTCCAGCACATGGTGAACAAGGCCATTGTAGTGGAGCACAAGAGTGTGGCGTGGAGAGTCCAGAAGAGAAAGAAGGCCGCCGGTTTTCGGCTAGTGGCGTTTCCCTCGATCAGCAAGACGGACCGCCTCGGGCACCTCGTCCTCGAGCTCCGGTGCCATCGAGGCTTCTGTGGCGCTGCACGACCTTCTCCACCTACGGGGCAGCGGCATAGTGGGAGTAAGAACTCCCAAAACAGTGGTGCGATCAAGCCTAATGTCACTGCTTTCATTGTGGTCGCGAGGCCACTATGCTTCTTCTTGCCTCGCCAGCGCGGGAATGCGCGCAGTTTATCGTGCTCCTACACCACCGCTGTGGCAAGACCTACACCACCTCCCACGGCAGCATCTACCCTCCTCGGGTCCTCGCACGTGGTCGAGTGAACCACGTCCGAGGAGGCGGCGGCGCTCGAGCGTCGTTTGGGTACACTTCTTGTTAATTCTTGTCCAGCATCAGTTTTATTTGATTCAAGAGCATCTCATTCATTCATCAAAGAAGAATACGCTGCACTTAATCAATTTGAAATACACAAACTTCAGCCACCTTATCGAATCCAGTCGCCGGGATCGGTTTTCCAAACCGATCAAGTCTGCCGGAACGTAAAAGTGGGAATTCAAAATATCAACTTCTTGGCAAACTTAATTGTGCTAAAATCAGCGGGTATTGATGTAATCTTGGGGATGGATTGGCTGTCCAAAAAACAGGGAAAGATCGATTGTGCTCAGCGGTCTATTTCTGTCACTAGTAAAGACGGCAGTCAAGTCGTTTTTGCACCTTCTGTGAGCAGTTCTCATCTCTATGCCTTGGAAGCTTATACCTCTCTTCAACTTGAGAAAGTGCCTGTGGTGTGTGAATATCCGGATGTATTCCCCGAAGAACTCCCAGGCATGCCTCCTGATCGAGAAGTCGAGTTCGTCATCGAGCTGGTACCCGGTACTGCGCCGATCTCAAAACGGCCATACCGGATGCCTCCTAATGAATTGGAATCATTGAAGAAACAACTCCAAGAACTTCAAGACAAGGGGTTTATTAGGCCGAGCTCCTCACCTTGGGGATGCCCGGCTATCTTTGTCAAAAAGAAGGACAAGAGTTTGTGGATGTGTGTTGACTACCATCCGTTAAATGAAGTCACTATCAAGAACAAATATCCGCTTCCTCGGATTGATGATTTATTTGATCAATTGACTGGAGCCCAAGTATTCTCCAAGGTTGATTTGCGCTTGGGCTATCATCAAATTAAAGTTTGAACCGAAGACATTCCGAAGACAGCATTCTCTACTCGTTACGGGTTGTGCAGTACACCGTCATGTCTTTTGGTGCAGCGAATGCACCGCATACTTCATGAATCTTATGAATTCAGTGTTCATGGAGTATTTGGATAAGTTTGTTGTTGTGTTCATTGACGACATCCTTATCTACTCAAAGTCTCATGAAGAACACGAGCAACATATGAGGATTGTGTTGGAGAAGCTTCGTCAACATCAGCTTTATGCCAAATTTAGCAAATGCGAGTTCTGGCTTCATGAAGTTAGTTTCTTGGGGCATGTCCTATCCAAGGGCGGTATTGCTATTGATCCTAGCAAAGTGCAAGATGTCCTTGATTGGAGACAACCCAGAAACATTACTGATATTCGCAGTTTTCTTGGACTTGCGGGTTACTACTGCAGATTCATCCAGAACTTCTCCAAAATTGCAAGGCCAATGACTCAACTTCTGAAGAAAGAAAAGAAGTTCGAATGGTCGCCTGAATGTGAGGAGAGCTTTCAGATCCTAAAGGAATGCTTGACCAAAGCTCCAGTACTCATCTTGCCCGACATTCACAAGAGCTTTGACATTTACTGCGATGCGTCTCGCCATGGGCTCGGTTGTGTTCTTATGCAAGAGGGCCGAGTGGTAGCTTATGAATCAAGACAATTGAGACCACATGAGTTGAATTATCCTACTCATGATTTGGAGCTCGCAGCAGTTGTTCATGCTCTCAAGATTTGGCGATATTACCTCATTGGCAATCGTTGCGAAATCTACACCGACCACAAGAGTCTTAAATATATCTTCACCCAAGTCGATCTGAACTTGAGGCAAAGGAGATGGCTTGAGTTGATCAAAGATTATGATTTTGGACTCCATTATCATCCAGGAAAAGCAAATGTGGTTGCTGATGCCCTAAGCAGAAAGTCTCAGTGCAACTGTTTATCGGTAACTCCCATTTCTGCGAGCTTGTGTCTTTGCGATGCAACGTCGCACTGGAGATAATTGAAGAAGGTTCCCTTGCTGCCCTTAGTGTGAATTTTACACTTGAGGACCAGATTAGAGAAGCCCAGAAGACTGACGAAGAAGTAGCTCAAATCCGGGAAGAAGTAAAGCAAGGCAAGACCAAGTGCTTTAAAGAAGATGCACAAGGCACCTTATGGTTTGGAAACCGGTTGGTGGTGCCTTGCGATCACGCCTTGAGAGAGCTAATTCTCAAGGAGGCCCATGACTCAAGTTTTCTATCCACCCGGTAGCACGAAGATGTACCAAGATCTTAAGAAGCGACTATGGTGGAGCCGAATGAAACCAAGACATCGCTCAATTTGTTGCCGAGTGTGATGTATGCCAAAGAGTTAAGGCCGAGCATTTGAAACCGCGGGCACTCTACAACCCCTGCCCATTCCCAAGTGGAAATGGGAAGAAGTTGGCATGGATTTTATCACGGCCTTCCAAAAACTCAAGCGGGTCCGATTCTATATGGGTGATTGTTGATCGTCTGACGAAGGTTGCCCACTTCATTCCTGTCAAGACCACCTACCATGGGGATAAGTTAGCTGAGCTTTATATCTCCAGAATTGTTTGTCTCCATGGTGTACCTAAGGTCATCATTTCAGATAGAGGTCCTCGGTTCACATCTTACTCGGAGGTGCTTACATAAAGCAATGGGGACCAATCTATCTTTCGCCCGCTACCACCCACAAGCAGATGGGCGATGAAAGGGTGAATCAAATCTTGGAAGATCTTCTCCGAGCTTGTGTGCTGTCCTATAGCAAGAACTGGGAGAAATGTTTACCATTTGCGGAGTTCTCCTACAACAATAGCTTCCAATCAAGCATTCAAATGTCACCATTCGAAGCATTGTATGGGAGAGCTTGTCGGACACCCTTGAACTGGTCCGAAGCCGGGGAGAGGCCGTTTTATGGCCCAACCTTGGTAGAGGATGCAGAAGAACAAGTTCGTGTCATCCGCGACGACTTGGACGGCTCAATCCGTCAAAGTCCTATGCCGACCATCGCGTGCGTGAGTTGAGCTTTGAGGTGGATGATCATGTCTATCTTAAGGTTTCTCCAATGAAAGGAACACATCGTTTTCAAGTCAAAGGCAAATTGGCACCTCGCTACATCGGACCTTTCCGAGTTCTAGCAAAGTTGGGACCGGTGGCTTATCAAATAGAGTTGCCACCATCACTTGTGGATGTACATGATGTCTTCCATGTTTATGGCGAAGAAGTGTCTTCGCATCCCCAATCAAGCAATCGAATCGGAAAGACTTGACTTGCAACCCGATCTTTCCTATCGGGAGCACCCGATTCGCATTCTTGAGGAAAAGGAGCGCAAGACGCGAAATCGCGCAATCAAATTCATCAAGGTTCAGTGGAGTAACCATACCGAAGATGAAGCAACTTGGGAGCGTGAAGATCAACTACGAGCTAGCTATCCTGATCTTTTTCCTTCCACTTAAAATGTCGTCGAATCAAGAAAGGAAAGTTTAAACAAAGCAATGGGAAGGGAAAACTGTAATGGCCATTCCTTGTAACCCTACAAAGATATTTTGGCACTATCTTTGAAGGAAATCAAGACAACAGATGTTTTGTTTTCTTTTAGAACTGTTCTATCCTACTTCCACCCTATCGATCTCGGGGTCGAGATCCTTTGTAAGGGGGGAGGTTTGTCACATCCCCAAATTAATAAAGAGGTTTATTATGCATTTCATTATCATGCATCATGTTTTGAAACTTTTTATTCTACTTTTGCACCTGGAAAATCTCAAAATGTTTATGAAACAAGCACTTTAAATTGAACTCCAATCATAAAACTAAAATAAATGCTACTGAAGTATCTCTGGAAATAATTTATTCAAATACTATAATAATTATCATGAATTAATATAATTTTTCCCAAATTTTTGGGACTGTTTTGAACCCTAAGAAAATTCAAACACTAATAAAAGATCTAGTTTAAGTTTGAAATTATATATCACAAATTATATCTTGAACAGTAGGGTTCAATAATTTTTATGGACACTAGGTTATCCCAGGAACCTCCACAAATTATTTCATGATTTTAGGAAATTTATTTCTATTTTTAAACCCCTGGTCAAAGTAGGGAACACATTTTAATTCTCAGTCAAACCTTGGACCCAAACCGGTGCACTGTTCATCGGGCTCGAGTCCGACTCAGCAAAACGACTCGGCTCAACCGCCTAATTGCACCGTGGCATGCAACCCTTGGATATTAGATCAACGGCCCAGATCGCCTACCCCTTCGACCGGTCCGATTGCACACACTAATCTCGGTAGTCGGTAGAGATCCAACGGTGCGCGCATCGAATCACTTTACTCACGTTCGCACGCGCCGCCTTGTCTCGCTGACGACGTGGGCCCAAGCTGTCAGCTTCGTCCCTAACCTCGCGCAGGAGCTGAGCTCCACGCGGCCGAGGCAGTCTGCTATGTGCCGTTGAGGGATTCCGACGACGTCAATCCACCGCCGCCGTTGGCCACTCCGTAGCGTTCCCCGCGTAACGCCGCCTCCATTGCCGTCATCGCCCGGGCATAATACCCCTCGCAACCCCTCCTTTATCCCCCACTTCTCCTCTGTTGACCGAGGAGAGGGAAGCGTGTTCTTGCTCCTTTCACGGGTGAGTTTTCTCCGCATGATTCCTCTCTGATCTGTGATCCACCCCGTTTCCATTTTTGCTAATCTCGACTCCTATCTTTTCTTGTAGCTCGCTGACCATTCTCGTGTTCTAGCTCACGTCCAGAGCACGCACCCGAGGACACTTTCGTGCCATCTTCGTGTCCCGGAGGTATTATCCTTAACTTTGCGCGTCACCTCGCATGCTATAGGCCACTGAGAGAAACCCCTAAACTAATTTTGGTAATGCATAGCAGGATCTTGTTGAATCGAAGTTTGCACCATTTCCGACCGTGAAGCAACTTTTCACCTCCCACCTTGATCCGGTAAGCCATTGTCCAATTCCTTGCTCCTATGGCTTGTTCTAGAGCTCCTTGAGCTAACCCTAGCATTCACTTTGTTTCTTATTACTCAGATCTTCATCTCTTCATTGAACCGTGTTGTCGCCGGCTTCTTCTCTGGCACCGACCCACTTGACTAGCTCAGAGCCTCCCGAGCACCCTCTTCGCTCGGTAGCCTTCTCATAGTCCCTAGAATATTGGCGCACGCTTGAATGTCGCTGCGGAGCTTTCACTGTGTTGTTTTCGTTTTGCCGTATTGAGCGCCACCGCTCAACGCCGGTTAGCTGCCATTCTAAGCCGGCTCAGGTGCCGTGAGTGCCCTTAACGGGTGTACAATACTATTGCGCACCTGGACATGGCCTTGGCCGCGCGCGCGTGGCGCATAGCCGGCGAGCGGCGGGGAAATGCGTGGGATCAAAATCCCGTTGCCGTACGCCGACAGGCGCAGTAGCAATATGATTAGGGGTTAAGAGGTAATCATTAGCGTTAAATGCTGTCTTAACGAGTTAAAGCAGTCGCTCACACATGGGTCCCGTGCACGGAAAACGGCGGGGTTAAACCGTAACATAGGGTGGCTGACATGTGGGCCCTAGGCTTTAAGTTCCGTGCGCCGTGCGCGTGCGCCGGTGGACCTAGTCCCGTGGACCGTGTCAGTGACAGCGGGACCCACTAGTCAGAACACATTTTGAATCTGAGTTAGAATAGAAAACACCCTATTCACCGGACCCGCTGGTCAGTGACCGCGACTAGGCTAGCGCTCGGTGAGAAAGGTAATAAAAACTTTATGAAATTCGAAATCTGTTATTTTAAACACTGAAAGACATGTATAACTTCTAAAATGCATAACTAATTCATTTTAACTCCAAAATGAGTGAAACCACTTCTGGTAATTTTCTTATTTAATGAACTTTATATTAAAATTGGTTTCAACCATGTCTCTGTAATAGGGAGCTTTATTTTGGAAAATGAGCCTTCAGCACTATTAATTGTACAATAGAAAAAGGCTGATAACTTCAAAAATTCATAAGTAATTCTTGGAAACTCCAAAAACAGTGAAATCAGTTTTGATAATTTCTATTTCAAATAACCTTAATCATAAAAATAGTTTCAAACTCACCTCTATCACAGAAACTATAGTTTGAGAAAAATAATCCTAAAAGTCATTATTTTTGCATTATTAATGCTGGTAACTTTAGAAATCAATACCTAATTCATGAAAACTTCAATTGGAGCAAACTCAACTGTTTTGAACTTGTAATAATATTGCCTATTTATCCATGTAATCCATTTACTCACCACTGCTCTACAAATTTTCGCCTCATAATTAAATTACCCGAATAAAGGCGTATTGAAATATGGAAATCGAATCACCATAACTTTCACATACTGAATCAAAATGAAGTAATTCTTTCACCAACAACCACTTTAAATCATGACTTAGCTACTGTAGAAAAATCATGCATTTTTGAGCATTTTGAATTTTGAGGTATTTCTCGATGTTTATTCGGTATTGCATTTATATAGATTCCGAGCCTATTGATATCGACTCCTACGCGACCGAGAGTGAGCAATTACTTTTCCAGCAAGGCAAGCATCCTTTGAACTTTCTTTTTGCATCATATTTGATCCCAGATTTGTTAGGATAGATGCAATGATAATTGCTTGCATGCTATTTTGATAATGTCGCTATTTTTGTGATGAATAGTTAGACACATCCTATTATCTTGTCATTGTGGCTATCCATGAATTACCCTAGTACTGAAATAATTATGATAGGATGTTTGAAATACTGTTGTTCAAGTTGCTTAGGCATGCAAGTCTAGAACCGGTAGCTCGATTGTCGGGAATAGCCCGCCAATTATGGGTTAAACACAACTCTTATTATATACTTTTGTTTCAGATCTTCGTATCTGTTTTATAAGTGAAATTTTATCATTTTCAAATGAGCTTTTGGTCTGGACAAGTGTTGGTTAGTGATGGTGCCTTCGTGCACGAGATTGGGTATGTGGTTTGGCTTGTCCGACAATTAAGGACCGAACTTTGGGTTGTTGCGATTCAAGCAAAACTCGTGCTATCACGCCTTGGTATATGGGTGCCGTATGGTTAAGTAGGGGAGGTTTTATTGTGTTGAGTCCCACGGTGGTGAAATTGTAAAGGCATGGGACCGTGAAATCCCGTGTTCCTTTTGGGCCGATAGGATGGGGGCGTTAACGTCTTGTGTTTCCTAGGATATATAGGATGGAGGCGTTAACGTCTTGTGTTTCCTAGGAGCCATGGTTGAGGACTTAGCTCAATGGGATCTTCTTGCTAAAAACGACCAGTATCTTGATTTACCCGTGGCATACCTTAGGAAGTATGCTATATTCGGAGGCATCCGGAGGCTTACGGGCTAATCAAGTCATGTGGGTAAGTAGTACACCTGCAGGTATAATCTATTCGAATAGCCGTGTCCACGGTTATGGACAACCGCTTGAAATTTGTGGCTGCTTATTGTTAGACTTGAAATTAAAATTGTGGTTATAACTTGGTATCGTCATGAATGGGATGTTCATGCTTGTTGTTGTACCAAAGTGGACCGCCACTTTGTTGTTGGTATGATTCATTTGTTATTGAATTCATTACTTATTCACATGCTTTATTTCTACTTCAAACCTGATTTTGAAATGGCACGTGAAAAACTAGTATGTGTAGGTCGTTCGGTATTGCGTCGTCTTCGCAAAACTAAGCCAATATGAGCCCTTCCTTTGAATGACCTTATGCATAATTATTTTTATTTGTGTAAGACTTGCGAGTACTCTTTGTACTCAGCCAGATGTTTGCTGGCTTTTACAGGTGAGGACGATACTGAAATCGACGATCTTGTCGGTGTCAATTTAGGCGACACCGATGAGTAGTTTGCTATCATCTAGCTCCCAGTTGGTTGCCGATGGGTTGTGTGGCATACCACTGCTGGCCTTTTGGTTTATTTCCTTATTTCCGCTGCTACTTAACACTTTCCTTTAAATTTGGCCGGTCGGCCACTTGTATTAGATGTAAAATTGGGACTATGTTGTATGTCTTTCGAACTATTTATGTATAGATGTTGTATGGATGTGATCAACGTTGGATGAGAGTATGCTTATATTGGTCGCTGATCTTGGGAGCCAATATAAGTCATACTCGTTGTTCATGAATTCCTATTTGACTCACTGAGTGTAGCGCTTGACTTGTCGGAGAACCGACAATCATGTAGTGCTCGCAGAGGAGCGGCGTACATGATCGTTGGAGCTCTAATCTGAGTTAAGTCTTTCATTTAGGTGGAGTTAAGTTGGAATTCATTTACCGGAGACTTAGAGTTATGTCCCTAAGACCATGCCTAGTCTCGGTCTTACGGAGATAACTCCGGGGTCCCCACATGCAGTAAGAGCAACCCTAGTGGAGCGAGGTGGTTGATACCTCGGAGGAAGGCTTAATTTGTGGAGCCGACCCAATTGGTTCGGGTTTCCCTCAACGTGGATTATGGGAGACCGGCAAGTCTCCGACCACCACGGTAAAACATCTTTGTTTCTCGTGTGCTTCTTGTGATTAGCTTTCATATGTTTTACCTTGTGCAATTTACATTCTTTATATAATTACTTATTCATTTGTATGATTGCTATCTTGTATGTGTTTGGTTAATCATATCTTTAGTTGATAGCTTACAAGTCTTTACTAAATTGCTCTATTTATTATTGACTTGTATTGTTGGTGCACTTAGTGAACTTGGTTGTTTTAGGCTAAACCGAATTGATATTTAGCTTCCGCATTAAAAATCGGTTTTAGTTCATAAAAGTTTTAAAACACCTATTCACCCCCCTCTAGTCGGCCTACTCGATCTTACACTCGGGTCATCTGGGCCGAAAGGGGGAGAGAAAGGCCGGCTTGGGCCGGGCCAAGGGAGGGGAGGAAAGGTGGGCTCAGCCCAAGAGAAAAAATGGGCCGACGCATGCCACAGCATAGTACATATGCGTAAACTAAACTTTTAGAGCCGACGCATGCCACATGCTGAATAGTACAGATGCTTACAATTAACCTTTAGAGCCGACGCATGCAACATGCTGAATGCAAGACAAAGTCCATTTACAGTTCAATTAATCCTGAAAAAAGAAAATTCTAAAAAAATATTGCATTAACCGATAGAAAAACAAAAAAATCTACCCCATGTATTTTGGTGGGGCAGATTAATAATATGTAGATATTACAGTTGTATAATAAATACAATTGTATTTTCAATTATAGGCATTGCAGTTGTTCAATAGTACTTACATCTGCATGCTATGCTGCAACAACGACAGCAGCCTATAATAAACTTTCGATCGCTGAAAAACCTAACCTCTGTCTACATTATCTAAATGCCTTGCATGCGACCAGATAAGATGTGGTATCTAATCAAGATGAAGACATTGGTGCATGCATGTCCGATGTTCAATCTACCTAAATACTGGCATTGAATTTGATGTACAAGAAAATATCTTACCTGCGATGCAATTCTGCAATCTGTAAACAGATTGAAGGACATGGCGTAGTGGTGGACATGTCTAGGATCACGGGCGGTGGTGGCCTTCTCTCCGATCTGAATGGATTAGTATGGTAGTACACTACCAACCCTAATCCTTCGGTTCCTTCTTATAAACATGTGCGAAGCGAGCGAATGGGTGACCAAAAAGGCTCACGCACACACGTGCCAAAATAGCAAAGTCGAAAAAGCTTTTTACGCGTTAGCAAGAGAATAGTGATCGGCTGGTCTGTGGAGATCGGGATAGCAGTCGTTTTGTGGAAAACAACGTCAAGTCGTTTTTTGTCAAAACGTGAAAAACTGAGTATACAGAAAACCAGTCAGGATAGCAGAAACTCATTTTGTGAAAAACAACGTCGAGTCTGTTGTCTTCTTGTCCTCTCATCTGCTATCTTTTATTGATCGGTTGTGTGTTGATCGATTAGTCGGTACCACGAGGATTACTGATTTACAACATTTATTTATACTTCTTAAAAGTTTGAATAAAACATACAACCATAGCCTCCTTATATAGAGGACTTGTCCTGAGAATTGCTAATCCTAGCAGGACAGCTAATCCCAAACTGCAGAGCGAACACGAATTACACGAATACAGACAGAAGAGATGAGAGGCAAAAAACGACTATCAGGGAAATAGAAAAGGATATACGATATGTTTCATATGACAAATGATCTACATCATTCCTTGATGCCAAATTTGGCAGCGTGTTTTGATAGAATCCACACGATGGTTGTCAGCTCACCGCCACGGCTGAGCTGCTTGGCATGGGAATCCCTGCTGCATCGGACGGAGACATAGATCAACAAACGCACCCACGCCTCTAAGATGTGTTTCAACAGTTTTTTCATATCCCATTCCGGCACCCCATCCTCATCCATCAATGCCGGAATCAACTCCCCAAGTATTTTCCGAAGCCTTTCCTTGCGTTTGTCCTCCGGATTTTTGTCCCAAAACCAATGTTTGAGTCGTAAAGATTTCGGAGGACTTAGCAGTGTTAGCATGACCTCGGCGTATTTAGTTCCATCCGAGAGAATAATACTTGAGTCGTAAAGACCATTTTCATCCATGTTTCGCAGGATGCTGGCAAGCTCCTTCTCTCTAGTTGTAGAACCGGGACATATTCTCGAGCTACTGGAAGATCCTAATTCCTTGCGCCATATTTCAACCAAAGCTTTGCTGGTTCCTTCGTGCATGCTCTGGAGATTAAGGCCTGGTAGCATGTCGGGGCGTACAGTGGCGATGAACACCATGTAATCCGACAGCGCCTTGATCGCCTTCACGTCTGTGCACGATGCTGCATTTTGGTCCCTGCACAAGAGGAAAACGTCCGTGGCGATGTGCCAGATAAGGATGACCTCTTGGAATTCAGGACCGAAGTTCAGAGCTTCGGCTAATGCCCTGTCCTCCTTCAACAATTGCAACATTAATTTCCCGTCCTCCACCTTCACAGGGTACTCTTCCTTCAATAATCCCTTCACACCGTACACTTCCTTCAATAATTCCCATATCCTTTCAAACAACAACTTCCTCACCTCGCGGTCCTTGCCTGCTGAAATATCAAGGCCCCTCAAGTAATGGTATTGGTATTCGTTCCAGGAGTCCTCCAGTCCAACCCACTTCGCCAGTTTGCCCAGTTTGCTGCATAGACCTGTCGGCGTGTCACGAGTGCACTCATGCAACAAGTTGTACTGCCCAATGATGCCCGACCACATTCTGTAGCTACTTGGCGCCCTGGCAAGCAGCCGGCCCGGATATAGAGACACGACGACACGACGGAGCCGGTGCCATCTTCCAGTGCACAAAAATGCATGGCGAAGCCACGGCCTAGCGTCCAAGAACGCATATGTCCATGTCGACCCCGGAGCCCTGAGCAGCCATCTCATATCCAGGAGGAAGGTGGCAGCCAGCAAGATGTAAGTGATAACGACATCTACTCTCCTCTGGCCGTCTTTACTGTAGAACAAAAACAGAATGAACGCCGCGGCGGTGAAGGGCGGCGAAAGGACACGGATGATGTAGCCAGGCCATGTGTGGATCACGGCTGCCTTGGTGTAGAGGATGTCATACATGAGGGAGAGCTCCATCTCGACCACCTTGCACATATCCATCCATTCCAAAGAGAATAATTCTCCGCTGGTATCCTTGTCGACCTTATAATCAGCAAAGGCACCCTTGCTGATATGGAACAGGTCGTGAGCAACCAGCAGGGCTTTCTCATCATCCAGCTTCCGGTCTCCACGCAGATCAGGTCTGAAACTTTTTGGCTTCTGCTTCTTGCCTGAGCTCCGGATGCGGCCCAAGCCGCCTTCCCAGAGCGCCCGTACCCTCTCCAGATACTTGGCAAGGCCCGCGATGAACATGATGAAGGTCGCCCAGCGCAAGGTCCCGCTGCCTCCAATATATACATGTTTGTATAGGACAATTAAGGCTCCCACGAACTGGAAGACAGCATTTAGCACCTGGCGCCCCGAGAGCTTGTTATCCTCGAGGGAGTAGGCGCTGATGTTGTCCGGGCCACCGAGATGCAGCAGGAGGAACGGCGCCCAGAACGCGACGAGCTGCTGCTCGCGCGAGGTGCTGCGGAGGGACAGGATGCTCAGGGCGTATCTCGCGGCCCAGTCGGCCACTTGGTACGCCACCCAGAGGAAGGGCCTCCGCCAACTGAAGGCTTCACGCCGACGGATCCCGGCGAAGAGGTCGAGGACAAACTGCATCCCGAAGCTTCCGACGAGCAGGATTTCAATTGACCAGTCACTCCAAAGGTTCACCAGCGCATTTGCCACAAGTATCAGCACATGAAAAATAATGTCCATCACCCATCCATCTCCAGCCATTGGGTGCTCCAATCAATCCTGCCTACGCGAACCAAAATGAATGCATGTAAAATAATTAAGTGATGGATCTATTGACAGTTAATGATAGCTAGAGAGTACGTACTGTACATACACTCCTACAAAGGTAGCAATTAATGGCACAGAGATCGATTGCTCAACATGCAATTAGTTGTCTCGCATGTCGCGAGTACCTAGCTACTAATAAGGAGTAGCAACAAGCTAACTATCTACCTATAGTTAATTCAAATAGATTAAGAAACAGTAGATTAATTAGTAATTACAAAACACGGCAAATGTATAAAGGAGTCATGGCATCTAGCAGGTTGCTAGCTACCTAACTTTGTTAGATTATATACATATTCCTTTAGCAAGCCTATCTGTCTTAGTTTTACGTGATGCTATTGTTTTCATGAAATCTAAATACCTTACATATATGTATTTTTATTTCTTTTAGATCCTAGATGTAAAATTAATGCATTTGATAGTGTACTTGATCTTCTTAGTGATGCTACAGGGCTAAACTATACTAACTATTTTGCAAAAGTTTATTCTCGGTTATACAAGATTTACCAAAGGTATAAAAATAAGTTCTAAGGAGTCCACTCGCAACGATCTCCAGTAGGCCTCGCCTCAAGTAGCAAGACAAATATATATGACAAGATCTTCAGTGGCTCTTCCTCCAGGTTCAGGTCTTCTTCTTCTACACCGCCTCCTACTCAGCCAAGACCCACATGGAGTGGGGAACTACCTACCTATCTGGACAGCGATACGGTGCATTTCAACTCAGAAGGTTTCAAAATTGTGTAATGGTGGAAAGCCTATAAGTTAACATATCTCGTGCTATCTATATTTGCACGTGATGTGTTAACTGTTCCTATCTCGAAGGTTTCCTCCGAGTCCGCTTTCAGTATTTCTAGAAGAATATTAGAGGAGAGAAGAAAAAAATCTCATAAGTGAGATGGTGGAGATACTTCTATCTATGAAGGACTGGGAACAAGCTAATTTACGAACACAACACTCTGTGAAAAATTCAGAGTTGTCGGATGTCATAGCCCCAACTTTATTAATGGAATTAAGACGCATCAAATGAGCATGCATATAATTTTTGGAATTTTTGCACAATTATTGCATTTGTATAATTTCATATCAAAGTTGAACATACAACTCTATTTAAAGCTTCCAAAACAAAACAGAAATAAATATTTATAAGTTCTCTGGTAAATAATGTGTTAGCTCAATTAACGGGGTTATCCCGTCGATCGTGGGAAACACCTCACTCTTATCTTTTATGTTTTTATCCAGATCTTCGTATTTGGTTCTTGAGTTAAACTTTGTTCTTTTAAAGTGATTGTTGGTTGGGACAAATGGTTGTTTGAGTGGGTGCCTTCATGCACGAGACTCGAGTATGTGGTAGACTTGTCCGGACCGCTAAGGACCGAACTTTGGGCTATCAATTTCAAGTACCAATCGTACTTCCACACACGGTGAAATGGGTGTTGTTTGGTTAAGGGGAGAGTTTCATTGGGTTATGTCCTAGGTGGTGTGAGGACATTTGTGTTTGATCATTTGTTCGTAGGATCTGATACAATTTTCTATAATGTGCATGGGAGCACTCTTTTTTGTTTCATTATATTGCATCGGTATCTCCAACACAACTTGCGAGTCCGCTTAGCGAGTTCTATCAATGGCTTGTACTAAGTTGCGGTTCATCTCGCAAGAGGGACTCATCTCAATAGGGCTTTCTTGATAAACAATACCGAATCTCGATTTTCCCCGGTCGACATACCTATAGACGTTTGTTATTATCCAGAGGCTTATGGGCTAGTCGGGTCATATGGGTAAAGTTGTACTCTTTGCAGGGATTAATCTATTCGAATAGCTTTGTCTACGGTTACGGATGACACTTTGTATTGAATGACATCATCGTTAGACTCTAATAAAAATTTGAGCTGGGCTACAACTCGTTATCGGCATGAACGGGTATTCATGCAAAGTTAGTTTACTAAAGCAGGCCGAAACTTTGGTATTGTTTGAGCTATAAATGTATCACTCTATTTTATATTTCTTTTGTTAAAAATCAGTTTGTTAAATGTCAATTTCAAACTAGTATGTGTAGGGTAAAAACTTGTGCGATTTATGCAAAACTAAGCCACTTAAGCCTCTCTTTTGGATATCCTCTAGCATGTATAATTTTTAATTTGTGTAAGACTTGCGAGTACAATTTTGTACTTAACCCATTGCTACTTGTTCAGGTGAGGATGATTCCACGCTCGATCAATTTGTTAGTGCCGATATCGGCGACGCTAACGAATAGTGTTGTTTCTAACCCCTAGTCAGTTGCCTTGGGTTTTTGGGCACACTTACTGGACCTTTTGGTTTATTTACTTTGCTTCCGCTGCTACTTATTGCAACATTTTGAATTTGGCTGGTCAGTCGCTTTTGTAATAGTTGTAGACTAAGTACTATGTTGTACATCTTTTGATATACAGTCTTGCTACTTTTAAGTCACTTGAAATTTTCTTAAATTTAAGTCACTTGTTGTGACCATTGAATTTGTGTAGAGATTGATGTGTCATATGATTGGATATTGATCTAATGGATTAAAAAGGTGACTTACGCTTAAGAAAATTTTAGTCACCTTATGAATAGATAGTCCCTTTGATATATTGATGTATGACTCTTGTATGAGTGTGATTGACGTTGATGAGGGTATGTGTGTGTTGATCGCTGATCTTAGGAGCCAACACAAGACAAATACACGCTGTTTTGAAATGCTCCTTAACTCCTTTAAGTGTGGACTCGGGCTACTGGAGAACCGGTCATCATGCAGCACCCGCAGAGGAGCGGTATGCATGGTGTTCGTCCTCCAACCTTCCGGTTACTCTCACTTAAATGGAGTGAAGTTGATTTCATTTCCTTGAGGCTTAGAATTATTTTCATAAGACCGGAAGGCCTCAGTCTTACGGAATTTACAGGGGTTCCCACAATGAGGTGTTGAAAATCTGACTTAGACAATGACACGTAGAACAATGATGTATGTAGAGCAATAGGTTGTAATCTTTTTCTTTGCTAAAGTTTTCTTATTTTGAGTTTTACTTAGTGAAAGTTTTAACAAGGCAGCCAGTTGAATATTAATAAAGATCTTTATTACATTTTCAATATGATTGTCTTATGTTTTTCAATTTCCATATCAATTTCTGATTTCTCACATTTTTTTGTATTTTTTGAATTTTTTTCTGAAATTTTTGAACCTTACGAGTTAAATGAGCCGTCCTTGGCTTGTTGGGCCAAACAGACTCGTGCCGGACGCCAGCCCGGCATAGCATAAACGGCCAATAGACTGTGCTTGAACCGCCTCGGCACGTGGGCCGACATGGCAATAGTCGGGCGAGGGTCGTGCCTAGTTGGGATCCCGCGAAGAGGAGGACAACATGCGCGTGGCTCGAAGGACCACCACCGGATCAGCCATTCATTCATCATATTTAACAATCCAGCCATATTGCTCTTCCACGAAATTAAGAATGCATAAATATCACATACGCATTCATGCATTTCTTGACGGACAAATATACCGCTCGCTAATTGAGAACGTAACACATACCGTCGCGCAGGTCGGCGGATCGATCGATGAATTGGTTGTTCTTCCAACTTCCGATTTAAAACAGTGGTCGATCAAAAGCGATTCTGCTATCTAGCTAGTGAGTACCACTACTACAAAATATACAATAGTAAGCGTCTCATCACGAGCGGTTAAAATAGAACAAATCGTGTTGGGTCTGTCGGACCTATCACGACGGTTTGTAATACAAACCGTGCAGTGATACTCGATATCAAAGACGGTTCTATTAAAGAACCGTTTGTGATAGTATCACGAGCGGTTCTATTAAAAACCGCTCGTGATAATCTCGATATCACGAGCGGTTCTTGAATAGAACCGTCTATGATAATTCACAATCACAGACGGTTCTTGAATAGAACCGTCTATGATAATTCACAAACGGTTCTATTAAAAAACCGTCTGTGATACTGGAGATTATCACATACGGTTTTTTAATAGAACCGTCTGTGATACTATTACAGACGGTTCATATAATGAACCATCTGTGATAAGTACCTCATCACAGACGGTTGGTGATACGAGCCGTCTATGATATGTGATTCACAACGCGGTAGTTCGAAAATTTTGAATACGTGCGCAGGAGTAGCAGGAGTCCTTATATATTAATAAGGACTCCCCCAAATCTAGAGTGACATCTGGGCTCCCTTCTCCCGCCGCCGGCCCTCGTCCTTCCCGTTCGTCCCGCCGCCACCCAGTGCTCCCTCCGCCGCGCCTCCTCCCGCCGCTCGTCCTACCCCAACAGCCGGCCGGCGTCTCCCCCATCGGCTCTCCTCCCCGCGCCGCCGCCATCCCGGCGCCGCCCCTCCTCCCTCCGGCGCCGCCTATCCTTCCCCCGCCGGCTTCTCCTAGATTGAGGTATACATGTGTACTTGAATATAGTTTTGTGATTGAATGTGTGCTTGAATATAGTTTTGTGATTGAATGGATGAGGAACAATGTGGCTTGATAATCGACAAATGCTTGTTTGTAGCCCTTGTAGTGACTAATCTAATCGGCACTGGGATATCGGGAGCGACATCCGGAGTTGCGGGCCAAGGCGGCGAGGCAACGAAGCCCAAGCGGCGCGCGCCGGGAGGAAGGAGGCGGGGATGAGGATAAGGATGTGCCTTTCGAGGAGCTCCGCGATGAGGACAAGATCATGGCCTTCTTCAGAAGACTCATGAGCGAGTGGAGCCAGGAGGTGGACGAGGTGCCGGAGGTGGAGAGGCGGATGGCAAAGGGGAATACATTTAGTATTTTTTTTTTGCAGTTGAAAAAACTATCACAGACAGTTCTGAACAAGAACCGTTTGTGATAGTAATATCACAGACGGTTCGGAAGTAAAACCGTCTGTGATAACAACTATCACGGACGGTTCTATTTTTGAACCGTCTGTGATATTCGTATCACAGACGGTTTTTGAACCGTCTATGATAACGTCTGTTATCACAGACGAACTTTTTCAGACGGTTCGGAAAATCGTCTGTGATGACAGTTCCGAACCGTCTGTGATGAGGTTGTGTGTAGTAGTGTACGTACGTGCGATCGATGTGCAGAGTAGACTCAACAAATTAACTTGGACTGATTCTTCTCCCAAATAATCTCTTGCTCGATCGAGTAGCACAAGCTAGAAAGGCGAGTAGGAAACTAGCTAACTAGGTTCAACATTAAGGGAGCGCGCGCCGTATGAAAATTAATGTGTGGACTACTTACTTATCCCTTCAGCTAGCTCAAATTAATGCATATGCATGTGCTCATTTCATTAGCATTCTCGGTTCAGGTGGTCCCCAAGGCCGTCGCAAAGCATGTGAGCGTGATCTCTATACATGTTTGTCTCAGACCAAGTCACCATTCAAGGTACCATAGTTATTTGTAAACGAAAATTAGTGCAACAGAAGGTGGCATGTTACTAACTAGCTTCCTTTCGCTAGCTCTCGCACGCGCGGCAACAATCGAGACCATGTTACGTGCATGTTTAGATAATCAATATACTGGATTGAGTATTTTGCCGCCAAAATACTCAATCCAGTATACTCGTACGTAGGGGAGTCGTATATGCTACCAAACACATGCAAGCAGCACTACCAGAAACACGGTTTTTCCCGAGTGCCAAAAACACTCGGGAAATGAGGCAATGCACTCGGGAGAAACTTTCCCGAAGGCCAACACTCCGGATATAGCACTCGGGATAGATTACTCGGGGCAAAAACAGTTTCCCGAGTGTTACACTCAGGAACTATTAATGTCCCGAGTGTATATATATACACTCGGAAAACAAATACACTCGGGAGAAAACAGTCTGGGCGGCTTCTCGAACCGTAACGAAATCTGTACCAAGTGTGGACACTCGGAATGTACTGAATAAAACACTGGGATAGTTTCCACACTGACGGTCGTAACCATCGAAAATTGACACTTGGGCACCGTTTCCAAAATTGACACACACAAAGTATTCTCTCTCATCTTTCCAAAATAATTATGAGAAGGTACTTGGGTAATATCCTCACATAGCTGTCTACGAAGGCAACTCTGAGAACAAATCAGCTCAAACTTTGTATCGAAACCAAAATAAGAGATAGAAAACCGATCAAACAAACGACCCAAGTGGATGTATTGAACCAGGAGAGAAACTCCAAGTCCGTGTAAACATCATAATTGAAGTTAACAAGAGGCTATATTGCGTAAGTATTGAAGCGTCGAAAGCTAGCCAAAGCAGCTTGCTACAAATTTAGCATATGTTTTAGGTTGCCAAATAGCTTGGGTAGGCAAAATTTTGTAAAACCACAACATAGTACATATGCCTAAACTAAACTTTTAGAGCCAACGCATGCCACATGCTGAATAGTACAGATGCGTACAATTAACCTTTAGAGCTGACGCATGCAACATGCTGAATGCAAGACAAAGTCCATCTACAGTTCAATTAATCCTAAAAAAAGAAAAATTCTAAAAATTCTTGCATTAACCGATAGAAAAACAAAAATCTCTACCCATGTATTTTGGCTGGGCAGATTAAAACGGTGCAGTATAACAATATGTACATGTTACAGTTGTATAACAAATACAACTGTATTTTCAATTATAGACATTGAAGTTGTACATCAAAGACAACTGCATCTTGATATCATGATATCTAGCCACACAACTGTGCGGGTAATTCCACTAGTTTATTAGAACATGAGGACAAACTAATAAACATAAATAAATTACTAAGAACAGCAAAGATGAGGAATCTACGGAAACAGGCAGATCATATTGCAAGATATATACTCCTAGATTATCTAGATTTTTTTTCCGGACAACTTCTATTTGTGGGGTCAATGGGCCTGGTTCCCGGACCATGTGAGCGTCCCCAGCTCATCACTGGCTTTTCACTTCTTCAGTCGTATAGCGCTGCAGTTGCATAATTTCGAAGCGAGAAGATTAAGTAATAAGGTAAATAAATTTAGTTTCGAACATGCCTGTTCGCCCATATATATATTGCAATATTTCACTTGAAGTACTGTGGCAGCTACCTAGTTTGTGGCTGCTTTTGAAGAAAAACAAATCAACCCCGACTTGCATTCATGAATACATATGCTATCTATAGGAACATTTAGGGGTAAAAACCGATCGAATACGAATCAAATAGTGGTGAATCCATATTTGTATTCGTATTTTTCAAATGAATACGAATATGAATTCGAATATGCTCGAATACGAATCGAATGTCATAACAAATATAAATTCGAATCGAATATCTTTTCAATTTGGTCGGATCCGGATATCCACGTAACTTTTGTACTATGAAGATATTAGTGATTCTTTATGCTCGTATAGTCATACTTAATCGTTCCAATATATTTTGTTGACCTAAAGGAACATGGATTCATGTTGAATTAGAAAAACTCGTGCAAATAATTAGGCATATTGCAATAAAATAATTATATTGCTTCATCGAATTCAAGTAGTTCGGATAAAAATATCAATTTGGATGGGAAAAATCCACACCATATTCGCATCCATATTTTTATGTGAATTCGAATACGAATAGGAAAGAAATTGTTAATCGAATGGGAAAAATCTATACCATATTCATATCTTATCGAATGGGAAAAATCTATACCATATTCATATCTTATCGAATATAGTAGTCCAGTAGTATGGATAATTCGTATATGTTCTTCATCCCTAGGAACATTATCTAGAGTAGATGTTAGAGTTTATGCTTTATTACTTGACTCTCAAGTTGTATTATTGTGGATATCATGGGGATATGCGCACGATCTTAGGATGATGAGACAATTGGCAATGGCATTGAGGGTTTGCGAAAACACGCGTTTTCAGAGAAGTGCTTGTGCTGTCAGGTCTCAGGCGGTCTGACCGGCCACGGTGGCGGTCGACCGGTCTATCTCTGATCTATTTTGCTTGTGAGTGGTGGCGGTCCGACCGGCCAGGCGGCGGTCCGGCCGGCGATGTGGCGATCGACCGCCTCACGAGCGGTCGACCGCCATAGAAATGGCTTTGGATTTTTGGTGGGCCAAAACTAGAGGGTGTAGGCAAGAGAGGAGGTTCTCGCTCTTGGTACCATAATTTTGGAGTATCCAGCAAAAGTTCTATTCGTTTAAAATTTCGAGAGGTTGCGGATTCGAGTGGAATTTGGCTAAGTCATGGATGGCGATCGACCGCCTTTGGTGGCGGTCCGGCCGTAGGAAGCGGTCGACCGGCCTTGGTGGCGGTCTGACCGGTTGTGGCTTGGTTCGTCGTCCCGCGTGGCGGCGATGTGTGTTTGTTAGGTCAAGTTCATGTTTATCAGTGCATATGTGTTGCATGATGCATGTTTTGGCTAACATGGGTCAAGTTGTGAAGAACTTGTTCCCGGATTCGTGTTTACTTGTCTATTGTCGTGCGGTGGCTTGCGTGTCTATGACGGTCAACGGCGAGGAGGATCGGGACTAAGCTTGGAGAGCTGAGGTCCAGAACGATCAACGATGCCGGGTGAGGTCAGAGGACTCAAGCGGGGCGCAGGATGGACATGGGTGACCGAACGAGCAGTTCGGTGCGACTGGTTGGATCAAGCGGCGCGATAGTCGTTGCAAGTGCTCGGTGGTGCGGTGGGATCCGGACGGGAGAGACTTGACGGCGTGGGCCGTTGATCAACCTACACGCGCGGCGGCGGCGATTGCTTCACCAGGATTGGACTTGGTCTTTTGAAGAAAGATCGAGACAGGGGTATTTTGGTAATTTCACCAAATACCGCCTTGGTGACTTTTGGCTAAACCGCGGCGCGGGTCGGCACATGGTGAAGCGGTTTAGGTCAATCGATGATGAAGACGGCGCTTTAAAATACGTGCGTGTGTTAACCCATTGTGTGTTAGGGTTTAATGGGTGCCCTAATGAATATTCCCTAGAATCTAGCCTCCACTATAAATAGAGGAGGGTGCTGGCCAGCACCTCCTGAACCCACTCATTTGATAGCCCTATTTTGGGTTTTAGGGTTTTTGGGAGAAAGGTGGAGAGTTAGGGTTCTAGGGATGGATTGAGTGTGTGCTCTTGGATAGAGTTTTGTCCTCCATGTGGGAGTGGCTGTAAACATCAATCATCCATCTATCTAATCAATCCAAGGAAAGATTTCACAAATTGTATCTCTTTGTGTTCATCCTATCTATTTGTGATTTTGGGGCTTTCTTTGATCCGGGAGTTTTACTTGGTTTTCTTCTTGATCTTGCTTGCTGGGATATGTGGAAAACCATCTAAGGTCATCTTGATCATCATCCACCCACGAGCAAGTTGTTGGATCAAGTTTTCGTTTTTGCCCGGTTTTGGTGAAAGAAAGGGTGATTTTTGGGGGTTTTGCTCTTGAGAGCTTTTGGCTTGGTTTCTTCTCTTGATCTAGCTTGCTGTGACATGTAGGAACACATCTAGGATCATCTTGATCATCAATCACCCACGAGCAAGTCTCTAGATCAAGTTTTCGTTTTTGCTCGGTTTTGAACCCTCCTTCGGTAAAATGGAAAAAAGGCAAAACTTTGATGTGGATCTACTCAATCGTTGCTTGGAATAGGTTCCTAATATCCTTAGGAAGGTGTGTTCCAAATTTGGTCAAGTTTGGCCGTGTAGATCAAAAGTTAGGTCGATTTTAGTTTCGATTTTCGGTCTGATTTTCCTGTTCATCGTGCTAGAGGTCAGACCGCCCATCTGAGAGGTCAGACCGCTAGGAAAATCGGTCAGACCGCCCGTGTGAGAGGTCTGACCGCTAGGCAAAATACTCGACCCGATTTCTGAGAGGTCAGACTGCCCGAGACTCTATGATTTGAGTTTTTGTTGATTTTGTTTCGGGGTTTTGATTGGATTTAATACAAGTCTTCCACTGTGCTTGTTGATTGATCTTCATAGCTTTCATAGCTATTGGAGTAAACATCATGTTGAATCCGATCGTTTGTGAAAAAGTTGAGCGTGCTCCTATTCACCCCCCCCTCTAGTCGTCTTTCCGGTCCAACAAGTGGTATCAGAGCCAAGTTTGCTCTTTTGTGATCTTAACCGATCTTTGAGCATGGCGAGTAGTGTGCCGACTTGTGAGCGTTTCCTTGCATCTTGGCATGATTCTTTTATCGTTGATGTGAGTCATGACAAGACGTTTGAAGATGCAATAATGGTGTTGTCGGTTCAGGAGGATTCTCTGCGATATTTGTGGCGGTCTCTTTAGTTTTGATTGTCCTAGTTTCAGAGACGAGATACGCATGGAGCCTAAGGGGAAAGAGCCCATTGGTATGTGTGCAGCGGCATTTGAGGATGAACATAATGGAGAGCTTTTCGAGGATGGTCACAATGACTCTTCGGAGGATGATCCCCTACTCGAGCTAAGCAAGGTAAGCAAAGAAAAACTTGTAAATGTCTTATATTCATATGATTCTAAATTGCTAGCTCTAAGGATAAAAATGAAATTATTAGAAAGAGAAAAGGGTGATTTATCTAATGAGCTCTCCGAATTGAAAACATCCATGTGTGCTTATGATTCATTACTTATAGACATGGATAACTTGAATAATTCTCTTGCATGCCTAAAAGCTGAAAATAAAATTTTGAAATCAAATGCTTCTATGCCATGTAATTCTTGTGTTGCCTTACATCATGAACTTGACAATGCTAAGTTAGAAATAGGCAATCTTACTTCTATGGCTAGAAATAATTGTGATTCTCATGTAGGCATGCTTGTTGAATTTGACAAGTTAAAATTGACTAATTCCATTCACCTTGAGCTATTAGAGAATGTTAGGGCTGAAATTATTGATATTAAAACTAGGCCTTGTAGCATGTGCTTTGATTATGAAAAATCGCTTAAGGATGGTTTAGTCTCTTGCAAGAATTGTGCTTGTTTAGAAAGTGAAATTGATGTTTTGAATTGCATACTTAACACAAATGCATCATTAATTTCTTGCACATCTTGCATTTCTTTGAAGAGCGAGATTGAGTCTTTGCGCGATGATATGAGCGCCAAGTCATGTGACTCTTGTATTTGCCTTCAATCCGAGATTGATGTTTTTAAGATTTATCTTGCATCTTTGCATTCGGAGTTGGGAGTCTTTTTGTGCTAAACGTGAGTCACTTGATGTTAGTTTTTGTGCCATCGCCTTGAGTAGCTCTTCCTTGGCGAGTGCGACTTCTTGTGACTCTTCTTGTGTTGTCCAAGGGATTTCAAAAGACAAAGGTGCTTCTTCTTCAAATGATACTACATCTTCAAAAGAGAAGTATCACTGCACCTTTTGTAAGAAGAATGGACACACTCTTGAGTTTTGCTTTCGCCGTCTGAAACATGAGCATCGAGTGCGTCGTCGTACCTCTAGGAACACACATAGCCTTTCTCATGGCATGTGTGAGTCTAGTGTCGATACGAGGACTAGTCATGATGCTAGTTCTTCCAGGACTTCTTTGAGCGACAATGGTGCTTCGTCCTCTTGGACTGTGTCTCCTAGTAGACCTTTACACCATTGCTCATTTTGTGAGAAGAATGGACATCATGTGGATTTTTGTTTTCGGCGTGCAAAACATTTGCGTCGAGCTCATGCTTCTAAGTCTCCTAGTGGGCATAGTATTTCTCATGACATGCACACTAAAGAGCCTAGCACGAAGACTCGATTTGTTGATGGCTTCTTTGACACCTTTTCTAGTGGTGTTGGACAGCATCGTGGACTTGGTTTTCATGGTTATGATTTTGTCCCACGAGCTGCCACGAGGCAGGATTTTCGCCGTTTTCCAAGAGGTGGACCTCGTTTTGTTCATCGAGGTACACACCCACGGCGAGGTTGTGTGAATTCTTTTGATGCTTCATTGGTTCTCATATTGGTGCTTTCAAGCAAGGCCATTGCCGCTTTTCTAGAGATGGACCTCGTTTTCCTCTTGAGTTCTCCACTCGCGGCGTGCCTTCAAGGTTGATGTTGGATCTTCTTGCATGGACCATCATTCGCATCATGCTAACTCACATAATGATTCGATCGCCTCTAGTGGTGATGTGTCCAAGGTTTGGGTTCCCAAGCATTTGCTCTCTAACCCTTCGGGATCAAGGTTTGGACACCTTGCCTTTCTCATGTGTAGGTACAGGAAGCGGGTTGGAGAACATGGACTTAAGAGGTTCTGGTCTTTTTCTTCATCACATGATTGGGACACTTGATGATTCTCCACCCCAATAATGGCCTCCAAGAGGCATGTGCTTTCATGATCGGCGTCTACACTTGTTTGGTGAGCTATCTCATATCTTCATGCTTTTACTTTCATGATTATTCCTTATTGGCATGTTGTGTTTGCTTTGTGCTCACCTATACCATATTGGCATGTGTCACTTCTTTGATATCATTTATCATGCCTTTACCTTGCTTATGTATCCATGGGCTAGATTGTTATTCATTATGACCATGGGTGTATGAGCTTGATTTTGTCATCATGAGCTTGTGCTGTCTTGTACTCTTACTTTCTTGCTCATGTTGATTCTTGCTTGTATATCCATGTATCATATTATTGTTCTTTATTTCCATGGGTATATGAGCTTTAGTTTGTTATCATGAGCTTGTGTTGTCTTGTATCCTTATTATATTGCTCATGATTGATTCTTGCTTATGTATCCATGAACTAGATTGTTGTTCATTATTTCCATGGTTGTATGAGCATGATTTTGTCATCATGAGCTTGTGCTGTCTTGTACCTTTATTATATTGCTCATGATTGATTCTTGCTTATGTATCCATGTATTAGACTGTTGTTCTTTATTTCCATGGATGTATAAGCTTGGATTTGTCTTCACGAACCTGTGTTGTTTTGTACATGATTAATCTTGCTCGTGTTGACTTTTGCTATATGTATCCACATTCTTACTTGATTCCATGTTAGCATACCTTGATCATGATTTGTTCTCTAACATGCTTTATGCTTACATGGTTTTGTGTCATACTGTTAATTGTGGATGCATGAGTCTTGCCATAGCTTTCACCAGCATGCTTTATCTTTGATTGTATATGTGATGTGTGATATGCTATGTGCTTGTTTGCTTGCTCCTATGCCTTATTGTGGATTAAGGATAGTTTGAGCTTTGTCATATCTTAGATAGCATGTGCTGCAATTGATTTGTCTATCTTCATGCTCATGTCCTGAATTGTTGATTATATGCTTTAATGAGCTTTGGATCATTTGCTGCTATCCCTGCTAGTCATGTGTCTTGCATCTGTTTCCTAGATAATGTCTCACTAACCCAGATGCAAGGCATAGACTTTTCTGTCTCTGTGGTGTAGTCTTTCGGTTGAGAAGAAGAATATGTGGTCCAACAAGTGGTCAAAGACTCTAGATGTTGGTTCTTCTTCATTTGTGCATTCAATCTGGCTATCACTTCTTGGAGATGAAGGAATTTGAGATGAGGATGATGGGTGACCGCAACTACTTTGGAGCTTCAAGGAATGGATCTTCATCCATCATGACTACATCTCACCGCCAAGCAGTCTGACTCGAGTTCGAGCTTCTATACCTTACTTTCATGTTTGGTATCCCTAGTCTATCTTGCATAGCATTTGGGCTTGTTGAGTTCGGGGTAGATAGGAGGCTCTGTTCTAGCACGTGTCTTTTCTAGGCACTCTTCTTATCCCATGTTTTTCTAGGATGCACTCTTCTCACAGCTTAGGTTGAACTTGTTTCCCAATCACTAGTCCTTAGCAGGTTTTTGAGTTGCTTGTAGGTCTTTTTAGTGTTGGTGTTTCGCTCCCTAGCTTTTCGAGTTGCTTTCCCTAGAGATCGTGTGATGTTTGAAGTCTTTGTGCTATCTTGTGGAGTTTTTGGCACTTTTGGCATATCTCCCCTCAAAACTTTTTGACCAAACAAGGTTTGCCACCTTGAGAAGCAAGTTAGGGATAATTTTTCCTTATGAGTTGGTTTGAGAGGGAGTTGGTTCTTTTCTGAACCTTCTTTGTTCATCTGAACTTTCTTTGTTCATTTGAGCTTTTCTTGTTCATCTGAACTTTCCTTGTTCATGTGAACTTTTTGTGGATCTTTTCTGATACCTTCTTCAAGTGGTATCTTCTTTGGATCCTTTTGATCTTTTTAGGCTTTTACTCTTTCATGCATCTCATTGTATCATATTGCATTCATTTGAAAAATCAAAAAGATGCATTGTAATATAAGCTTTACTGCTTCTGTCTTTTAAATTGATGAAGCTTTGCTTATTACCCTCTTGAGCTTTAGTATTTCAATTCCTGCTCAAAGATCGTGTCTAGTTCTTTGACTTGTTAGAATTATCATGCTTTCACATGTGTAGCTAAGTCTTTGCTGAATGAGCTAGAACTTTAAGACAACTTGAACTAAAAACTGTAATTTGTGGATCTTTTATCTAGTTGCACAATTAGTAATCCTTTTGTGACAGTGGCCCTGTCAAAATTGCTTTGTTAGCTCTAGAATCTAGAATTGATCATCTGTGAGCTTTTAGTTCTTTTAAAAGAATCTAAAACAGCCCTTGTGCAAAATGAAAAATGATCTCTTTTGTGCGAAAGAACCTGATCTCACCAATTCTTTCTCATGAGGCCTTGCCATTGTACTAGGCATGAACTCGGGGAGTTTTGGATGACCTAGACCACTCTTTTAAGCTTTTGTTGCTTGGGATGGTCGCGGCAAGGCTTGAGATCTAGCACATGGCTAAGAAAACAAATTGTGAAAATTGGTTGAAGCTTGGGAAGAGTTTGTGGATGGCTCCTAGTCTAGGATCTTCTTCACCAAGATAGACCTTTACTGAACTTCAATTTTTTTATTGAAAATGAAATCTGTTGAGAAATTTGAGCTTTTGAGACAATTTGAGCTAAAAGATTCATTTCAGGACTTTGTGTCTCTAAGATGGCTTTTGCAAGCTTCTGGATCTCACAATAACATTCTGACATGGCCATTATCACTTTAGGATACCTGTTGTTGAACTTGCTAATTTTGAAGCGTTGCTTAATTTAATCCAACAACATGTGGTATTTTGAGCTCACTAGCTTAGCTTTGCTATACATGTCTTAATATGATCTTGCTAGCTTTGTCAGGCATATTGTATCTTGAGTAATGGTAGAAATGCTAGCCTGTTCAATTGAGTAATCCCCAAAGCATCTTTTTACTAAAAATTGAAAAATCAAAACAAAAATGAAGCCACCCCATTGCACTTCATGCATGCTCTTTCTTTTGCTTCTTCCGTATTGTTGCACTTGTTATCTCTGGATGAGAGGAAGGGATGATTCCTTGATGAATCCATTGTCAAAGGGGTAGAAGTTTTGGCAAAAATGTGAAAAAGAGCTTTCAGATTAAGGGGAGAAGTTCAGGATGTTATGGGGAGAAGTTTTGTAAAGGGGAGAAGAAATGGCTTCTCATTGTCAAAGGGGGAGCTTTAGCTTTTTGGAGAAATTGGGTCAATTGAAAATTTTGAAAATTTCTCTTGTAAATTGGTGATCATAGTGAGGGGGAGTATTGAAATTGCATTATTTTGATCTTAGTGTCATTTCTGAACTTGAATTGCAATTATTGAAGACTCACAATGATCAAAGGTCAAATAGAACAATTGTTCTTTCATATGGACCTTAAGTGAGATTTTTGTCGATTCTCTGGATTTTGAAGCTTCCATGCTTTCTTTTGCCTTATCTCACTTGCTGTACTATTTAGAAGCCATCTTGGTCTTTCCATTGCTTTCTCTTGCATTTGGACCAAGTTGTGCCTTTGTCTGAAATCTGAGTATTTTGTTTTCAAACCTCCTTATTACATTTTTGGATAATTGCCAATGTGTTCATCAAGGGAGATTGTGGATATCATGGGGATATCGCACGATCTTAGGATGATGAGACAATTGGCAATGGCGTTGAGTTTGCGAAAACACGCGTTTCGGAGAAGTGCTTGTCTTTGTTAGGTCTCGGCGATCGGCCCGCCACGGTGGCGGTCGAGACCGGTCTGTCTCGGGCTGATACGCTTGTGAGTGGTGGCGGTCCGACCGGCGAGCGGCGTCCGACCGGTGTGGCGATGTCGACCGGCCATCTGGCGAGGGCCGACCGCCATGGAAGTGGCTTTGGATTTTTGAGCTGGGCCAAAAATAGAGGGTGTAGGCAAGAGAGGAGGTTCTACTGCTCTTGGTACCATAATTTTTGGAGTATCCAGGCAAAAGTTCTATTCGTTTGAAATTTCCATAGAGGTTGCGGATTTCGAGTGGAATTTGGCTAAGTCATGGATGGCGGTCGACCGACCTTTGGTGGCGATCGGCCGTGAGGAGTGGTCGACCGGCCTTGGTGGCGATCGACCGGTTTGTAACAGTTGCGTCGTCCGCGTGGCGGCGATGTGTGTTGTTAGGTCAAGTTCATGTTTATCAATGCATATGTGTTGCATGATGCATGTTTTGGCTAACGTGGGTCAAGTTGTGAAGAACTTGTTCCGGGTTCGTGTTTGCTTGTCTATTCTTTGTGCGGTGGCTTGCGAGTCTATGACGGTCAACGGCGAGGAGGATCGGGACTAAGCTTGGAGAGCGAGGTCGAAGCGATCAACGATGTTGGGTGGTCGAAGGACTCAAGCGGGCGCGAGATGGACATGGGTGACGAACGAGCGATTCGGTCGCGCATCGGTTGGATCAAGCGGCGCGAGTCGTTGCAAGTGCTCGATGGTGCGGTCGGATCGGACGGGAGAGACTTGACGGCGTGGAGCCGTTGATCAACCTACACGCGTCGAAGCGGCGATTGCTTCACGAGATTGGACTTGGTCTTTTGGAGAAAGATCGAGATAGGGTATTTTGGTAATTTCACCAAATACCGCCTTTGTGACTTTTGGCTAAACCGCGGCGCGGGTCGGCGCATGGTGAACTAGTTTAGGTCAATCGATGATGAAGACGGCGCTTTAAAATACGTGCGTGTGTTAACCCATTGTGTGTTAGGGTTTAATGGGTGCCCTAATGAATATTCCCTAGAATCTAGCCTCCACTATAAATAGAGGAGGGTGCTAGCCGGCACCTCCTGAACCCACTCATTTGATAGCCCTATTTTGGGTTTTAGGGTTTTGGGGAGAAAGGTGGAGAGTTAGGGTTCTAGGGATGGATTGAGTGTGTGCTCTTGGATAGAGGTTTGTCCTCCATGTGGGAGTGGCTGTAAACATCAATCATCCATCTATCTAATCAATCCAAGGAAAGATTTCACAAATTGTATCTCTTTGTGTTCATCCTATCTATTTGTGATTTTGGGGCTTTCTTTGATCCGGGAGTTTTTACTTGGTTTTTCTTCTTGATCTTGCTTGCTTGGATATGTGGAAAACCATCTAAGGTCATCTTGATCATCATCCACCCACGAGCAAGTTGTTGGATCAAGTTTTCGTTTTTGCCCGGTTTTGGTGAAAGAAAGCGTGATTTTTGGGGGTTTTGCTCTTGAGAGCTTTTGCCTTGGTTTCTTCTCTTGATCTAGCTTGCTGTGACATGTAGGAACACATCTAGGATCATCTTGATCATCAATCACCCACGAGCAAGTCTCTAGATCAAGTTTTCGTTTTTGCTCGGTTTTGAACCCTCCTTCGGTAAAATGGAAAAAAGGCAAAACTTTGATGTGGATCTACTCAATCGTTGCTTGGAATAGGTTCCTAATATCCTTAGGAAGGTGTGTTCCAAATTTGGTCAAGTTTGGCGTGTAGATCAAAAGTTAGGCGATTTTAGTTTCGATTTTGGCTGATTTTCCTGTTCATCGTGCTAGAAGTCGGACCGCCCATCGAGGGTCAAACCGCTAGGCAAATCGGTCGGACCGCCGCGTGTGAGAGGTCGACCGCTAGGCAAAATACTCGACCCGATTTCTGAGAGGTCAGACTGCTCGAGACTCTGTGATTTGAGTTTTGTTGATTTTGTTTCGGGGTTTTGATTGGATTCAATACAAGTCTTCCATTGTGCTTGTTGATTGATCTTCATAGCTTTCATAGCTATTGGAGTAAACATCGTGTTGAATCCGATCGTTTGTGAAAAGTTGAGCGTGCTCTATTCACCCCCTCTAGTCGCCTTTCGGTCCAACAATTATGGATCACATCTTGTATTACCATGTATAGGAGACATTGTGATCCTAACCTTCCTCTTAGTTATTTAGGTATTACTATTGGGGATAGAGTGGTGAGCAAAAAGCACTTGGAAAATTATCATCAAGTTAGAGAGCGGATTGGATTCTTGGAAAAGGAGCCTTCTTTTCTCGGGAGGAAGATTGATCTTGGTGAATAGCTATCTCGTGATCAACCCATTTATAGATGGGCTTTTACAGGTTGAATGAGGAGGTTCATAGGAAAATGGATACTATTAGGTCAAGGTTTTTTTTTGAAGAGGGGCAAATGATAAGTTCAGATATCATATGGTTAATTGGAGGGCAGTTTGTAGATCCAAAGATTTTGGAGGCCTAGGGTAATTAATACTAGGTTAATGGATGATTATCTTCTGCGTAAATGGATTTGGAGAAATGATCAGGAGAAAGAGGAGCTTTAGTTGAGGATTTTGAAAGAAAAATACTTCCCTAACGGTGAGTTCAAAGCACTACTACAAAAAGGCTAAAACTAGATGCCTCATCACAGACGATTCCAAAGTAACCACCTGTGATAAGCCACTATCACAAATGGTTCTTAATACGAACCGTCTGTAATAATCGCACTTATCATAGATAGTTCTTAATACAAACCGTCTATGATAATTCACAGATGGTTCTTAATACGAACCGTCTGTAATAATCGCACTTATCATAGATAGTTCTTAATACAAAACGTCTGTGATAATTCACAAATGATTCTTAATACGAACCATCTGTGATAATCACACTTATCACAAACGGTTCTTAATATAAATTGTCTGTGATATGCTCGCACAATAAATATCAGCTCCCAACAGAATCCCTGCCCCCTAGCGCCTCCACCCCCTAACCCAATTTCGGTTTGAGCCGCCACCCCCATTGCGCCACCTTAGAGAGGAGAAGGAAAGGAGGAAGCTAGAGAGGAGGAAGGGAGGAGATGGAGATCAGGAGGAAGAGAGGAGAAGGAGAAGGTGAGGAATCTCGCGAGTTATTTGGAATTTCCGTCGTGAACTCAGGGTAACGATCTGTAACTCTTTATATTTGCTATAGGTTAATCTTTAATCAATTTTAGTATATTTGGTTAATAGGAGGAGTAACATATTTGTATTTTACTAATCTAATTTAACACTACTGTTTTGTTACGTGTGTAGCTAGATGGACTGAAATGGATATCTGATCTGAACCATGTCATTGAAGAGTACATTAATGGCGTATTTGCTTTTAAAACATCCGCCGAGTAGGATATGTTGAAGAAGGGGATAGAATTTATGTACTGTTCATGCATATCACATACCACAGACGGTTTGTAAATAGAACCGGTTGTGTTGTGCCTTATCACAAACGGACTCAAAACCGTGCGTGACAGCGCTTTATTATCACGAGCGTAAAAGTTGACGGTTGGCAAAACCGCTGCGATTCTGATTCAATCGTCTATAATGACGTCTTCTGTAGTAGTGAAGATTCACATCCTCTCAAAGGGTCTCGGTTTTGGAGAAATTTCATAATGTGAAGTATTTGTTCAATTTGGGGGGTGAATCATCATATAAGTAATGGGAAATTGATTTCTTTGGAAAGATGTTTGGTTAGAATACTATCCCCGAAAATCAGGTTTGCAAGATTGTTCAACATTTGTTTAAATCCGATATACGTGTAGCTAAATGCTAGGAGAATGGGATTTGGAATATCAACTTTGTCGAAACTTTGGAGAGGAGGAAGATCGGTGGGAGGATTTAAAAGGATCTTGTATGGAGTTGATCTTAAAGGGGATAGAGATAGGTTGAAGTGGTGTTTGGAAAAAATATATGCAGTTCTTGCCAAATCCTTAATATAGGCATATGGCTTGGGGTGTCACTAATAAGAGTTACAAAAGCTTTGGGTTAGTAGAATTGCACTCAAAGTTCAAATTTTCCTTTGGCCGATTTATCATAATAGAATTCATACGACAGATCAAGTTAGATTGAGGATGTGGAAAGGGGAGGCTAACTGTTTACTTTGTGGGGTTGCGAAGGATGCTAATCATGTTCTTTTTCGATGTGTTCTGGCTAAATTTGCCTAGTTGTGTATCAACAAGATTTTAATGTGGGAAAGAGCTCTGGATTCCTTAGATGATCTCCGTCTTTGGTGGCTAGATAAATGGGGTGCTAAGTAACGATTATAACATTGGTTTATTGGTTTGACTTTGGTTTAGACGCTCTAGAAAATGCGGAATAATGTGGTGATTGAGAAGACTTTTCCTAAGCAACCAATTGAACTTATGTTTAAATTTGTATTATATTTGCAGTGGTGGCAAATTCTAACCAAAGAAGCTGATCGACTGAAGCTAGAAGGACTGCTGACATTGGCTGAGGACTGGTTAAACAAGTTGTGTAACGACCTGTGTGATTACCCCAGGGGTAATCACACTTAGGCACATGGATTACTATTCGTTTGCTCAGTAGAACACTGCTCCAACAAATAGTAAGCCTTTACCAGAGTTACATGAGAACAATAAAGAAAGCGTACTTTTATTCCAGTTAGCCACGCAAGGCTATAGTTCTTACAGAGTATTTTACCACTGCAACACTAGGACCAAGTCCCTTTGCTGGCCTTTCCTTGCCCCACTGGTCTTTGTAGTCGATGCCCTTGCCTCGCACGGCCTCTCCGGTACCTGCATGTCCTTCATCCCACTCGGGATAATTCCCAGCCGGACTAGGATCTACAAAGGAGAATACTAACAAGGTTGAGTACAAATTAATGTACTCAGCAAGTATTATTAGCAAAATGATGCACTGTATGACTATCTCTACTTATTATCACATTTTCTAAATCATCTTTTTTCTGAAAATAGCTCATTAAAAAATTAAGTGGCAAATTTTAATACTGAAAACACTACTTGTCACTCGGAGAGAAGATAGACCCCCAGTGGTTCCCGTAGACTCTAATCCAGGAGACTGGCATGAATTCATGATTTGATATAGCACTACGCAGGCTTTGTACCACTTTACCCATAGCTACTCTGAATCTCTTTATGAACTGGGTCCACCGCATTTCCTTGGATGCGGGTTCGAATCGAGTCTGAGCGTTTTCGAGTTATGTAATTAATTCCTCCACCCATTACTTTCCGTCGGTGCTGATCTGGTCACGGTGCTGATCTCGTCATCCACCGAGTTCCAGTAATGTTGGTTGGGCCGGACACACCTTCACCCAACACTCCACCTAGCACTATAGCGCCTCTTGATCCTAAATATTTACTTACCCGATGTGGAGGGTATCATTACATAACAAGGTAGCATTTTATGCCCGTCGAAGCGGGAAAATGGTTGTACTTGAATTCTGACCTCTGTAAGAGCAAGATTTTGTTGGTCCTTATATTGTAACTATATGTAAAAGGGTCCACCTCTTACCTCATCATGGTCGTCGTTGCTTTCCCTGCCGGGGCCCCTTTTACCCACCTAGTAATTCTCATTTCTTTCATAATCATCTCAATCATTTTCATCTCCATCATTGATTTAAAATTTTGAGAAAACAATTTTGATGCAATATATATATATATATATATATATATAATAATAATAAACGATATCTGATTTACATTTAATATAACTATGTTTATGATAAAGAGAATCGCTTGCTTTGAAATTGTAGAAAAGGTTGCGTCGACGAATCTCGACTAGTTACTCCGTCGGCGTTGGTTAGTCCTCAGTAGCAAAGTGGCAACACGAGCAATAACATATAAATAAATACTTAGTTAATTTGAGTGATACCGTGTACCTAAGTGAGTGCATTTTATTTTGTTAACAAGTTTTAAGTTAGCGATAAATGTCAGGTCCCTGCTCAGTTAGCACTTCCCAAGCGTGGTCATTCTACTATCTATTCGCTCTAGGGTCAAAGCGGTCAACTCAAGCGTTTAACGCACGGGAAAAAAAATAAAATACTACTCGTGATTGCATTTTATTAAGTCTAACAAATTTTATTCGCGCATACTCCTAGTAGATTTTATTAACGTGTGAACCTAGGTATGCAAAACTCTAAATAAACTCAGATCTCATTAGCTTAACTCTTTTACTATGATTAAATTGTTTATAAGCCAAACTCGGTTTGAAATGCTCGAAGGACATCCTTTTATTATGACATTTTAGGGTATTTTACCTTGTTTAGATAACAATTATCTAGTGCTAACATTTATGAATTTTATTGAATTCTTTTCCAGCATCTGAACTTACATTCCTACTCATAATTCTAACCCTAGATTCAAATTTTCACCTAAACTCTAATCCCTAACCCCATTCTATTCTCAACTAATCCCACAATTTCCCTTTCCTCTCTCCTCCTAACCTAATCTCTCTCCCTCCACCTATCCGGCTATCCGGCTATCCACCCATCCTCATCTTCTCTCCCCCCCCCCCTCCCAAATCTCTCTCTCCTCCTGCTCCTGGCGCCTCCACCCGATTCCTCTCATTGGCGCATGAGCCCGCCACTCGGTCCTCAGCGTGTGCGCTCCGAACCCCACGCTTCCGCTGCGACCACCACCGCTGCATCCTCTAGCTCCGGTGTGCCACCACGCTGCGCCGCGCGCGCCTCGGTTCCGCGCGCCGGCCCGGCCCCATTGCCGCCACTGCGGCTCCACGCCTCCTCTCGGCTCGGTCTGGTGGGTTGACCGTGTGCCTCCGCTGCGCTACCGGCTCCTCCATGGCGCTGCGCGCCTCCTACTCGGCGCCCTCCACGGCCGCCTTCCTCTCGATTCCGGCTCCTCCTCTTGGCCCACTGCGCGGTGCCGCCTTGCGGATGCTCCATGGTGGCCCGCTGGCTCAGCCTTCCTCGGCGGCCGGATGGCTGCGCCGGCTCGGCCTCCTCGGTCGGCCCGGCCTTGTGCGCCACGGCCTCGGCGCTCGGCCTCGACGCCGCATGGGCTCTGACTCGGACCCCGCGACTGCTCCTTCCTCCTCTACTCCTTCCTCCCATCATACATTACTTCATTTTTACGCTACTCATACTAAGCAGTATCTAGCTTTTGAGGTTGTGATGATGTGATGCTTAAGTTCATTTTCAGATTCGATGGTATAGATGCATGCACATGGTGAAAAAAATGATGGAAGTGTGCTATTAGGATTACTGCTTCGCGGCTCTATTGAGGTAACCCTCCCCCTAACCCCTCTCTGGTCCCTGCCCCCTTATGCTCTGTGATGCATATGAGATGATACTGAGAGCTGCAAGCGGATGCCACTAAGATCTGGAGCTAAGTGTGATTGAGATGTATGTGTGCAGTGCCTACCGAGGTGTCACTAGTGTTACCTCTTGTGCGGATTTGAGCTGGGGAAGAGGATGGCAGTGCCGCCCTCGCTGGTGCTCTCCTCTGGCTCTTGTGGTCCTGGCATCGCCTTGCTACCCGATCTTCGCCTCTCTTTCTGGCTCCCTGGCTTCTCTGGCTTCCTTGCTCCCCTTCCTCCTTGCTCTGGTTGGTGCTTTGTGAAGTGAGGCTTGAGAAGAAATGGTATGGCTTTGTGAAATGGGAGGCTTGTCTTTGGCCTTGTGAGGTTTTGTGAATGATGGCTATGGCCTTGCTTGCTTGGTGAGAAGAGGGTAGTCTTGGCTTTGGATGAAACTTTGAGGAAGCGATGGGAGTATAGAGGCTTTATCGAGGGGAGGATAGCTTGTTGCCCTTATCCTGCTGTGCACTCCTTTTACCATGACACTATTCATTTAAGTACCATGATCCAATCCGGATGAGATTTTCTGTGAGATTCTGACCCTGTTGCCCTAGTGTGGCTGGAAGCTTGAAATGTTTATAAAACCACGTGATGCACTAGCGAGGGTATGGTTTATGGAGAGATGTATTGTGGGATTACATGGTGGTGTTGGATTTTAATAACGCCGATGAGGAGACCCACGGAGTGGCAGTGAAGGACCTCGAGTGGTCGGATGGATACCTTGATGATCGAGGCCGACTAACTCGAGTTAGTCAGGTACCTTTATGGTCTAGGGACCGACTGCCCAAGTTGCTCCGGGTATTTCGCACTTGAGGCGGCGGCAACTTCTTTTAACCTACTCCTAAATACCGCAATCGGTTTTACTAATCAATTCCTCTATTCTATTTGACAACGAGGGGTTGAGGGCTGTGGAAGGGTTCGGTGGCTGGCGATGAATGGACAATGCTCCAAAGAGGGCTTCGGCGACATGAATGCAAGAATGGTATTGTAGTTAATTAGCTCTTGTGAGATACCTTGCGGTTGGTTGTAACACACTCCGGATTGTAATAATTGAAGATTCATTGATGTATTGAGTTTATGTAAATACTCTTGAGTTTGAGTTAATGTTCAATTAAGCTTGTAATGCAATTCTTTTGTAAAGGATTTTGAGTTACACCGTTGTTACTTGCGTTGTAACATCCCCAAATTAATTAATGTGATTTAGTATGTATCTTATCAGCATGCTTGATATTTTGGAATCATTTGCATAATATTTTGCACTTGGAAATTTAACAAAACAAATTAAACATACAATTCAAATATGGACTCCAAATAAAAACAGGAACAAAAACATTTGATCATCATCTGAAAATAATTTATTCAAATACTATAATAATTATCATAAATAAATATAATTTTTCTAAAAATTTTGGGACTAGTTTAAACCTTAAGAAAATTCAAACACTATTAAAAGACCTAGACTAAGTTTGAATTTATTTTATACAAATTATTTTATTAACAGTGACTTTAATAATTTTTATAAATACTAGGTCATCCTTGGAACACCCTTGAATTATTTCAGAATTTTTAGAAATTTATTTCTATATTTAAAGCCTCGGTCAAACCTTCTGCTAATTGGTCAAATCGGTTTTTTTAACTGAGACTCAACCTTTGTTGGACTTGGCGGACTAACCCGTAGAGCCACTTTCTAATTGGTTCCACCCAACCTCTTAATTACCTTTGTTGCATGCATGCCATCGGATCGAGATCAACCGTCGGTCGGTTTGCCGTTGGTATCCGGACTCATCGTCTTTGCCGTGTATCACTTGTTGCCGGGCCCGCGCGCCGAGCCATCTTCTACCTCGGGCAGGCTCGCATGCGGCTGGCGCCACGCGCTACATGCTCTGCGCGCTCTGTCCTCCGTGGCTCCACCGCCTCGTCGACAAATCACGAGCACCGCTTCGCTCACGTCGCCTCAACCGTCGGCTCACTGAGCTTAATACCTCCATACGCCTCCCTCTCCCTCACTTCTCTCCTCGGCCGTGGGAGAGAAGGAGGCTGAGCTCTCCTTGTCACAGTAGCGTCGCGCGACGCGCCATTATCCTTATCCTTGACGCCGTCCCCATTTTCTCTAACGAGCTTCTCTCGCCTTGTAGCTCTCGGAAAAAGGGCAGCCGCGCGCTTCGGTGCGCCCGTGTGTCGAACCATCGCGTCGAGCGGTTTCTCCTCCGGTGGCCTTGGTCCCTCTAACCTTGTGCAGGAGCTCCGTGTAGCCTATTGAGTTTCCCGCCAAGTTAATCATCTTTTAGCGCGGCAGGAGATCGCCCCTTTCGTCTCGATCCGGCCGCAGCGCCTCATTCTTCCCGACTCGTGCGGTGAGGCATAGTCCAATTCGGCATTAGGGGCAGCATGGGCGTCGGGGCCTCACCAACTTTCCCTAGCCGCCAACCTCCACGGCGAGCTCCCTCGTTAGCTACTTCGCGCTGCCTCGGTCGCCACCGGCCATCCTCGACCATCCCGGCGTCCCTCACGAACTCCGATGCGTTCCTAGTACCTCCTAGTCACTTGTATGCCGCGTTAATTCGTTTAATGCGTCGCGGGTCGTTCTTGCCTCATTGGGATGAGAGGCCCCGCCGCTCGGCCTTGTTGCTCCATACAAGGTTGCCCGAGCCCCAACTCCACCACCCTCATGGTCGCCACCACTCCCGGATCCATTTAGCCCTCAACACCGCCTCGCCGCCGCCCAACGCCGGCGCCGATCCATGACCAGAGCCGTCCCCTTGTCACTGTGCTCCCTCTATTGGCTCTTTCTCTGTATACTTTGAGCTCTTGACTACTTGATAGTAAGTAAGAGATTAGGTGATAATTGTGCTAGGTAATTAACTGAGTTTGGTGGTTAATTTTAAGTTACATGCTTGATTAGGGAGAGCTATCTTAAGATGAATGGACAAGAGTAAAATAATTTGGAAAAGCGAGCAAATGAGAACGGAGCAGCGATAGTTTTGATATTCGTGATTCGAATCATCACATCGATGCTAAGTTTGTGATTGAGCTTTTAGATCAACTCAAAAATTTGCTTAACAAAGAGTGTTTGATCTAGCAAGAAGTTTTAGTTAACGGTACCCCAAATCAGAAAAACTTTCTTAAAAGGATAAAATAGCGAGAGAAGGTTTTAGGGCAATTTAGAACCACAACTTCATTAAACTTGAACCTTCTAGTGCAAGTAGTGATTGGTTTAAGTGATCTTTAGAATTTAGCTTAATTCTATTAGACAATTGGTAGTTACTGTCGTGACTTTTAAATGAACAACCAATCTTTGGAGGTGAATTTTACGAAGTTAAGCGAGAAACACTAACTCCTTTCTGATTGGAGTATTAAGCAGTGGTCTAACAAAAATCCGTATTTGTAGTAGTCGATAACAATACTAAGTTAGTACTAAGTTAGAGTTTAATTCAAGGTCAATTTGCATTTGCTGTGAGAAATAGCCAAATCTGAAAAATTTGTTATCTGAAGGAAGTGGTAAGTAGCCCTTAGCACTTTAGTTGACTGTTTTGTTGTAGAATGAATGAGCAGAGGGAGTTTGAGTGAAAAATTAAAGTGACGATAGGCAAATGACTTGGTTAATACTATAGTCGGGAATATTATTGACACTTTTAGCTCTTAAGCTAGCACTAGCAATCCTACACGACAACCAAATTTTGTTATTCAAATCAAGCAGGAGCTAGAACCTTGTTAAGTACAAAGATCGATAAGTGCAATTTCTTAGTGGCTAGCTCTTAGTAATTAAATCTAAAAGAGTAAAATTAGGTAAGGACAAGAGTTAGATTATATGTATGTGATAACTTTATGCCTTGATTATGATAATAGCATTAGTAGCAATAAGTCCATGGGTTGATTAGTAAAAAGCGATAAAGCAAATAGAGGTTAAGAATATTGTAGCCCCACCTTAGAATAAAATTCATAACTAATTTACTTTAACTCCAAATTGAATGAAACCAATTTTGTTGGTTCTCATTTTTAAAGTGCCCTTAATTGGAATAGGTTTGAGTTATGGTTACATTACAGAAAAATTTGTTAATTAAATTAATTATACATTAAGGACTTAAACCTTGATAAATTCCTAGAAAATTCATATGAGCTCCAATCAAACTAAAAATTTCACCTAAATTAGCCTAAAATGTTACTCTACCTACATGAGATTTCCATACTTTATTGATTATTTTGCAATTTTGGCTTCAATTGGTGTTTATTGCAATATCGTTTTCCGTTAGGTGTTTGGCGATACCTTTTATATTCATGAGGTCATTATCACGAGTAACACGAGATTGAACAAGTGAGTACTGACAAAGTGCGAGCATCCTCCTCTTGATCATATTGCTCCAGTGGTTTTAAAAGTTTTGTGTGAAGTTTTATTATCGCAATTGCATGCTATTTTGAAATGTATGTTTATGGGTAGAAATAGTTAATCTCTAATTCTTGCATTAGCCCTCCTTTGAATGTTGATTCCCCTTTACCTTCAATGACTAAGGTTATATGTTATATAGGATTGTTTACTAGTTTGTATAATGATGTAGCCATGCTATCAGTCTTAGCGAGGCGGTTGATGGAGCTAGTCCATCGGCCGGTGGATTGAATTGAATCTTATTGAAATTTGAGGATTTTATGGATTGGATTATGATGGATTTGAGGATGTATCAGATCTTACGCATCTAGGGTTTGTGGACTTGTTGGGCATGGGTTTTATGTTCTTAACTTGGGCGGGTGTAGGGTGATCTGAAATATTGTTATTCGTTATGGAATTGGTAGCCGTCACGAGTGTAAGGACGATGCAGTGATGTGATGAACCAAGTCTTACGTGCAACCACATGCGGGATAATGGCGAAGGCTTGGCTTAATAATTTGTTGTGTGTTAGTTATCAAAACACTATCAGGTTGACAATTGTTATTGTTATTTTTAATTATTCTCTTGTCAATCTGGGCGGGGCATGTTAAGGGTCGCCTTACTTGCTCTTAAGGTCTCTTGTTTGATTGGGACTTACTTGCGTGCGAGGATTCACGTGGTTCTAGCGCGTCGCGATAGCTGCCATGGGATTACGAGCCTCGGGTGGTTTTGATAGTTAGGACATAACATTATGCTGGCCTCGTTATGCTACCTCGATCACACTCCTATGGAAGAGTGCATTGGCGACATTAAGAGGAATGCATATCGTGTGGGTAAGGCGTACAACTCTGTGAGTAACTAAATCTATTCGAATAGCCTCGTCCTAGGTTATGGACAACACTTGTGGGAAGCGAGCACAATTAGCTTTTGGAAATTAAGTTTGGGTTATGGTTGGAAATGTCTTGTCTTTATGTTGGTTGTTCAAATCTGAAATTATCTCATGAGCAGCGTAGTTCGCGCGTTAATGTTGTTGAGAATGAATTGTGCCACGAATGAGATGTTAGTGTGTTGATTATCTTGGAGATTATACCATTGTTGATCATTACTTACTATCATAAAATGTTTTCTAAATGTTTTACAAATGGCAAGTTAGAATCTTTTATCCTTATACAAAACTTGCTTTATGCCAAAAATTGACTAGTTTAGTAGCCTTCTTTTGACACTTACATGCATCCTTATTTCTTTGAAAGTC